>JAMBLF010000019.1:222500-661541 GCA_030578115.1 Leucoptera coffeella | reverse complement strand
TGTAAATTATGTACGTAAATGAAAAACACATTTAAATTTCATTTATTGGTACATGCCAGAGTCGGGATTCGAACCTAGGACTTTCTCATAAGAAGTCCGAGGTCTTACCCACTGGACTACAGCCGCTAACTTAGTTCTTTTAGTTCTATATAACTGAAACTAGTTATTGCTGTAGTAAATAAGCTATTCAAATAAATATTCATCACTTAGTGTCTCTTTGATTGACCATTAAAACAGCCATAAATCACACCCAAGAAGCTAGAAATAATACAAAATTATAATATTTTACAATTCATTAAGTATGCTATTAAATTAAATACTTTATTTAATGAATAGTTCTCACATAGTGTTAACACAGCAGTAGCAAAATACCTAGTAGCATTTCTTTTTCAACTGACATTTAGTATTGATTACATATGTAGATAAATAGGTCTCCAACATATTAAGCTATTTATTAAATCAAATTATTTTTTATTTTAATATCACTACGTTGAATGAAAGTAAAAAAGGGATTATAGTAAAGGCATGTCAATCAGTCACGTCATCTATGAAGCAACATGCTATCGAGATGGTACAGTGATATAATACGACCTACGGGCGGCGAACCGTGAAAAATAGGCCGCGTTTACAGTAACCGAACTATAGGACTGACGAACTATGAAATCTTGTTACGCCATTCCTACGGAGGATTAAAATTATTTAATGGTATTACGGCTTATTGTTTTAGTAGGAAGTTGCGATAATGAAGTTTGGTTAGGTAAAAATACGTGAAGAAACCCGTGGACTGGTAATAGTTTCTATGGCGGTGAACTAATTGATTGTTACGTTGGTTTTGTTTGTTAATCATGGCTTTCTTAATACAAATACTTATTTATATGTGCGTGAAGTGGAAGGGTAGTTGCGTAGGGGCCGGCTCCCGGCTCAATAGGATATATGACAGTCAGATAGACGCCAAATTGAAAAAGGGTAATGTTAGAAGTACCTCTAAGCGTTGAGTATGTTTGGTTTGTCAGGATGAGGACAGATGGGGATCCGTAATGTCTGCTTACCCTTCTACAGGAAATTTCTTCTAAAGACCATTCATCGTAGTAATGATGGCAGTTACTTAAGCCTCTGAACATGTTAAAAGGGTTAATTTATTTACTCGCGTCGCCTCGCTGCGATAAAGTTTACTGTTTAATTCATCAAAGAAATAAATGTAATGATTGCTTACTCACGCCGGCTGAAATTAAACGATATTTACAACGTTGTCGATGCCATCTTTTTTGACAACCTCCGTGGTGCGATAGATTAGACGCCTGAACGCTAATCGTGCGGTCCCGGGTTCGATTCCCGGTGGAGGCAGAGTTAAGAACTACGCTTTTCTTATGCTTTCCAGTCTGGTCGTTGATTATATATGCTATATATGTATTTATCTATATATAATAAGTATATATTTCTTAAATATACGCTGACTAGTACCCTTAACACAAGTCTTAAATGTGCTTACCAAGGGGCTAGTGCAATTGGTGTAATAACGTCCTACAATATGATTATTATTTTGCTCAGGTCATTTAATATATGAATGAACCTAACTTACTATTATAGCAAGAATATTTCAAGAGCACCGTTGCAATGAATCATGATCGGACACGCCACCTCTAGTGGGCCAATCAGGCAGCCATGGCTCCAATTAATCACTAATTGATCACAGACCACTCTCGAGAGGCTTGACGTCATAGGTCCTTGTAGTGTCGGTTTGCAGGGCATACTGTATGTACGTATGTAATTACTTAGTTAACCTGTGGGGCTGGTCATATATTAACTTATAAGATATATACATCGAATGAGTGATGGATAGAAGTATGTTAGAAGAAAACACTGGATTTACTTATAATATATCTATTATAACGTAGGGTCCTAACCACTAGACGATTATGGCCGTACAAAATTCGACGTAGCTCAGTTGTTTGGGGCTTGGCTCTGTATCAGTGGGTACAGGGTTTAAATCTCGCTTGAGCATGTACCAATGGAAATGAATTTTTCGTAATAAAACACATTTACGAAATGCATCGAATTATACGGTGAGATAAAACATCGTGAGGAAACTTACCTGTTCCATTGAACAGGTAATAGTTAGTGCTTGTAAATGGCGACATGGCTCACCACCGGTCACATTGAGTTCTGACTATCTGGTCAACACGTGGGTTCGAGGTGGTCCTAGAATTACTACCTTCGCAATTGCGGAGATGGAAACCTCAACCTCTGACTACCCCGCAAAGGTTAATGGTCGTGAATGCGTTTGTTTGTTATATCAATTACAATATTTACAATTATTTGGTTGTAAGACTAGAAGACTTAAATAAATTCGTTTTTAAGGTTTTCGTATAAGTACCGATCCTTACACTCCTACCTAAGTTGTAAGACTAACTAATAGTGACAAGTTGTTTGTTGTTATTGTCCGACTAGTCTAGTAACCTATCACTAATTCCTGCTATGGATCCAAGTGACAAGCCAAACAACACTCAATGGTTGGACTCAATACTGCGTCTAATTATAGATTGCTATTAGATATTCTTAGTTCATCTCATTATGAATACGAAAGAGATCAGTACCCACATTGTGAGTTTTTTTATTATTTGTATGGCGAAGAAACCTACTTATTTTCTGTATGATACTAAATATCTATAAGCAATTTGCATGCAAACCAGCTGAGAGCTATACTTATGACTGTCTCTTTTAATTTTCCTCTAATTGGAAAACATACTGTCATGTGTGAGACGACATATTGAAAAAGGGTGACGTTAGAAAAAACTATAACGGCCAAGTGTACATGAGGAGGTGTAAGAGTGTCAATGACGCGATTGTCAGGATCGGGATGGATGGGGATCTGTTATCTCTGCCTATCCCTCTACAGGGAGACTGGCGTTATCTGTATGTACATATGTATGTTAAATAATGTCTTATATATATATGTATGTAAAATAATATCATCATATATGTCTTATCAGCGTGGTTAATAATGAGGTTTATTCACGGTGTTTTATGGTTTTCCCACACCGAAACTAACAACTCGTTACATTGACTAATGTTGTGTAATGTCGAAAATCTGTGGTCAAACGTAGTAATGGTTGTAATTAATAAGATATTATTTTGTGTATCATTAGACGATAGTTACACAATCTTTTAGTGATACCTATAATACTCAATATGCTTAAATACTGACCGTTCTTTCTTTAGTCTTTCTTTGGACCTAACTTCGGAGACAATATCTCATTAGTCACCTTTAACATTACTATCTACGCTAAGATGGCAAAAATGTTAAAAATATTAGTAAAAAGCTAAAAACATTTTCAATTGCTCTTTATTCAATATAAAGATCAATAAATATCACTTATTGAAAGTAATAATAACTTTTTTACATAATCTTAATAATAATATAAATTTTAATAATCTTAAGAATTAAAAATAAATCTATTTAAACTACCCGCATTTCGTAAAGGAAAAGCAGAGAAGAAACACTCTGAAATGGAGATTGTTCATTGAGATCCTTTCATCAACAATCCACGAAGACAGCGAAGTATTACCGTACCTTTTCCTTACACTATTCCTTACATTATATTTACTTATATTATATATAATATATATACATTATACCTTTTCACTGCATCAATGGTTTTCATTCTTGATGTTTATTGTTTGTGTGTTTAATGTAATTTGTGCAGTGAATAAAGTATTTTTTCCTTTTCTTTCTTTCTTTATATTATATTTCCTTACAGGTACCTCATCTAGTCTCCTATGTGGACGCACCAAAGAGCTGGAGCTGGGCGGGGCGTCGGCAGGCGGAGCGATCGCCCTGGCGCTGGTCCGCCCAGCATCACAGGCCCAGTCCAAGGCTCCATGTCAGCTGAAGCTATCAGCCCCGGAAGCCGCTCTCTTCACTGTCAGACTGATTGATGTTAAGGTTAGTTCAGGTTTATACTAGTGTTCAAGTGATGGACTTGTATCCAGGTTATATGCGGGGAAAAATTGACTAGTTATATATATGAGATGGGAAAAGAATGGTTAGAGTGCATACTAGGTATAAATATTGTACCTAGTAACTGTATAAGTAAGAGCTGATACTTTTATCTTTTCGTGTGAGATCATAAAATTAGCGAATCCAACAATGTTATATGCAGGTTCGTTCTACTCGTAAGGAATAAGAATGATTACTATGTGGTTTTTGGTTATTAAGTTAAGGCACTACGTAACCTCAAAGGAGGAGGAGATATAATATCTTGGGTGATGGGTTAGCAATACATGTATACGTACGATGGAGTTGCTACCACTTCAGGATGAAAGAGTAAAAATCATCGGAAGACAAAAAACCTACTAGTTACATTCTATAGTAATGAGTTACATCCCAGTCTGTTAACTTGTGCTATTTTAAATTTCTCGTACCGAACATATATTCTTAAGATAATTAAAAGTGTACTTGTTTTTGTACTAAATATAAGTCACACGAAGCTTATCAAATTGAACTCTATAAGAAGTACTTAAGCCCATTATTTGAAATCCTATTTGTAGATAATGTAATAAAAGGCAGCCTTCCCATAAAAATGTCAAGCTGCTTAGCCTATCTAGAAAAATATAATGTTACAAAGTCAACATACACGATCTGACATTTAAAGGTTGTTTAAGATAAAAAAAAACTTGTTTTAAAAGTCATTTAGGTAATAACAGAATTGCCCACTCACATACCGTGTATAATATAAACACTAAACACTTGATATTTATAATTTCAAGGACCCATACTGATCCTGGATTTGAATGTCCGCTGACTAGCTGCAGTTCGGCTTAGCGTGTTTCTTTAAACGCTTATATTAAGAATAATGTCGTTGGCAATGCAGCGGACAACATTTGGAACGAGTACGGTCATACAAGTACCTTGGTTGCATTGTGGATGAGAAAGACGATCACAGTGTCGAAGTAAAATGTCGCATAGAGCAGGCACGTCAATCTTTCCTGAAGATGCAACAACTTTTCCGCAATCGAGCTCTCAAAATCCCCACAAAAACACGACTGCTTCGTTGTTATATATTCTCAGTTCTCCTGTATGGGGTCGAAGCCTGGACCCTGGACAAACAAATGTGCAGACGCCTTGAAGCTTTTGAAATGTGGTGCTACAGGAGGATACTGAGAATCTCATGGCGGGATAAGATAAAAAACGAGACGGTTCTACAGATCATGAACAAAAAGAAGGAAGTGCTCAATGAAGTCAAAAAACGCAAACTGACTTATTTGGGCCACATCATGCGCCATGATAAATACAAGTTGTTGCAGGTTATAATGCAAGGTAAAATCATGGGACGACGTAAACCAGGTCGTAGAAGAACATCATGGCTCAAGAACCTGAGGGAGTGGTTCGGTCTAAGCTCACGATCCCTGTTCCGTGCCGCTGCGTCCAAAGTAAAAATAGCCATGATGGTCGCCAACCTCCGCTGAGGAGATGGCACGAGAAGAAGAAGAAGAATGCAGCGGGGCAACGCTGCTAGTGTGCTGGGGGCTTTTGTTTCTGGGTGCTAAATTCGGTACACTAGTGTAGCTGTGTAAATATTTACTGTTTGTTAGATTTAAGTAGTTTTTTTTAATTTGTACATATTTAGTTTTATTTTTATTAAAGTTATCAAGAGTTAAATATTCAGAATAAACGTATCACATATTATCTATTTATATACACTGACGTTTGATCCCTTTCGGGGTGGACAGAACTTCAGACATTTTTTTGATCACTCAGTAGCACGTATATTAGGGTTTTTTATGTCATTAGGAACGTTGGTGACAGGTTGCTAACCTATCGCCCAATAGATTCCATAAAACCCTAGTCCCTTAGTCGACTCCTACAACATACTGGGAAAAACGGCAGCTAACGCTAACGCATTCTTTTTATGTCCCAGCTAGTAAGGGCCATTTTAGCCATTCATTATTTAAATATATTTCCGTGCTAGCTGGGACGTAAACAGAATGTTAACTAGCTGCCATTATACCAGGCTTCACATAATAAGCGATTTATCTTTAAGGAGTAACAATATATTCGTTAATTTTACAAAATGATGATTAATAATGATATAGGATAAACCTTAAATACTGTTCTACCTGATTTGAAACAATGATATAATGAGTACAAAACAACTGAGTAAATACTGTGTTAATGCAAATACTTTCAATATACTTACCCATGTCACGTTTATGTATCATGTTCTTTTATTTACTTGGTATATACTAGTATTCATACTCATATTTAAAACCACAAAAGGCTGTTTCATTTAACCTTTTGTTAGTCTTATAGTCTCCCTAGAAAAACCTTTTAGTTCAACGACATTAGGAAAAGAAGACAGCTTATTTTTTATTTCAATTACTATGACCACGGGACTTTAAATGAGGGGTAAATAGATTTTTTGTAATTGGTAAATAAATAAAAATTTTAATTAGCACGTACTTTTTAGTAGAATTAATTATGGAGTTTAGTGTTCTAAGGTTCTGTCTACATCTATAGGAATTATGCATGCCATTGAGTACACAAACACTTAATAAAATAGCCCATATTGTACTTTTAGTCCTGTGCTAGTCTTGTACGTAAAAATAAAGATAACTAGCTGCTGTTTTTCCTAAGAAGGCCATAGAATGAGACTAAGGGAAAAATGGTATACTCGTATATTATGCGATGAGCTAGCAAACTATTACCAATGACATCACAACCCCAATATTCATGCTTAAAACTGACATTGGAGGAGACATTATCATATCTCTCAGGTTCTGTTCAACCCAAACGGCATTAAAGACATGAATTTACATGTGTCTTTTATATCCATATAAAGGAAACCTTACATACAATAGCCACAGACAATTACAGCAAGTATCAGAGTTTGTAGGTTTCATCACGAATTGATTAAGACGTTTCGCGCGTGTTTGCTAATCAAATGCTTCTATTACGTTCTCTGGATGCTGCGTGTGAATTGATAGAATAAATGACGTCATTCCTCTTGGATACAATCACTTATATGTCAGTTAAATAGGCCAATACCTTTGGCACAGATATGAGAACCCTTGGGGTATGAAAGCCCTTCAATAACTTATGTTCTAGCATAATGAAATTACTATATCAATTAACACGAAAATGTACTTAAACTTTAAATACTGGATATTTTACCAAAATAATACAGTCCCAATTCAAAGCTAACCTTTGTTGTACGTTTATATAATATATATTTGGTGTATACTGAAGTATTTTGTATGTGTATTTAAATATGTACCTCTAAGTTCAGGTTAAGTTGGATTTTATTAAAAGGCGTCGATAATACGAAACTGTTAACTGGTGTAACTATCAATACAATCTATCCCGTGCTAGTCTGAATTAGTTATATTGCTTTTCTTTGCGGTTATGACGTAGTAATTGAGGGACTCGAGGCCAATTAATGTTATAAACCCAAACGTAATAACTGAGGAACTTAAAGGTCAACGTTGACCCAAAGTTGAAAGAACAAATACTCCAAGTTTCTAGCTACCACGAAAGAAATAGAACCCAAACATATGCCTACAAGTATTTCTCAACACCTTATTCATATATGTATTTGGTATTCGCGATGCATGTCCGCACTGTATTACGTAAATGGCTAGACGCGGAAGTTTCACTCAAAGCCTTATCTGAATTTTTAGCCACACGTAGGTTGTCATGGCGACCGGAGTATCAACAAATCACAGGCTTCGTCCGAAATTAATACATGTAGGAGTGGAATTAGGTCATTGATTTGTATATAGTTTGGGTTTTGATAGAATTAAACTAAATACCATTCCTGTCTCTAGGTTGTAAAAGCCTTATTTTAATAAATGAGGTATTTGATAGAAAACTATGTTGAATATCTGAAATATATAAGTAAATTCTCATTCCTATGGGATAGGTAGATACTATTGATTTTTGAAAGGCATACCTACATACTCGTATATGATATATATCACCTACTATTAACATGTCAAAAGTGATTTAAAGAAATGTATGTTGTGTCCATTTAAGGATGGTCGTAAATCAAATAGCGCAGAAAGCTTTCTGATCAACAATTACGAATTCAAAAGTAATAAATTACCACATCAGGTGATATATTGATGTTATTATTAACGAACGAAACGAACAAAATAATCTAATAACATTGATAGAGCTAGGGTTCAATCGCGGCTTTGCTTAATATAATTTTAACTTAAAGAACTGAATGTGGTGATTATATCAAAATATGACATACATACCTATGTACATGAGGTGTACACAGAAGAATAGGTTTCATAGAATCCTTAACTGAATCACATTTAACGTGTTCATAGTTCTATTACTGACTTACTGAAATAATTCACTTTAATCCCAATTTAAATCATTGTAATGTATAATTTATCTAATTATGTCAAAGATTTCTTTTTGTTTTCAAGATTTACAGACATTGAGAGCATATATTTGTAGATAGTATAAGCATGTTTCATTTTATTCAATTCAATGGATTTATAATGACAGACAAACTTTCATACACCTCTTTTATTACATATGCCTTCATTATAATACGATTTGAATTCAGTATAGAACGTGACGCTATAAAATAATAAATCATGGCTGGTGCTAATAACGGCGCGATTAGAAGGTGAAAGTCTGATTTATTGTGCTGGAAACATTTAGGACGTTTTCACAAACTAGATTTCGGCTTAGGAACCAAACTTTGATGCTGCATTCCGCAATTAATATTTGGGAGAAAGCGCCTAGATAAATTACTCTTTTATATAGAGATGTGCTAGTTAATGTTTAAGGAAGATTCATGATAGATTTCTTAATTAGATCCCAATTTATATTCCTTGACGTTGACATATAAATATAATTTTTTTTGTACATTTCAGTTCACTTACGTCTGATATTTATTAGGTCCCTTTCTTGCAGACGTAGTGACTAAAGAACTGAGTCTTAGATAATGGGTCCCCTCATATTTAAAACCAACATTAGAGAACTAATGAAATATACATTAATGTACAGGTTGACAGGGCAAGTCCTAGGAGCAAGAAATTTTTTTCGCTCTTGATGTTTTCGCTCATCACAACGTATTTATACTTGTTCTCGTTTGAACTATAAACGAATGAATGAATTATTTACGTTTGGGTGGAACATAACCTTAGAGATCCCGCCATATACATTGGCAGTTGGGGGCGTCGCCACAGTCGCGTAATTCAGTGTTACCAGTAAACACGCCAAAACTAGCACTCACTGTGCCATACGGCTCGATACATTATAGGTTTCATTTGTAACGGTCTTTGGTTGCAGAGCTATAAACTCAAATAAAACAAATTAATATATCTAAGTCAAAATATGTTTATTTAAAATAGGCCCTATCACAAGCTCTCTTTGAATGTTATCTTATGATCTAAGTATAACAACAATAAAGATTATTATTTTTATAATTAACAAACATAAAGATTACAAAGAAAGTGAGCAGTGTGCCAGTTTTTCCTTAACAATAATTATGATCCCTATCGCCTAACGTGGTAAACGGTAAAAAGTGGCTTTGTCCAGCTATCCTCAAAATAAAGATTTTTGCTTCTTAGCCACTCTTGCATCTCAGATTTTCGTGACGATATTGTTGGCAAACTTGGAACTAAATTTGTCGTTTCCGCCATTGGGTGTTATTTTGTTGTTGTTTACTGTTTGTGCTTGATTCGATTTAATTCATTATTCGTGGTAAAACCGTTTAAAATGGAGGAGAAAATTATCAGAAGTGCTGCCAGAGAAATCATATCAAAGGTTTACTCATTTTGTGAAAGAGAGAAGGAGAATAAAGCACCTTTGATTCCACTTAATAATGTTGGCGAAAGAGTAGCCGCCATGACAGGTAAATTCAGTATTACCAGCGTTGTGGTTTTTTTTCCATAAAACTGAAAAATACATTTGTTTTTTTTTTGTTTCAGGCGTATCTATTAGATCAATATATCGAATCACCAAAGAGGCAAGAATAGCCGAAACAAGTCAAAGGAAAATTTCAACTCCCGGAAAAAACCGTAAACGCAGCAAAAAGTTTGATCTAGACGAATTTGATTTGTCTGCTATTCGACAAAAAATTCACTTCTTTTATGTCGTAAAGAAAGAACTGCCTACTTTAAGCAAGTTAATTGTTGAATTGAAACGAGACATAAACTTTCAAGGAAGCATGACAACTTTGAGAAGAATTCTAAAACAAATTGGTTTTAGATTTAGACCTTGCCAGTCTAAGCGAAAAGTTTTGATGGAAAGGTATGATATAACGGCATGGCGGGCAAGATATATACTAAGGATGAGAAAAAATAGGTTAGAGGATAAAAAATCCGTTGTCTTTTTGGATGAAACTTATATACATCCGACCTATCATAAGAAGCGTTGCTGGCAAAGTAATGAAGAGGATGGCGTATTGGTATCTGATTCTGTTGGAAAAAGATTCATTATTGCACACGCAGGTTCAGACCAGGGTTTCATAAATAATGCCCTTCTTATATTTAGGTCCCAATCTCAGTCTGCAGATTATCATGACGATATGAATTCGGAAAACTTTTTAAAATGGATGACCAATAAAGTTATTCCTAATTTACCACCTAACTCTCTTGTGGTCATGGACAATGCTCCTTACCATTTTGTACAAATAAATAAAGCGCCAACAATGTCGTCACGAAAATCTGAGATGCAAGAGTGGCTAAGAAGCAAAAATCTTTATTTTGAGGATAGCTGGACAAAGCCATTTTTGTTTGATCTTATAAAAAAAAACAAAGATCCACCTGTATACAAAATTGAGGAAATCCTTAAAACACATGGACATGAAGTAATAAGACTACCACCCTATCACTGTGACCTCAACGCAATAGAGAAAATTTGGAGTTTGGTTAAACATCGTGTGGCCGAAAAAAACGTGGATCAGGACCCAAAAAAAATTTTGGAACTAACAGAAGCTGCGTTTGCCAGCATAACAGTGGAAGACTGGAAAACCCAAGTTCAGCATGTACTGAACGTCGAAGACAAATATTTTGAACGTGACAGGATTATAGACTCCGAACTTGATAAATTTATAATTTCTACTGCTAGTGACAGCGACACAGACTCAGATACAGAAAGCGATATCGACGTCAACAGCGATAGTGATGACTATGAAATGTTAGGTGTTAAACGTATCCATATGGATCATAATTATTGTTAAGGAAAAACTTTATGTTTGTTAATTATAAAAATAATAATCTTTATTGTTGTTATACTTAGATCATAAGATAACATTCAAAGAGAGCTTGTGATAGGGCCTATTTTAAATAAACATATTTTGACTTAGATATATTAATTTGTTTTATTTGAGTTTATAGCTCTGCAACCAAAGACCGTTACAAATGAAACCTATAATGTATCGAGCCGTATGGCACAGTAATTGCTAGTTTTGGCGTGTTTACTGGCAACAGTGAATTATGCAACTGCGGCGACGCCTTCATCTGCCATAATATATTCAAAATTATAAATATCACAAGCTCTCTTTGAAAGTTATCTTATGATCTAAGTATAAATTAAAAAAACTATTTCAAACATGGCACTGAGCATTGTCTTTACATATTTTTTACCGAGGTTAGATTAGCGGAGACCCTAGCTTGGAGAAGAACTAACAAGAAACTCCGGAAATCAATTTATTATAATCACCCTTAACAAACATAAAAATTACAAAGAGTGGGGAAAAAACACAACGCTGGTAATACTAAATTTACCTTTCATACAAAATAACACGCAATTGCGGAAACGTCAAATTTAGTTCCAAGTTTGGCTACTGCCAGCTTATGTGGCGGGATCTCTACCTTATCCCTTATACACTATTATTTCTTTATATATTTTCATCACAATATATACATTCTCTATGTTTCTATACCCAACAAATAAACCTGCATACAATGTACGTAGGCGTATGCAGTCGTTGCATGCTAAAGCGTGCGGTCGCCCCAGAAACAGGTTTCGCGTGTCCGCCGCGAAGGTTCACGAAGGTTCAGGTTCTTACCACGACACGCAGACCAAAATAGCTGCTAATCTGCTCTTTGTAACGGCAAATGTGACCTTTTGAGCTGACCACGTCGGTTTTGTGGTCGTTTATTTAGTCTAAGCTCTGTAGCTAAGTTGATGATTCAATTTGATCAGACTTGACTATATTTTGTAGAACTATAGTTCTTTAGATAAACGGTAGTTAAGTACGTGGTAGTATTGGCAGATCAAAAAGGTTGGGTATACACTTAATAGCATATTTAAGTAGGATAGGTAATAGCCAGTGCTTATCTACGGCGATACGGTTCACTACCTATCGCGTTGGGTGCTGTCTATTTGGAGAAACGCGGGCTTCGAGTGACCCATACCTAACATGCCTTCGAAATTTCAGAGCTGGGCACTCAAGCTTCTGACTAACCCGCTACAATAAAAAGGGAGTGTGTATACACAAGTCGTGAAGCGTATGTTTATGTTTAAGTAGGCATTGAGATTGTTAACTCTTTGTAGTAGTCGGAAGCTTGAATGACTTTTCTTTGGCACTCAGAGCATACTTTTTACAGAATATCTACATTTAAAATGACTGCTAAATTATGTCACTGTATAGACGATTATTACCTATCATAAGAAATGTATTGTTTGAGTCATACATAGCTAATAAATCAAACAATAATGTTATTGTTCAAAACTATGAAATTCTTTCTGCTGTGACTGTATTTTTGCATATTTTCCTCTTCGAAATACTCGTAATAATTATGCTTCATATTTACTGAAAGTGAACTTTAAACATGGAATGCTAACTATCTGCCTATCTTTCCGGCATTTCGTAGACCATGACTAAGAGACTAAGGTGGTTTAAGTACTCAATAGGGTGATGAATTAACAATCTGTCACCATTGTTACTCACTAATAACATTATAACCCACTACTACAGTAACAGTAGGTACTACTACTATTATTACAGTTATATTAGAAAATATTGTGAAAGAGATAAAAGGAAGCACGTGTATGTAATATATCTAGTGAAAGTATCATTCTGAACAATTATCTAATAACCATTTCTTTGTTATCAAAATACTGAATAGATCAATTGTCTCAATTTCATCTCCATTGTTTGTGGAAGGAATGACCAACTGATATCGTATAATGGACGATTCTATAACAAACGCTGCCACAATGAGGGGATTATTAACTATTCTAAAAATAACTGTGTGATATCGTTTGTCAATGAGCAGTTTGCATATGCACGTAGATAATATAACTATAGACGTTAATACCTATTCAAATAACAGCTGAAATGTTCATATAGATAATACAACTATAGGATATGAATAACTGCGGAATCCCAGCGAGTCAGGGATTTGATAACAATGCGAAGTAGTTGCGTTTCTAATCATTTTTCTTTTTCTTTCTTTGACTCTAAAGGGGTAAAGAAATCCTCTTAAGCTAGCAAGCAACCTGTTACAAATAAATGTGTATTTCAATCCTAATACCCTAAAAGATCTCGCAGATTCTGTCCTGGCCAAAAGGGCATGAAGGACATAACTATAATTAAGTATATGTGTATAAAGCTATATGTATATGTGAGTTAAAGCCGGTTCCAGGGTCCTTAAGATGACATTGTCTGCACTCGCTTTCAGAGGTGCCGGCACTAATTAAATATTCCTCGACGCAGCTTGTGTTGTTATTGGAAAAAACCAAATAAACGAGAGCAAGGATTTAGCGAATGTTCTACAATGAGATAAAGGTGTACATTAGCATGACTATCGTTTAAAAAGGTGACTTTAGATGTATCTATAACCGCCGCGTCTGTATGAAGAGGTTTATCGATGAAAATGAAGCGAAAGTGATTTGCCATCAATGTAAATATGGGTAGCCGTGATCTCTACCTACACCTCTGTAAGAAAACAGGCGTTAAGTGTACTGACGTCCTATCGTAGCTATAGTGGCATACTGTAATCCGTTTATAATGACAAACTAATACATGTGTATCTGATCAGCAAACAAAACTTTTAAGTGTAAAAGTCAACTAGTCATTTGAGATATATGACCATATTTGTACTTAGTACTTTATTTTGGTAATTGGTGATGATAATTGATTCTGAGTAGGAGATGAACTCACCATCAGTCATTTTAAGTGCTGACCATCTGTTGTACGTGGGCTTTGATGACCAAAGACCTTCATAACGTCGACACCTGTCATTCAAACATACCACAAGGCTTCTTAAGTAACACATTTATGAGTATATGTGGTGATCTAACTGTTGTTATATAATAATAATATATAATATTTGGACATTATTACACCAATTGAACTAGCCCCTTGGTACGTACATTTAAGACTTGTGTTAAGGGTACTAGTTAACGTATATTTAAGAAATATATACATATTATACATAGATATATACATATATAGCATATATAATCAACGAACAGACTGGAAAGCACTAGAAAAGCGTAGTTCTTAACTCTGCCTCCACCGGGAATCGAACCCAGGACCTCACGATTAGCGTTCCGGCGGCTAACCGATCGCACCACGGAGGTCGTCAATAACTTTTATGAATTCACATGAAGACATAAAGTATGAAAGAAGGCTTGCGAATGTAATTTATTAAGCCAAAGTAGAAGGTAGATTTGAACAGGGTAGACCGCATAGAACTTATACAGATTAAATTGGAAACATTCTTTCAATATGGTCGGATGCAGCGTGAACAGTAGAACAGCGTGTATGTGATGGTTAATAATAATAATAATATTTGGACATTATTACACACCAATTGAACTAGCCCCTTGGTACATTTAAGACTTGTGTTAAGGGTACTAGTCAACGTATATTTAAGAAATGTATACATATTATATATAGATAAATACATATATAGCATATAAAATCAACGACCAGACTGGAAAGCAGTAGAAAAGCGTAGCTCTCAACTCTGCCTCCACCGGGAATCGAACCCGGGACCTCACGATTAGCGTTCAGGTGTCTAACCGATCGCGCCACGGAGGTCGTCAAATGGGTGTGAGTGAAGCACAGGAGCTTTGTTAAGATCGTTTCAGGCGATCGATAGTCTCTGCCTATCCCGTTAGGGACGTAGAGGTGTGAGAATATGTGTGTGTTTATATGACTTCACTGACTCACAAAGAAACAATTATGCAAGTACAATATAGAGACAAGTCTAGGTATTACGTGTATAACCTAGGTCTAGCAGGAAAGTAACTTGAGAGTTCCTTGCGTCCTCCACGAAGGCTACTCGACATAATCACAATTGCAAACTGACCTCTCGTTATGTAACTTTAACTCTAGAATATTCATACCACGTACCTATGTACCTATCTTTGTGATTTACTTGTATGAATGAATCGTGTTTTTCGAACCATTCTTCGATGTGGTAAGAAAGGCAACTGATTGTTTCATTTAAGTCCCAGAATTTTATATCAATGTAATTGAAAATTTTAATATCTCACGATTCTCAGTTTTAATATATCTTTCCTGGGGCCTAGTCAAAATATTGTGGAGTACCTAAATATTATAGAACAAATTGAAACTCGTCAAGGTAATTCATCATCCAATTACAAGACAATCACACTTGGTGTCCTAACCTAACCTGACTATTACCTATTAGGATAAACAGGTCTGTGTATTTAACTGTAATTAAAAAAGGGTGCTAATATTGACCTTTGTATGTGCAAATCATTCTGTTAGTGACGCCATAGATCTCGAGAGAATAAAGTCCATGCTTTTTTGTTTGAATGATGAATCTTTTAAGTTTTTCTATGCATACATATTACGACACTAATTCCTATTGTGGTGGATAGAAATAAGGCATACTAAAACTTACTAGATGGAGTCAAAAAACTTGTCCAGGTTTATTTTCATATGAATTAAATTGAAAGTGGATTTCAGTAATTGCTAAGTTAAGCTTAATACAACGGAATGACTCGTTTTATCTAATTTAATTTTATGAAACTAATTGTAAACGTGTGAGAGTTTCTTACTCGAAGTTCTTAAGTAGAAGTTCTAATTTTCAGAGTAGATTCTAAATCGAAACACGACCATTGAATAATAAATTTGCCATTGATAATTAAACAATTCCGATTTCTTACGAATTTCTATTCAGACAGATGTATCTACATACTATATCCAGATCGCCATTGATTACAAAATCCAAGTAGCGTTATACCATTGACATTTACAAGCTGTCACCTAACAAGATTTTTCACAATGCGCCTAGCGAGGCTTGGATACCAATTACCGTAAGCCAAGGTGACATGGCCTAGCTAATTGGCCTTAATTATACAATCAGTGACTGTCACACGACACGGTGGTCTTTAATGGTTATAATTTTATATAGATAGTCATGAAAAAGTATGAGTATTTATAGAAAATCATTGAATAAGTAAGATATTTTATATACAATATATTTAAATTATTATAACGATAATTATTAAATTATTTTTTCCTTTCTCCGACATAGCCAAATATATCGTTGAGTGCTGGCTATCTGGTGGAAAATGTGTTTTATAATACAGTACATGTTAATCGTAATTGCACTAATAAATACTACTAAACAATGCTCTGCAAGACGTAATGATGGTTCATTATGTATAGTAAAGTTTAGCGTGTCAGTTTTAATGTTTATTTACGAACTAAAAATCTATGCAAGCAAAAATTCCAGGTTTAAAACTTCAATGTAAACAAAAATCTCAAGTTCTAAAACTCCAATCCCGCCATTTAATGTAAATTCTGACATTTGAGTAGAGTCGTGTTTTTCTCATTTTTCTTATTGATGGCATGAGAATTCCTATTAAGCCGCTGCGTCGTGCGGTAGGTTGTCACGAACCGTGTCAGTTTACTCACCCACTTTTCACGTGTCAATATTCCGCAATACGATGAACTGCTTACTTTCTTAGGTCATGGTGTTTATTTAGTCATAGAAGTGTTTGATTGATAAGTCTTCGTTTAAAAAAATAGATGTATGAATTAAAAAATACCTAATTTTTCAGATTTTATAGCAATGTCACCGTGATATCTTTTATACATAATATGCACACGAAAGACTTGATACCACAACCATCGTTCGACGAGCACAATTTATTACATTTTGTCCTAAATCATAGGCTAAATGTGACAAAAACTGCTTCGGATCTTTATTCTGTACATAATTAGGTTCGTAAATATACAACACCAAAACATTTCCTAATACAAATATAAACCATAAACTTAAAGTACAAATAATGCTAATAATTAAATTATGTATTATTTTATAGAATATAAACTATTTACTAAATTATTTATAAGTAAATTATTATAAAACTATAAATAAAATATTTGAGCCAAATCACTGCCAACAGGGAGAGTGCCCAAGATGCTGGCAGCATTTCCGCTATTTCTCTAGAAGTAACTACTGAAGAAAACCTCTAATAAACGGGAAGAAAATAACATTTTACCATCTATCTAACGTTTACATCATTTTAATTAATATTATTCATTTATTGAAGAGTAGAAAACCAGAGAAGAATATCCTTAAACCTTTACCTCCGTATTCCTTCCAAAAACTCAACCAGCTGGTTACATTTCAAACTCCCATCAGCACTCAATGTGCAAATGAGACATGAGTCAACGTGACCAGGCTCATGTAGACTTTGAACTCTGCAACCGGTTTCTGATCACCATTGCGAAAAAAGCGAGTTTCATTTTTTTGTTCCGTCTTTGACTATTGGCTTTAGATTGGGATGTGTTCGTTTGTTGCTAGGTTTGATGTTTGATGGATAAGCGTGTGAAGGTTCGAGAATATAGCATATAAATGTAATAAATATTACTAGCGACCCGCTCCGGCTTCGCACTTCTGGCTATTTAATAGATGTTATTACACATATAAACCTTCCTCTTGAATCACTCTATCTATTACAAAAAACCGCATCAAAATCCGTTGCGTAGTTACAAAGACATTTGAGCATACAAAGGGACAGAGAAAGCGACTTTGTTTTATACTATGTAGTGATGTAATACGTGGCTGCGGGTATAGATACTATAGAGATTTAAAGGAATGAAAATATATAAAAGACAGTATAGTCTATAATCCCCAAGCTATAGGGAATGAGTGTGAACCATGAGGATTACGACAACTAGTGTAGTGATAATGACGAGTGCTATTCAACGGTGAGCTTTAAAAGACCACCATCAGGAATGCCAAGGTTTAAAATTCATCGTAGGTTATGGTACAGAAGAAAGTAATGAATGTTCAATTCTATTTTATTAACCTCTTGGAAGATGTCTTAATCTACCGGAAATGTAATAATTCCTAAGGTTAATGACGTAATGAATTGTAAGAATTAGTCAATAGAACAATAGAACGAAATTTCATCAGCACTGAACTATATTGTTGGAACTCATAGTCATTCATTTGCCATACAATTATTATCTATTGATGAATATAAAGGAAAATTCAAATCTTTTCCTTTATGATTTATTATATAAAATTGTTTTAAGTATAACATATTTTCCTTCATCGAAACTTATAACTCACGATTCCTCAGTCTTATCACAGTACAATTATTATTACAAGGAACAGTACACTTATTACACTACACATTGTACTTCTGTATTATATTACCTGTACCTACCTTAGTTGAAAACTAATCCTTAACTCGGACGAGAACAGAAAAACCGTAATAAAAACAATATTTCATACATACATACACATCACGCCTGATTCCCTGTAGAGGGGTAGGAAGAGATCATGGAGCCCCATCTGTCCCTCCCGTTAAATCATTTTCGCTTCATTGACACTCACACACCTCTTCATACACACTCAACAATATTCCACTTGTAGTTTTACAGATTTTTCGCGAACCTAACTAGCGATAAAACACGAAAGGATGCGCAAAACACGCGTCGATTAAGCAACTTATCGATAGTCTGCACTAACCTTCGCACAGCTATTACTCAACCATCGATAAACCGTTGCAACAACACTAATTAGCTCTCTTTCTAGTACGATACTTTGTTTCGACATTACTGGAACGCCATCGAACAAATATGGGTAAACCATTTATATAGGTGAGCAAGGACATTCATTTCTCTGGGTAGATAGTAAAAGTAAGTAAATAAGTACTAAGTACAACCTTTGAATGGCGATAGGAGTAATACTAATGAATAATAAGGTTGAGATTAAGTATCCACAGATGTTATTAAACCGAATCGGTCAAAATATTTTGCAAGTATCGAATTAGGTAGAATACACCGAACCGTTTTTAGGAAAAGACAGGCATTTGTACCTCTGTTATATTATTATAAGGAACATAATTAAATACACATCAAAAATACTGAAATATGCACCAAAATATAGCTAATCACATACCAAAGGTTAGGTTTGGGTTGGGACTCTTTTATTTTGGTATACAATTTAGTATTTTTGGCGTGCATTTTAATATTGTATTATGTTCGTTTAAATACTAGCCTTATTATAATACAGTTATGCATATTATTAAGGAATATTTATGATTATTGTTAGTTATATTTTTCTTGTTGAAGATTGCAAAGCTATAAGTACAAGGAATATGCATGATTATAGTTAGATATATTATCTCAAAGAAATCGAAAACAGCTTTACATTTTGTTGTGAATATGAAACGTGAGGACGCAGGAAGTCCCAGTTAATAAAACTAAATATGTACTAATCACAACTTAGAAAAACTTAAATCTAACAAAAAGTAAATATTTACACAGCGCCACTAGTGTCCAGAATTTAGTACCCAGAAGCAAAAGTCCCCAGCACACTAGGTAATTCATTCCATTGCCAGTTAATTCGTTTTTAGAAACTGATTAACTTATTACAGGTTTCTTTGCGGTATCACATTTACTTGTTTTTTAATGACAAGTATAACCAGTACTCAGTAAACACGATATTCATCCAAAAATAAATAATTGTTCCACTTTCGAAGTAGTACCGACTACTTTTTGGGTACGAACTGGCTGCAGTCATGTATTGGCGTGTAATACAGATTCACCGTTTAAATAACGATGATTACATACATACACATCACGCTTAATTCCCTGTATGCGTATGAGGGGTAGGCAGAGTTCACGGATCCCTATTTGTTCCGATCCTGACAGACCGCCTTCGATTCATTGACACTCATACATCTTCTCATACACACTCGGCGGTTATAGGTACTCCTAACGTCATCCTTTATCAATATAGCGTCTATCTGACTGTCATATGTCTTATTGGTTCGGCTCCTAACGATCATTATTACCATTACATTGAATAGTTACAGTAAAGATTACTTATGTTTTCATTTAATTATGAATTTCGCATTAAAGTTATAAAACGTAAGAGATAATTAACTTTGCCCATCATACATTAATGATCCGTCCTAATTTGAATCTTTCTTGTCATCGTATCACAGAAAGCGACAAAAGGATTCACAATAAGTGGAATATATTGGTCTGGCACCCATATTAAAGCCAAAACCCCGATTCTTTATCATAAATGTACACGTAACTTAAGAAATATTAAGTTTCTGTATTCCTACAAGTGATAGGTACATATAAGTACATTTAAAACTGGCGCTACTATGCAATGTCATGGCCACTATACGTTCGCATGCTTGGAAATATAAAATGTCGTCTTTTGTTCTTATAAGCGTAAACCTTATAACAAGTTACTGGGACTGCACTTTTAGCGCTAACTGTACATATGGATATATATTTTTGCTATATATAGCTAGGTATACGTTAAGTCTACCAAAAGAAAGAGCGTTGCGTAGGTCACTTTCACTTCATTGTTCGAACCGGCCTTTGTTACTAAGTAGCTGCTTAACGACTGCACATGATCTCACAGTCACGTTTATCAAATTAAGTAGGTTAGAATGGTGTTAGTATTACTATAATCCCGGAATAACCTCGGTGTTGAAATCGTTCACTCACTTGTATAGTACGTAGTATTAATGTGGAATTTCAGTACACTCACATGTAAGGTTTTTTTGTTTTTTTTATTCAACATAATATATATTAAAATCACTTATTGAACGTTACAAAAAACATTTTATATAAAAATATGTTATTGCAATAAACTAATTCTTAAAATAAATCAAATTAGATTAATAAAACTAGAACATGTATTTAGTTAGGAATTACAGATTTTACAGTTGTAGCATCGACTCGTTCATAGCACATCGCACGATAGATTCATTTACCCCGTGTCTCTTTATCGCCTTTTACGACTTGCCAGGAAGAAAGACTGCTAGTTAAATTGGAAGTATTTAGAAAGTACTAATACAGAGCATTGACACTATAAAACCGACAACACTTAGTCATACAATGAAATCATAAATAAATACATACTAATAACTGTTTATATAACTTTAATACGTGTGCGGTGATGTATATGATATACCACTACTGTGATCCTCTACGGGGTAGTTAGGGTTGTAGTGATCTTTTGTCACTCGAAACCCACTTTATACTAACAATTAGCATATAATGGGAAATTTACGATCTATAGACTTATGGTCCTGTGCTAGTCTGGGACGTAAAAAGAATGCTAACTAACTGCCGTTCTTCCCGGCATGTTGTAGGAGGCATAGAATCTATTGTGCGATGAGCTAGCAACCTGTCACCAATGTTCCATTATGACATCGCGACTCCAATATTCGTGCTAAAACGTGACCTAGGAGATATTATATCTCCGAGGTTCTGTCCACCCCGAAAGGGATTAAAGTACGTGAATGTATACGTATGTAGACTTAAATAAATCAGATAATAGATCTAAAATAAATCTTCTTAAATAATGAGAGAGAAAAGTAAAGGTTTTTAGTTTTCTGTGTACTTACATAAATTAATAACTAACGGGACTTATCATTAATCATGAGTTTAAATCGCGAATCTCTTAAAAATAAACTTACATAAAAGCAGCTAGTATCATTCATACAGTCCCTTCACACCTAAGTACAGTATTTATATTAATATGTATGTAAACTAGTATACGAGTAAAGTCCCGGGATTTCCCTAGTGTGTAAATGAGTGACTAGTTAAGCAAGAATCCGACTCGATAAGGTAAAGTGGTCCTATGAATAATCATGAGTTACATTTGTGAGGAATAGAACAACCGTTTCTTTTCCTTTGGTGTTATGTAGGAGTAGGTATCGGATACACTTTTTTATGTGTTAATAAAAGTGTATAGAATTCGGAGATATCTCTACTGTAAGGTCGAATTAGTAGGCTTCATGCATACATGCTTTTATACAATCTCTTTATAAGTGGATAGATCTTGGAGACATAATATCTTTTCGGTCACATTGTCTTTATTGTCAGGATATTAATAAGGAATATAAGTGGGCTGTTGATCAATAGATTTCCTTTAATTACTAGTCCCTTAATTGCCGAATTAGAATTCTCTTAATTTTTGGCCCAACGATTGTCCTTTTTCCGTCCCAGATTAACACTTTTCGTAAATAAGTGAACATAATACCAAAAGTAGTCCTATCAATAAACTATCCCAAAAAGGTAGCGGAAAATATACAAATCAAATGTACAAATAAGTATATTTTCAAGTCACTTAACCAATATTACACGGTCTAATCAGCAGCTTGTAGTGGTTGTTTTCGTTTATTACATAACCGGCGTGTTTGTGGTTAAGTTATACAATTCCTACTTACATTAGCGGAAATATGTATATTTTACACATGGCTACAACGTTGACATAAAGTGTGGTGATAACGAATGGAAACGTAAATGGTTTAACCTAGGCACAAAAAATTGGCTTCACTGTTTTTTTCATAGTTCAAAATGTGTTTTATTCAATGATGATTTCATTTACTTACTAGTGGCAATATTACTAATGAATACTTTTGCCGAACAGGTATTAATTAGTGCTTGTAAATGGCGACATGGCTTACCACCTGTCACATTGAGTACTGACAATCTGGTCAACACGTGGGTTTGAGGTATCCATAGAATTACTACCTTCGCAATTGCGGAGATGGAAACCTGAACGCGTTTGTCTTTTCTCTTTTTACCGAAGTAAAGAAATTCTTTTACTTACAATATATACAAATAATCGATAAAATTATAGTCAACATGAAGTTAGTATTAGTCCCGTAACGTCGTTCATTTTCATTCCCTTAATTCAATTACATGTCACACTGTTTTATAGTTTAATAATTGATTAGGCTGGCGCAAAACAGGTTTCTGTTGTTTTGCCTGACCATGTAAGTGGCTATTGTAAATACAATATTCTTGTTTGATAAGGCGATGTCGTCACAATGGGCGTAGTTTACATAGTCTATAAACTCTGCAGTGTAATGTCGTCAGCTAAAGGAATGAAAGATGACGTATATTTATTATTTGAAGTAGTAATGTTAAAGAAACAAGATAGATTGGTCAGGATCGCTCAATGTGTTGATCGTCTCTAGCTATCATGTTAGCAAGTACCTTGAATATGTTCGTACTGTAATGAATTGTAAAAGATATGACCTTTATTATAGAATGTTTAAATACCAAGATAAAGGCCTGAAGTGCTTTCAGACATCTTTTGAATCTAGAAAAATAAATTTTTGAAATACTACCAAAATTTAGATTGATAGGAGATTATTAGTACTATCAGAAATAGATGTTTATACGAGTATTATACTGTTAGTAACGCTTATTTATGTTTAACTTCTTTTTTTCTGTGTTATTTATCACACGGACTAGTTGTTTGAATGTTTTGTTTTAAAATTGCAGTTTCGATAAGTAGAGTTTTTTACATTGTTCTTTTTGTACTTCGGAATTCAAGATTTGTATGTTTTGTTCGATTATTTGCCTGTTTTATCGAATGATATCACTGGGATGGCGTCTTTGTCATTTGAAAAACAGGTAATTTTGCATAAAATACTCGTTTTTTATCAGTTATTATGAAAAACTTGTTGTTTACGTGTTGTGCAAAGCTGGTTTAAATTTACAATGCAAAAAGTATATCTTAATTACATTACTGGCTACTTATCCTTTGAAACCATAAAAATATTGACCCATATCCAATGCAACGTTTGTCATAGTGACTGTTACAGAAAGCACTAACTACCCATTAACATAATAGAAAAATAATGAATTAAGAGTATATTTAAATACATAGTTACAAATAGCTAAAATAATCCATCGTGACTCCCATTTAAACAGCGCAATAAACATTCAATTTTTTGTATACTTGTTATTAGTTTTTTTATATAATGCGTATATCATCGTATTTACGATACAAATGACGCGATGGATTAGTAAACAAGCTTATTTACGACTCTAATATTACGCAACATGACCAGTACATTCTAATCCTTTTAGTTCAGTCAGAAAATCAATTTACACGTCGTCTGAACCAGCCTCAAGGCTTGAAGTGGGTGTGTCCATGCGATGTATGTATGTGCGTAGTTGCTGACTCACCATGGGTATACAAAATGTATTTTATTGCCAAGAAAACAAGGTCGTTTTCGCATCAACACACGTTTTCTTTGTTATTCTAATTCTTTGTTGTTGATTGTGTGAGTCAATTGATTGGTTTTCTTTTACCTAAGGTTGGAGATGGTTAAATGTTATTAATATATAGGGCTAGTTTGCATTTGAACTAAACCCGTAGTTAAGACTCTCCTACTATACACGGATATTTATAATCATCAATAATATCTAAATTGCATTTTATTCACTTTAATAAATGTCCAAAATAGTAAAACTATTATCAAAGTGCAAAATATCAATAAAAATTAAACATACGCAGACCTTTTATCTTTTTTAGTTAACTCTTAACTCTGAGTTACATCATAATTCTGAGTACATCATAATACCTGCTCAGTCTCTATGGCACCAGGGTTGTGGTGACAATTATTAAAATTATTATTTAAAATTAAAGGAGCTTACGATCAGAAAATTCCTAAAGCTTTTCTACCACCATTTTAATTATGGCACAATCAATCATTACTCGTCTATATAACACTTTCGACGCACACACTCAAAAGTAAAAGATACTTACTTAACTCGGCCTGAGTACGCTTAGTTACCAGCCCTTCGTAATGCAAGAACCGGTCAGTTTTCCAAGAAGGCTTTTGGTCGAGTAACTGCACCTCTATTTATAGCCAGCCATTCAGTGAAAACGTAAACTGGATTCCCGACTGGTTTGCGGCGTGCGAGTCTGGGATTCGGTGGGTTTCCGGTGAGGCTAAAGGTGTGGACTTAGATGCACTCACGCCCGTTACTCTACAGAGGAATAGGCTGTGAGGAAACACAGTTTGTCTCGAACTGGAATATTAAATTCCATTTAAATTGCTTATATACACTGGATGGTTATAAGTAGTACGTAGGGTTTAGTCCAATAAGACAGATAAATGATTTATTAAAACCGTAATGTTATAAGGTATGAGCCGAGGCTTAGAATTAAAATATTAGCTGACTATTCTATCATTAAAAACTTGTATTTATTAAGTTCTATAACAAAACTAACATACGCTACAGGAGTATAATTAATCATTTCGGAATAGTGAGACACTACAACAATAAGGTTATGTTTGACCGATCATCGTTGTCAATACGAGATACTATAGAAACTGAAAATGTAACGGCGAGGTTAAAGAGATAGGCGATGAATCCATCTAGTCATAGATACTAACTATAACGTAGGTGAATTTCATATTGCTGCAACTAATAGTCTCTTAGTCGCCTCCTACGACATGCTGGGAAGAAATCAAGACTCAGAAACTTGCCTGTCATCATTACAAAGACAATTTATGTAAATGTCACTCTATAAATACGGCGGCACTAACATAATAAGATGTGCAGACATGTTTGTATAAATAATTCGTAGGTATGTATGTTTAGTAGTTTTTGCATTATTAAGTTCACGTAAGTTAACGAGATAACCGAAATTATGTATTCTGTGCGAGATCTCTGCGAGGTCACTGATTCAATTAATTGGAATATTTATAAGACTATTTATTTATTAAGCCGGTAGCCATATTTGAGTTCTGTATGACTTTGTTGCATTTGTTCCTAGCAAGGGACTTGGGGTAGAACTTAACTAGTTGCCAATCTGTCTCAGTTATTTTAAGCTAGATATACGAATATATACAAGAGCGACCACGTTCTTTTGAGTAGTTTATAATACACGTTGTTATTGGATGATCCATCAACACTATTCATGAATATATACAAATATGACAAGTATATATTTCTTAAATTTATGCTGACTAGTACCCTTAATACAAGTTTAGAAAAAATAATGAATTTACTAACTACACTAGTTCAATTGCTATATGGTGTGCCAAATATTATTATTAACTTGAAACAGTCAAAACTGAAGCTAATGTATACATATACGTTTATTATTCGACCTTATCAGAAGCTAGTCTGGTACTCGCATACAATATAACAGTAGCACGGAATTAAGGATAATAAGGTTTTTTGTAGATAATATAGGGACCGAGTAGGCGAGGCGTTAACTTAGTGATAGTGAGTGATATGATCTACTCGATATATCTTATATTTATTTTTCTCTCACACTTTTCGTTCTCCAATCCCTTAAGTTAAAATCACGTGTTATTAAACACATTAACAGAGGTTATTGACAAAGTTGTTCTTACAGTACTGTGTGTTACGTTAGGCAACATTCAGTTGCGTACTGCAGTCGTGACCAGAATGCTGATTAGTTAGGCTGTCTGCACAGATTTTTATCATTTGGATGACTGTACCTATCTGACCTAATTTCCATTCTATTGGCTTGACTTATATTTTGTAGGAAATCTTTAAATGTATATCAAATATACCATAGAAGATAAAATATACGCAAAAACTGTATATGTGGATGAAGAAGAAGATAGTTACGTTGGGGACGGCCTAACTATACGTAGATATATTTAATACATTATAAAATATTTTAAAATATATACACAATGTATAAATAAGAGCGGTCACATAGGCGTCGTTGACTTTATACTAAGACGATCGAAAGGACGACATAATGAATGAGGATAGCGTTAGAACTATCTATATCCATCGAGTGTGTATTAGGAGATGGGTGAATGTCGATGAAGCGAAAGTGCATTGCCAGGATTGAAAAAAAGGGATCCTTGATCCCTGCCTTCTTCTCTGTGGGTAATGTGTATGAATGTTGCGTACTAAGAGTAATCTATATTGGTCAAATAATAAAAACACTGTTATTTAATTATTCTAATGGTTTTATTCTCAGCAATGTTGTGAATCTTTTTGTCTCAAGACAAATCTATTATCAATATTTTGTTTATCCAAATCAATAAAATTACAATAGACTATAACTAAAACCGCTCTAATACAATATATTTATAATCTAAATAAACATTACTTTACGTGTGACTAAGTACTTTACACGTGACTTTAAGAATATATATGCAATCAGCCTAAAAGGACATTTTTTATCTGATCTAAAAATACAAAGTACTATTTCTAATTCTGTGCACACTTGTAAAGGAAACTTGAAATAGCAGCCTTTTAAATAGTTATTAAAGTACATAACGCCACATTCCAATTTATTTTTAGACTCGCATTAATAGACATGAGGTGGATATGACATCGCCACACTTGTTTATGTTGTTTTATTAATAATACTCACGTGGTCTAACTTGTATCATGCATAATAATAACATGATATTGTGAAGTGTATCTACTATGTATAAGTATATATGCAGATAGCATTCATATAATCTGTTCAACTCATTTAGGGTTCTAAATGTATTCATACTTCAACTTTACAGTGGATCATCATCTCAGAATTGTGATGGTTTAAGTCACTCAAACCTACTTATTAACTAACTCAGTATCTAATATGTGGTAAGCCATCCCATCTTATATAGTATCTATTGCCAATATCTAGAAATAGGTAGATTTGCTCGCGATGTTTTCCATATAATTCTTATACCTTCTTCTATTTATTATATCTTCTTTGTGTTGTTTGAGACTTAAAATAATAACCAGCTGTCTGTAACGTATATCAACTGAACGTGTGTATTACACAAATTTATTGTAGCAATTTATCAAATTACTAGCGACCCGCTCCGGCTTCGCACGGGTATAAAATATATAGCCTACTCCACTATTTAATGGATGTTATTACACACATAAACCTTCCTCTTGAATTATTCTATCTATTAAAAAAACCGCATCAAAATCCGTTGTGTAGTTTCAAAGATTTAAGCATACGAAGGGACATAGGGACAAAGAAAGCGACTTTGTTTTATACTATGTAGTGACATTAAATTTTTGTCCTAGTGTCTACAAATACCTATCTACAGAGAAATGAATGAGTCGTGTATGATGCAGATGAGTTAATTATCCTAATCGTCCACTATAAGTTATGACGTGTATCTATTGAGCAAATTCTAATAGAAGTTTTCACGTAATCCTCATGCTTTTGTTTACAATAATTAGCGTTCATGACTTTGACATGTGCATTTAGAAGACAGGGTGTTTTAGACTGTTAGTAAACAACAGATACGTACATATATTCACGCCTGTGCTATCTTATGGGATAGGCAGAGCTTATCGATCGCGTCCTTCAACGGTTCACATTATTTTTCTTATACATTCTATTTAGTTCTTCAGATATATTTAATTAAAGATCGAGGCTATCAAGATAGATTTAATTAAAGATTTTAATAACGATGTCTCCAATTTCATTAGTTAAACAAATCTGTTTTACTTTGTATTATACCACTTTGTATTAGGTGGTATGGTCAGAAGGAAAACCTCCAAAAATCTTTTTACATTCAAGTTCTAATTAAACTAACACTAAAATACGAGTACTATCTTCCCTTATTCACCTCTTTCAACCTAACAAATCAGATAGTTACATTTCTGTTATCAAAGCATGTCATAAAAGGTACATATATCTGATCATGTTATGTTCAATTTGTCGTTCACGTAAACAGTTGTATTACAGTTAGCCAACCTCGTTTCGCGTGCTGGCTATTTTGACAATAGATTTGCACAAACACTATTATTCCTTTTGTTATTATACATATATACCGGTTTAGGCTGTACTAGTGTAAACTAGACTAGTCTCATTCTAGTACTAGAGATAGAATCAATTACATCCATTGTCCCTTTGAAGAATAAAACCATAAATTTTGCATAGGTAGTGTGATAGAACATATAACGCCATATCGCTTTAATATTTTATTCCTTTTTATTTCGAGAACATGTTACACTAAAATCGGCATAACAATATCTAATAATAAAGCGAAATTTAATAGTTAAAGATATGTGTGTGCATTTATCCTTGTAACATGAAAAGGAACGTCCTAAACATTGTGTGAAATTAATAAAATTATAAATCATTATAATATTTCGAAACTCGTACAAAATACCTGTACGAATTGCACCTGCAAAATTTGTTCCACATGTTAATCCCTTTTCAGTGCACTTAACTTTCTTAGTACCGTGCTAGCTGGGACGTAAAAATAATGCTCACTAGCCGCCGTTCTTCCCAGCATATCATAAGAAGGACTAAGAGACTAGAGGTATATGGAAACTATCGTGCGATGGACTAACAAACCTGTCACCATGTGTCATATGACATCACAACCCCAATTTTTTTTTTCTTAACTATAAGTTTCGGAAAGACTTAAATGATGTTAACATATATTTACGTAACCTATTATCTTTCCAGGAATCCTTACTAGACTGGGACCGTGGCGACATCTACCCCCCCTCCCAGCTGAGTGGGGGGCGCAAGTGGAGCAGCCGCAGTGCAGCCCAAGCCCAAGCCACGGCGGCTGATGAGGCGCCCGTCAACAATGACACTGACGCCTGCAAGTTGCTCATTGTGAGTACCACTACCTATCTATACTTGTATAGAATAGAATAGAAAAAAAAATTATTCACAAAAGAACAGCACAGGAACAAAAACAATTACATTTATTATAATTTACAATTCACAAGATACTGCACTGTCACTGTGAAAGGGCCCAGGCTCAGCATATGTTGCAGGCCAAAGCCCACAACGCCAATTCTCCGCCTGAGCCGCAGAGGGCACGAGTTAAAAGGGAAAGTTTATATTAATATTTGTAATTAGACGTAGCACAGTTGTTTGGGGCTTGACTCTATCAGTGGGTACAGGGTTCAAATTTTAGAGCATGTACCAATGGAAATGAAGTTTAATGATTTCTATGTACATTTTCGTAATAAGAATATATTTACGAAATGCGTCGAATAACTAAGGTGAGGGAAAACATCGGCAGGAAACCTACCTGTTCCCCGACAGGTAATAGTGCTTGTAAATGGCGACATGGCTTACCATCTGTCAGATTGAGTACTGACTATCTGGTCAACATACCTGTCATATGTCGAGGTGGATATAGAATAACTACCTTCGCAATGGCGGAGATACCTTAACCTCTGACTACCCCGCAAGGGTTAATTATCGTGAACGCGTTTGTCTCTTGTCTATAAATATTTGTATATTTCGGTTGTTTAATCCCTTTCGAGTTGGTCAGATCTGTGAATAGTTACCAATATATTTTCGGTCACTTGTAACAAAGTTATGCAGTCGTGTTTGCATTGATATAGCTTGACTTGTCACCAATATTGACTTGTCTGGTTAATGACATGTTGCTTAGAGGACTAATAAAAAATAATTATGCAAAACGCACCAACTATGTTCAGGGAAAACGTCAAGAGAAAATTTGTCTATGAATATGTACTCAGAATATGTAAATTATTATGTAACATTCAACACTGGTGAATGGTTTGGTTTGTTATGTTAGATGTTGCCAATCTAATTAAAATATTTTAAGGTAGACATAGAAACACATCCGCAATTGCAGAGATACATGTTGCCATTTACAAGCACTAACTATTACCTGTTCGGGAAACAGGTAGGTTACCTCACGATGTTTTCGCTCACCCTATTAATATTCGACGTATTTCGCAAATGTATTCTGAAGCGGGTTTTGAACCGTGTACCAACTGATACATAGTCACGCCCCAAACATCTAAGCTACGTCGAATTCATCATCGTATAATGTAGTATACACTATTTCTTGTTAACAACAACCTTAGACTACTCGTGTCGTGAAAATCTTTTGTTTAATGTTAACCAACATCTCTTTTATCCTAAATTCCAGTACATAGACGACGCGAAGAGCCCCATCTGGCGTCTGTCCCTCTGCGGGGGGAACGCGGTCGCAGCGGCCTCCAGGGCCACCAGGCTGCTTCCCGCCAAGATCAGGATCGTGTGGAACCCTCCCACCACCCCCTACCACCATACGGAGAAACTGAGACTAGTCATCACGGCTGTTAATAGCGGTAAGTTGATATGGAAATTGTCTGGGATGCACAGTCAGCGCTAAAAGTGTAGTCCCAGTAAGTTTTTATAAGGTTTAAGTTAATAAGAACACTAGTGACCCGCTCCGACTTCGCACGGGTATAAAATATATAGCCTACTCCACTATTTAATGGATGTTGTTATACATATAAACCTTCCTCTTGAATCACTCTATCTATTAAAAAAACCGTATCAAAATCCGTTGCGTAGTTTCAAAGATTTAAGCATACAAAGGGACATAGGGACTGAGTAAGCGACTTTGTTTTATTCTATGTAGTGATGGACGATGAAGAATTAATTTAATGGTTTCGTGATCATGATCTGTTTCGGAGTAGAATAACCTCGGAGAGAGATGGACAGTACATGGAGATACGATAATATCTCATAAGCCACGTTATAGAATGAATTGGTTATGATGTTATATGGAACATTGGTGACAGGTTGCTAATCCATTACCATAACATTGATCCTTTAGTCGCATCCTACGACATGCGGGGAATATCAGGTGCTAGTTATCATATAATATATATCTTATTTATATTCTTCTTACGTCCCAGACTAGCACGAGACTCGTAATTGTATGTAAGAACATATGACTAAAAAAAATATAGAAGTAGTTATCATAATATACCACTACAGTAAAATAATAGTATAGGACCTATCAATGTAAGAAACCCCCTACATTTCTTCCCAGGTCCAATATGCCAGAACGCCTCCCAATTCCAGTGCGGGGTCACCAACCTCTGCATTTCATCCTACCTGACCTGCGACGGGGTGCGCCACTGCCCCAGCGGGGACGACGAGGAACCCACGGCCTGTTCCCAGCGAAGGAACCCTCCTCTCCTGGACCTGCTGCGGAGGATCGCTGCCAGGAACCAGGAGCTCTTGGGCATTGAGGACGCTGACCCGGATCCGTCGGTTATAAGTGAGTGTTTTTGTTATTTCAGAAGTGTATGACCGTTGAATAAGTATTGCCTCTTGTCTATTGATCATTTAGATATACATTTACTAGTGACCCGCTCCGGCTTCGCACGGGTAGAAAATATATAGCCTACTCCATTATTTAATGGATGTTATTATTACATATAAACCTTCCTCTTGAATCACTCTATCTATTAAAAAAACCACATCAAAATCCGTTGCGTAGTTTCAAAGATTTAAGCATACAAAGGGACAAAGAAAGCGACTTTGTTTTATACTATGTAGTGATTCACATGGATTGACCCCTTTCAATATTAACATGATTAGTGAAATGTAATAATTTAATATTCTTGGTCATTTCGACATCTAGCTAATATTTCCCCGAATATCGTTGTCGACTAAGAACTTAGGGCTAGAAAACTGAAACAAATAGTCCATTACAAATGCTAAGAGACTTGATAAAATAATATCTCGTTTTTATATCAATTAGTTTCAATCATTCATTCATCAAGGAACTGGCTACTACAGGGGTGATATGTATCTAGATAGATTGATATGTATCTATATATAACCCTAGCACGGGTTTATAGTGTGAATATAAGACGTAAATAGACTACTGATTAGCTACAATTCTTTCCAACATATAACGCGACTAAGGGACTAGGGGAAGTGGAGTCTATTGGGCGTTGGACTAGCAACTAGTCATTGTTCCATTATGGCATCAACCCTAATATTCATGCTAAAAGTGACCTAGCAGATATTATATCTCCGAGGTTCTGTCCATCAAAAGAGAATGAAGGACATAAATGTATATGTATATATACACAAAAAACCCCGATATTAACCAAAAACAGGCGATTTGAAACTTCCAGTGCGCATCTCGGAGGGCGAGCAGAAGTCCAACCCGCTGATAGAGTTCGCGGCGGCGCTCAAGCCCTACGGCCCCTGGAGCTACCTGGTGGTGGGCATGCTCATCTGCGCCACCGTGCTCATGTTCTGCCTGGCCTGGGGTGAGTAACACACATCATCAGCCTGTATCCATCCACTGTTGGACATAGGCCTCCCCCAAATGACGCCACTTCTCCCTGTCAGTGGCCGTTCGCATCCATTCGATGCCGGCCAACCTGCGCAGGTCGTCTTCCCACCTTGCCGGAGGCGTCCCACACTACGTTTACTGAGACGCGGTTTCCATATACATACGTACTTATACATACCATTAACCCTGGGGAAGGATGAAGGTTTGGGTGTCTATCTCAGGAATTTCGGATATAGGAATACCACGGGCACATCATACCCACGTGTTGACCAGATAGTCACTCAATGTGACAGGTGAATAGTCCTGGCGGCATTTACAAGCACTGACTGTTACCTGTTTGGGGAAGAGATAGGATTGCTCACGATATTTTCTCTCACTGTAGTATTTGGTATATTTCGCAAATGTATGTATTTTTATAGCGAAACGGTACAAATAAAATCAGAAAACTGAATTACCCATTGCTTACGACATGCTCAGAGTTGTAAGTTGGGTTTATATTACCCATTGCTTACGACATGCTCCGAGTTGTTCATCATTCATACTCATACAATTCCATACCGTCCAATGACCATACACTTCCGCTTTTCTACCAAGAGGTAGGTGGAGATTACGAAACCCTATAATAACATTAATCATTTGACCCTCTAATTTACCCAAAAAGGTTACTCTTTTCCTTCATAGTCAGATGTACAAATAAAAATAACTCAAACATGTTCTCTTTATGATTAATAATTAACGGGACTTATCGCGTAAGTTTATATATAATAAAAATACCTTTTTATTATATATAAACTTACGCGATAAGTCCCGTTAATTATTAATCATGAGTATAAATCGCGAATCTCTTAAAACTATAATGTTCTCTTTATTCCAGAATGCTGCTGCAAGCGGTCGAAACCCACAGACGTGCCTCTCAACGTGCCTTCCTCCTGCATCGACATGTCTCCCACGGTGTCAGTCACCAATGCCTCGCAGCATCAGCTCCCGGCACCACCGGAGTACGACCCTCCACCATCGTACTCCTCACTCTTCCCTAGAGCCTATAAATCTTCTCCCACTCCCGTACCCCACTGTTCCCACGAACAACCGCCGGATTGAGGGTAGTTGGAAAGAGCTAGGTTTTCAAATGACGTCAAAGCTTGTGATTTGTTTCTGATATCGGTTGAAATAAGAGGAATTTGTGTACTTTTTTTCTTATTTTAGACGATTTAGGGTTTTAATTGTTATTTTTGTATATTTTTCGTTGTTGGGTGATTGAACTGTGTTTTATTCGTAAATAGAGATTCAGTGAGAATGTTGTATCGTCAGCCATCTTGTTTTGCTGATAACCGTTAAATTTAAATTTTTGACAACGAATAGACGACTATATTTGTAAAAAAACTTATTTTTACGTAATTTCCTATATGGGACCAAATGTAAAATGTAATTGTGAATGCCTTTTACATATTATTGACTTATAAAATGGTATGTAATGCCTTATAAATGTAGCTTTTAATAACATTTTCTATAGACGCACGAAAATATTGAATCTCATAATAAGTGCTGACTAATCATCACAATGGAAATCTGCTGACTAGTCTTTTAGGATTAAGTATTAAATGTAATATAAGTCAACTGTATACGATATGATTAGTCAAATTCCTAACTGTTGTTTTCAAAATCATAATACTGTGTAAAAAACAGATTTTTTCCATTACATTTAAGTTTAAGTATGCTAAAGTCAGTACTAACTCAACTTTTAATAAATTTAAAACTTACCTAAAATATTTACATACATACATCACTACACTACTGCATACATACTCAACGGTAATAGGTACCTCTAATCGTATATAGTTGACAGTTTATTATAATGTTTGTCATACTTATCTGTGTTCGTTCGAAATATAAGTGAGAATGTAGAGAATTTGTAATGTAACGAAGTATACATATTTATTTGTAACACTTGTTTTATTTCAAACAGAACTAGAAAATCTCCCTTTAGTCATATATAACAAAGAAGGAATGGAAAAAGACATTATGTTGGTTGTAGGCAATTTATATAATATAGATACACATCACACCTGATTCCCTCTAGAGGGGTAGTCAGAGATCACGGATCCCCATCGGTCCCGATCATGACAAAGCTCTTTCACTTCATTGACTCTCATATACACTCTGCAGTTATCAGTACTTCTATCATCACCTTTATCAATATGGTGTCTAGCTTAATTAGGTTCATTTAACATACACTTACACCTACTAATCATTTGTACCTCTCAATGTCTGGAATGACCATTCTTTCTTCCTGGCATGTAATTGACAGTGACTAAGGGACAAGGTATAAGTGGATTTTATTAAATGAAGGGTTATTACTCTGATACCAATACTCGATAATGCTAAGACAAACCTAATAAAGGTGTTAAAGGTGATTCGATAGTATGTCCCTGAGAATCTATGCACATTAAAAGGGGATAGCCTTCTCAAATCTTTCGCAAATCTTATTAAGACCAGAGAGTCAAAACTATTATAAGACACTGCTTATCCAAAACAAAACTTAAATCATAAAAAACCCAGAATAACTAAATAATTCATTATTATATGGAAAGAAACAATGAAACAACTGAATACTTATTCCTGTTCTTTATTATCTCCATCATACATCATGACACAGCTCATTGACACATCCACTTTATGCACCTTCTTCACATGCGGTACCACTGACTTCTTAGCCGAAAACAGCTTATTGCAAAACATACACTCGTACTGTTTATCACACAGTTTCTTCTCCAAATGATGTAGTAGTTCCTTGTTACTATTGTAAAAGCGTCCACATTTGACACAGGCGAACGGCTTACCAGACTTGTGCCCCTGACTGTGAAACCACAGTTTACGTTTATTCATCGTACTATATTCGCACAGGTCACAATACCACGTCTTTTTCTCATTCAGACATCTGCCTCTATGCGTAATGAGCTCTGCTAATGTGTAAAACGTTGCCGCGCATCTGTCACAGGTTTTCGTTTTCGTACCATGCCGTTTCAAGTGTTCTATTAGAGTGAGTTTGTTTTTGTAGAACTTTTTGCAAATGTCACATTGAAGGTTCTCTGAGACATGGCGTTTTAAATGCTTGTATACTCTGTTCCTGCCTTGAATGAACTTTCCACATGTGCTACACGTCATAGTCACCTTAATAATACCATGTTTCGTTTCCTTATGACCTATCAAGCTTGCATGCTGTGAGAAGGACGCGTCGCATAGGTCACACTTGAGCGGTTTGTCTCCAGTGTGTGTTCGCCAGTGTAACTTGAATGATAAGCATCTGTTGGTGTTGTAATCACATTTAGCGCAGTGGTAGATTATTCCCTTACCTTTACCCTCTAGTCTTACAACTTTTGAGTCCCAGCAGTTAGCCCTGTTCGTAGTATGGTTGTTCAGTGCCCTAATACTCTTAAACTCACGGGTACACATAGAACAAGAGAAGGTTCTTGGCTTATGGACCCGTTTCCAGTGCACTCTTATTTTACATTTAGATTTGAATATTTCACCGCAATCGTCACATTGGAATATGGAGTCTTTTCTATATTTGTTTTTTAATAGCTTGGCAAGGGAATCTTTTAGGTATTTATCGTCTTTTTGGTCTTCTACACTCGGCGCAGGACTAGGGATGACAAAATCAATGTCTGGGTCTTCTATAATTTCTTCCTTCAGTTCACTTAGTATCTCGAACTTAGGAAGGGAATTACGGAGCTGAGCGTCACTGGACACACATTTGTACTTGAAATTCAGGGCTATATCAAGCTCCGCGATACAATCAGTGCATATAATATGAGGAAGCTTATCACCAGGTTGAATATCAATTTTGGCGACTTCGTTCACTAGTTTGTACACAGCAGAGTCTTTGTACATGCCAAATATTGAAAAGATAGAGCTTTCATCGCAGTTTTTGAGACAAATTCGACACATTTGTAGGTAATTAGTTTGTAAGGGGCCAAAATATAAAGCATCCCCTTCGTCCATTTTGCTTGCTTATATTGCAATAAGTTCCACTATTTCCACTTATTACTGTTGAAAACACTCTAAGTATTTAATCTAAGAGGTAAAAACGCTTCTTTTATGATATAAAACTTATTTTAATGACTAACTCAGCGTTGTATGATATGAAATTAGTGGAATGAATCAAAACAAACATTTTAAGAAATAATACATTGAAAGTTCAATTGACATTTGCAAACAAATTCACCTGTATGAGGTATTTTGACGTTAAGTAAAATTAGCGGAAATAATAGGCATGCGTCGTACATGTACAGTTTTAGATTGATTAAATAATGTAAATGGAATATAAATAGTTGATATTGTTATTTATTATTTTATAATTAAAGCAAAAAATAATTATAGTATATCAAAAAAACTTGGTCACTTCTAAATTATAATGTGATAAAGGCGGGACTCATGCATATTATCTTAAGTAATGGTAGTTTAGTTGGATAATATACAATTATCGTCAAGCCGATGACATATATTTTCTTAAAGGAGGTTACAGTTAAAGAAATAGGGATCAAAAAATCATTAATTAGTTAATAATAAACGCAAAGTTTCTTTATTAATATATTTTAATAGTTACTGTAAAATATATTATTAGAACCGTTGATACCATCATTATGATAACCGCCATATTAAATACATCCCATGGATAACCATCGTATCTTGCTGGAGCACAATTCTTCATATAACCTTCATTATTTGTCAATTCATCCATATTATTGATTTATAATTCGATTTATATTTTTATTTCGAGTTATATTTTTATTCTACGTTTCTAGTTTCATATACTCCAATGTTGTTTCCAACCTATTACTTACGTATAATAAATATTGCCCAATTGGTTCAATAACCTCTGACGTTAAAGTTTATTCCGTTAACTGAAAAGAAGAAAAATAGAGTTCATATAATATAAGATAAATCATACAATGAATTAAAGAAAAACTTGCCAGCTATGCTAAAAATAAGAATGTAGTGTGCTTCTTTTTTCATATTTCGAATGAAAATGAATATTTCATATTTTGGCGCACTACTTGCAGGACCGGACTGTTGTAGGCTGATTGAGGATTGTTTGATACAGATGTATATAGATCTCTGAGCGAAATTGGTCTGTCAGGATCAGAAAAAATGAAGATTCGTGATCTTTACAACCTTTATAAGACAATGTGCATGAGAATGGATGAGGCAAATATCTAAGTATGTATATAATAATTTAAATACATGCTTACCTTTTCAAATACAGATGAAAAGATTCGATACGAATCACACCTCGGGATGAAAGTAGGTATTACAATGTAACTAAAAATAATATTCATCAATCTAGTTTAATGTTATTACTACATGTTATGTTATTGTTATTCTTATAACAAATTCATATGATATTCGTAATTTGAATATTAAAACACTTTTCCACCAGTCAATCTACTTTTATAATTAAATGAAAGTCATATTAAACTTAAATGAAAGATTCCTACAGAACGAATAATGTTTTAGTTTCACAAATGTTCAACTAATGAAGTATATTTATTACATTTTATCTTATCGAGCTTTATGTGGTTTGTTATCTAAAAAGCTAATAAAGCTTTATGTTTATTACAGGTATATGAACCATCACATTAAAAGTCCGTAAGGGGGTGGATATAACCTTGGACTATAGCAAACCTTTTGCGAAAAGTACAGTTTTAAGTAAGTTAAGTCCAGAACATATTAATGCTTCATGGTCCACAAGGATTACATATAATTTGGGACTGGAATTAGTAAGATCAGATGATGACATTTGACGTAATTTTCACACATATCAACTAATCCACAATTCTGTAAAAGGATACTTGAGTCTCTCCCAATCTCGCAAGGGCTAATCGTAGTGAAGTTTACGTTATAGTTTACTCCTGCAATCTTTATATCAGCAATTAATTACAGGAATCAGATTGAAAATAGTAGATACAAGCTCACAGGAGCAACGCAATACTATCTCGTCCGCTGATCACTTTTGCCTTTATTGTACCTTAAATCACTCTTCCCCAGAGAAAATAGCTGTCAAACCTACGTCACTTCCCAAAACAGGCCTGGGGGAAATCTTTGCTTGTTCGTTGCGTAACCTTTCGGCATAAAGTTAAATTTATTAGCTAACTTTCTTTATAGCTTATGTAAGAAACTTATTACTTACACATTATGTTAGATGCATAACATACGCTTCACGACTTGTGTAGACACTTTTTGGGACCTTTTTTTACTGTGACGGCGTAGTCAGCTTGAGTTCCTATTTCCGTGAGGTATGAGCCCATAGAGTAATTAATAAGAGGAGTGGGACTTACCTAATATTTGTATGGAAACTAGCGTGGCATTACGCGAGGTGAAACGAAGTACGCGAGATGGAGGGACGATATTACAACCAATCAAAACACGGCATCGGCCAATCAAATCAGATATCTTATTTCTACTACACCTTTTTAGACTCCGCAACAATTAAAACACGCCATATGGACTCCGCACCGCGTAACGGGGACCGCTCCTTACGCCAGGTCCTAATTATAAAATTGACTAAGTATATGTTTTCATGTATCCAAGGTTCTGTCCACCCTAAAAAGGGTTAAAGGACGTGAATGTATATGGCATACCTTGTACTTAAACGTACAAAGGGCATTTATTAACATTCTACTAAAGTCCCTTACAAGCATAAAACCATTCTTAGTCTACGTTTGTTTACCCTAATTCCCCTTCAGTAAGCAGACATCACTGTTTCCAATATTTCACGGTTTCCAATATTTCACGATTCTAACAAAACCACTTTCGCTTCATTGATATCCACATACCTCTGTTTACTTAAGTCACCCTTTTTCAATATATGAAATATATTATCTACAAGCAATATCAAATAATTTTCATTTTTATTTTTTCAAAAGTTTTCATTACATGAAACATAGATGGCACTGTAATTATAATTTGATTTATATATTAAATTCTTCGCTCCTATTAGTAGCAGGGTGATATTATATAGTCTAAAGCCTTCCTCAATTAATGGTCTATCAAACAAAACAAGAATTTTTGAATCCGAACCAGTAGTTCCTGAGATTAGCGCGTTCAAACAAACAAACTCTTCAGCTTTATAATATTAGCACATATGTATTAGTATAGATTAACGCTTACATAGTATTTTATTACCAATGGCAACATTGTAAAAGCAAGTATTCATAGTTTATACAGCTTTAAATTGAGTAAATTTAATGCTCTTTTATATAAAAACTTCCACTTACAAGTAATGTTTACTATATTTAAAGTTTTATTAGGATGGACTGAAAACCTGTTCCCAAGATTCCGTATCAATGCCTTATAACCAAACGTAAGGTGATAAAGGAGGTGTTTCGAGGTCCTGTTTACCCCCCAAGAGATTTGGGCTGTTGCGTAATGTATGCGTCTATTCTATTGAAACAATATTTCGAAATGTGTGAAGTTTTATTGAGGTTTATTCGTGCAATAAGAATCTATACTATTGACGACCTCCGTGGCGCGATCGGTTAGCCGCCTGAACGCTATTCGTGAGCTGGGTTCGATTCCCGGTGGATGCAGAGTTATAAACTACGCTTTTCTTCTTTCCAGTCTGTTCGTTATTTGCCTATATATAATTAGTATATATTTCTTAAATATACGTTGACTAGGACCCTTAACACAAGACCTAAATGTACTTAGCAAGGGGCTAGTTCAAATGGATGGTAATAAATAGTGTCCAAATATTAATATCTATTCTGTTTCTGATATTTATACCCTATTCGATATTATTCTATTCAAAATCCACAACTGCTATAGCTAAGTAAGTGATTTGTTTTGATCATTTTAACAAATACATTTTTACAAGCGATTGGTGATATTCAATATCGCTGTACACAGACGCTGAATTTGCTAGTTACCACGAACCAAGTATTCTAAGAAACAGGCAATACCTTCACTTTTCAAATCCTTTGTTCCTCTCAAAGAACCATACCTTGTAAAATATTCATTTCCCAGTACTTCTGCATACCGGATAGAACGTAAATAGAAAAATCTCTATTTTTCTCAGAATTTGTTGTAAGATATTCATTAAATCCCGCGCTTCGCTCCATTTCTCGCGCTCTTTTTGATTTCGTTTGTTTCGGTCACAACGCCATTTCGATGCTGCAGCGAACTAAAAACTAGCGCTAATAAGCTGCTATTAGCGCTTAATAAAAATATTCAATATTATTATATCATTGCGTTATTATAGAGTTACATTAGTATGTATTCTAATGATTATTAATTATCTAATGTTAAATTATCTATTTCAGAAAATGCAATATGATTCACCACGTAAATTCAATTAGTTTTGGTTTAATGTTTCATAACAATATATAATTTGTTAGTAAAGTACCTGTATTTAATTTTTAATGGTGTACTGAATCTTAAAAAGAATATAATTATAACAAATGCAATTAAAATAACACTAATATGGAAATAATAAGCTACAATATGGAAAAAAACTATAACACGCACTCCCATTGTCATAAATTCCAAAAATATTTATTCAACTTTGAGTGTACATTTTTAAAATGAGATAAATCATTCAGTTGTGCTCATGCTAGCACATTAATTAAACCGTTACACTGCAATTAAAATGTATAAAAAAATCTCTTAACACAAAAATAATAATATGTAATATTCATTAGATCTAATTGTATAAATAATATTTCTACGAATTACAAGTAAGTAATAAAATAATACGTTTATATAAATCAAATCATTTACAATTGATATAAAACAGAGTTAATATTATTTATATGTTGTTTTTATGTTATAAACTTAAAATAGCGCATCAGCTAGATGTAGCTATGTAGCACAATAATTGAAGAGACTTGTTGCGAAAACCTCTCATTTCATTCGTTCAATTCAGTTCAGCAACAACCGCGGTGTGAAGCTTACATGCCGCAATGGCGCAGAAAACAATACGCGTCATGTAAAAACATTTATTCCTTTTTTTAATAGCATTTAATTATTAAATACTTTCATGGATTTTATTTTTATATCGTAAATGTTCTTATCATGTACATTTAAGCTGTTCCACGCAGCTTGTGAATAAATAAAGTTCTTTTTAGTGTTTGGTCGTGCAAATTTTGCGTTGTATCCCGCAATCCTTTTGGAAAGTTGTTTGTTTTAGGGTGTGTTTAGTTGTAGAAACAGTGCTTTTAAGTGTGTATCTTTAGTTGGATTGAGTGCCGCAAGATCTGATTGTCGGGAAAAACCGTTATTTTGTACAGTAACCAAGCTGTTGCTATCGAAATACCTACGGTCGTTTTGGAGGTAGATGGGCTATTAGTAAAAGGTAAGTTGAAGTTGGATTTTATCATTTTCATTTTTAATGGCGCCTAAAGAATAACTATAATATAATTGTTCACCGTTAAAAAGAATCGTTGCAGCACTGCAGTCAGATAGTTACGAATGTCCATTGCGTTTTTTTAGCATTTCATTATTTTACTGCAGAATACTCGTAAAACTATGAATTTTAAAAGATAAAATGGACATAAAGTTAGTGGCTAACAACAGGATGTACAGCATTTTATAGATAGAAGAACAAAACTACAATCTTACTATTTTAGGTATTCATAAACGCAAACTAAATTAACAGATAAATAAGAATGGCAGCTAAGTTGCATTCATTCCATTCCAGACTAGCACAGATATGTAAATAGTATTATAGATATTACATACTTATACATTCACGTCCTTTAATCCATTTCTGGGTGGACAGTACCCCTGAGACATCATCATCACGGACACTTCTCGGTCACCTATTAGCTTGAATATTGGCGTTGTGATGTTATATTGACCATTGGTGACAGGTTGCCAACCCATCACCCAATAGATTCCATGACTCCTAGTCCCTTAGTCGCCTCCAAAGACATGACGGGAAGAACGGCAGCTAGTTGGTATTCTTTTAGACTAGCACGGGACAATAAATATCAAAATCAATTAATTAGTTATTGGATATTATTACTCGTGGATTGCGTACATCCTAAGGGGCTGCCCATACTATCAGGGCGATGGTCGTGAGGTTACTCCACATCTTTATCAGCAATTAAGTACTATTACGGCATCGTGAATTATCACAATTAATAACTCAATTACTTTTCGCAATAGTTACGCAAATTTTTGCAAAGGTTGCCTCCAATGATATTGCAGTTTGAGTTGAGTAATCCCACGAACCAAATATAAAGAGGACTCGGCGTAAGGAGCGGTCCCCGTTACGCGGTGCGGAGTCCAAATGGCGTGTTTTAATTGGTGCGGAGTCTAAAATGTGTAGTAGAAAGAGGATACCTAATTTTGATTCGCCGATGCCGTGTTATGATTGGTTGTAATATCTCCCCTCTATCTCGTTTCATCCCGCGTAATGCCACGCTAGTTTTCATACTAATATTGAGTAATGCCCACTCCTTATTAATTACTCCATGAGTAATTCGCACGAAGAAATGCACTTAGTTTGTATCATTATTACGTCCCAGATTAGCAGAGGACGATGTTATATGTAATAAGTCCTGTACTAAATGTACTGGGATGTTAAATAATGCTAACTAGCTGTCGTTCTCATATCTTAGGAGGCGACTAAGGGACTAGGGGTAAATAGAATCTATTGGGCGATAGGCTAGCAACCTGTCACCAATGTTACGTTATAACATCGCAACCCCAATATTCATGCTAAACAGTGACCTAGGCGATATTATATCTCTGAAGTTCTGTCCACCCCGAAAGGGAATAAAGGACGTAACCACAGATAATATAATACTTTACGTAACTATAACTATGTTGTTTGTATACAATAATAAATATACATACATGAGCTTAAATCCCTTTTGAGGTGGACAGAACCTTGGGATCATATTTCATCGTCTTCTTATAACTAACGAGGTTGTCATGGCATTTAGATGGAATATTGGTGACAGGTTACCAGTCTGTCGTCCAATAATAATACAAAGCGGAAAGAAAAATATATAATTAGTAGTTAATTCCGTTACATACAATAATGTCATATTATTATGCAATCATGCGTAAAAGCGGGAAACGCACAAAATTATATTTTTATTTTGTTTCCTTGTTTTTTAAACGTGCGTGCCTTGGAACGATTACCGTTATGCCGACTGTTTGACACATTGAACGTACGATTTAAATACTTTTTATTTATTGCAGTCACGACAAAAAGGGTGAATGGAATCGATATGTTTCAGCCGTCATTTTGAACCGTAATAGTTAGTGCTTGTTGATGGCGACATGGCTGACCACCTGTCACATTGAGTACTGACTTTGGTCAACACGTGGGTTCGAGGTGGCCATAAAATTACTAATTTCGCAATTGCGGAGATGGACACCTGAACCTCTGACTACCCCGCAAGGGTTAATGGTCGTGAACGCGTTTGTCGTTTTGTATTATAAATCGTATTAGGGACAAATAAAAACTAGCTGCATTTCTTCTCGTTTAGGAGTTGATACTAGGGTTATAAATACATACACATCACGCCTGATTCCCTGTAGCGGGGTAGGTAGAGATCACGGATCCCCATCTGTTCCGATCATGGATTTCATTAATTATGTGTATGTAATATTTCGTATCAATGTGATAACAATCCTATTAATTTTACTAACGTGACATAGTGGTTACATAATTTTATGTCCATGATAAATAAAGTATCTTTGTATTATATAACATTTCGTTTGCCTCAAATCTCTGTCTACGCTTAAAAGGGATAAAGTTGTGTGGGAAGAAACGTAATAGTGTGTTACAGTAATTATTAAGTGTCTACATACCTTACGGTGTATATAGGTTTCACACAAATTAATTTCTTTCACCGTTATGTTTAGTATGTACTAGCGACCCGCTCCGGCTTCGCACTTCTGGCTATTTAATGGATGTTATTATACATATACTCGTAAACCTTCCTATTGAATCACTGTATCTATTAAAAAACCGCATCAAAATCCGTTGCGTAGTTTCAAAGATTTAAGCATACAAAGGGACATAGGGACAGAGAAAACGACTTCGTTTTATACTATGTAGTGATGTGAACATTAGCAACAGTTAAAGTGCACATACCAAGTTTTAATTCCCTGTAGAGGAGTAGGCAGAGATCACGGATTCCCATCTGTCCCGATCCTTACAAACCACATCAATATTCTCTTAATTACCACTTATGATAAGCTAGTGCTAAATGTAGCTAGTTCAATTTTTCTTGTAAATACAATGGGAATCCGTGATCTCTGCCTACCTCCCTATAGGAAGACTCGGATGATGTATGTATGTATGTAAATTAAACTAACTAGTAAGTTGATCTAAACTCTTCGAATAACCAATATACTATAGATACATTCGTCATTCTAACCTCTGCCTACCCCGTAAGGATTGAAGTCGTGTTACGTCTGTAAATGGTGCTTTGGAAAGCTAGACCATTGTTTTAAAGTTGTTGACGCCGTCGTCATGGCAACGTCATACACAGGCCTGTCACAAAGCAAAACTTTTGTTTTAATTCCAATGTGAAAAATGGAAGAATGATTACTAATACTTAGTAATAGATAGATACATATCACGCCCATTATCTTATAGAGGGTTGGTCAGAGATCACGGTTCCCCATTTCGCTGCTTTAAAACTAAACTGAAGAAACTCAAAAAACACTATTTTGCAAAAAACGTTGTTTTATAATATAGTTGATATATTTTTGACATTAAATTGCATATAATTTAAAAAAATGGTTATATATAAATAATTTTTTTATCTTTTTATTAACTTTAATAATATTATGTTTTATGTACTTATTATTTAATCTTTTTGAGATAAAATGTTTTTCGAGTTTCTTCAGTTTAGTTTTAAAGCAGCGATTTGTCTTTATCCTGACAAACTAATTTCGCTTTATAGTTATATATCTATAAACCCCTTATACACATTCGGCGGTTATAGATACTTATGAAATCACCGTTTTAAGCCTGGGATGATTTTACGATAAAACTAGCTGCAGTTCTTTCCGTCATGTCCTAGGATTAAGGCTATATAGTACCTAAATAGAATATTTCATAGTTAATCTTCATAATTGCATATTAATCTAAAGATCCCAATAGTTAATTCAGTTGCATTCTGTCCACGCCAAAAGGCATAAAAGGATTCCATGTACCTAACATCCTAGCTCAAAACTGTTGTAGTTGAAAAGCCCTAACATCTAAATACAAAGGCTTTGAACGAACTATCAAATTGACTATCCATTTCACAGTTCAAAACAAAACTTAGTTCCTGAAAGCTTTTAAAAAATCAATACTTTAACTCCACTATGTAAGAGAATGTGATTATATGTAACTACATACGAGCAGTTATATGTTTCTACGTATAGTTAGAGTAGTCAAAGATCACGGATCCACATTTGCACTGATTCTGGAAAACAAAACGTTTCATTAACATTCATACACCTCAGACACACTCGGCGGTTATAGGTACTTCTATATATGTACAGTGAACGCTAAAAGTGCAGTCCCAGTAACTTTTTATAAGGTTTATAAGAACAAAAGACAGTATTTTTCATTTCGAAGCACGCGAACGTATAGTGGCCATGACAATGCATAGTGGCGCCAGTTTTAACATACAGTTAATGAATTTTGCAGATTGATCATTTTACCTCTTTAGTTGTCTGTCACTTTTCTACGAACTAGGTGACAGGTTGCTAGCCTATCGCCCTATATATTTAATTTACCCTAGTCCCGTAGTTGCCTTACTAACTTACTGTGATGAATGGCAGCTATTCATCATTCCATTCCATTCATTCATTTAATTTGACGAACTCCGTGACGCGATTGGTCAATCACCTGAACGCTAATCGTGAGGTTCTGGGTTCGATTCCTGGTGGAGGCAGGGTTAAGAACGACGCTTTTCGTTTGCTTGCCAGTCTGGTTGTTGATTGCATATACTGTATATGTATTTATCTATATATAATAAGTATATGTTTCTTAAATATACGTTGACTAGTACCCTTTACACAAGTCTTTAATTAACTTACCGAGGGCTAGTTCTTTTAGTAACTATTATATCCTAAATATAATAATAATAAAGCATTTATTTACAGCAATAAAAACATACACAACACAAATATTCTACAAATCAAAGTTACAAACTATACATATTATTATTATTAATTCCATTAACAACTAGAAAAGGTTTACATGTTTAACCAATACAGTTGAAGGTCTAAAATACTTGTTTAGTTTATCTTAGTTAGGGGTGGCCACTATTTAAGGGAGGGCGAATATAGCAGTGGAAAGGTCAGTCCGTTGAATTTTAGTCTGGTTACACGTGTGGGAAGGCTTTTAAAGCCTAGTTTAGTGCTAGCCTGGGACATAAAAAGAATTGTAATAGTTATGTTATATAGTAACTATATTCAAAAACTGACAAATTATGGAGATAAAACAACTTATTCTTACTTGACTAAGGTTATTAGGGTTAATGGATTCTAATGCTAATAAGCTAATTTAGCTAGCTAACGTAACTATAAAAAACTACACACCTACGCATTCACATACCAACATCTCTTGATCTCTTTCGGGATGAACATAACTTCAAAGATAACACCTACTAACTGGGTAGTCATGGTTTTGATATGATGAGAGAGATGATAAATATTGGTGACTATTGCCCATTAGATTCTCGCAACTCCTAGTCCCGTAGTAAACTGCAGGAAGCACCGGTATGAAAGGCAGTTAGTTATGATTATATCAGCTTCCCGTCCTTGAATAATAGCTTAAATAGTTATTCGTATAATTATTTACTAAGTTTACTAGTTACTTTATGTCCTTTGGTAGCTGGGACGTAAAAAGAATGCTAACTAGCTGCTGTTCTTCCCTGCATATCGTAGGACTAAGGGCCTAGGTTTAAACTGATTCTATTGGGCAATGAACTAGCAACATATCACCAATGTTCTATTATGACATCGCAATCCCAATATTCTTGTTAAGAAGTGAGTTAGGAGATAACTCTTATATCTCCGAGATTCCGGGTATTTGAATCTCATCTTAAAAATGCCGGTAAGAACGGCAGCTAGTTATCAATCCGCTACCCAGCCCTGACTATTCGAATCTCGTTCTAATATACCACGAAACATAATATGTATGTATATGTATAAGAACACACCTCTAAGTGTCCGTAATTGATGCCTAACAGTTAACCATCTATCGACCGTTAATCCGAGTGACCTTTTGACCTCTATCGAAGATTGGTCCACCAAAAAACCAAAGAGCCATTCGCCAAACTTATTGTCCGCTGTGAAATCGATTTAGTGTGAAATTGGATTTATTTACAATAGGTAAAGATAACGGTTTGCATACGCTTTGGAGAGGTTTGGTAGGTCTTAGTGGTTAACTTCTTTGGCTTAATAAAGCCTTCGTTTTGTCAGATGGTACTTAACGTAGAGAGATATAGGTTTGCAAATTAAATTTAAATGTAATTATGGCATCTAATCTATAAAATGTCAATAATAAATAATTTACATGTATTGTAACCTAATTTCAGAGTAATAGGCTTGTGTATAGTTTACTTATCCAAATTAAACATACCTACGACGACATAACGCCTCTTTTCACCCCGGCCTCTTTGAGCTAAATACTTTTAATGGAATGTTTTTGCAAGTTCCAAAGAGACTACCTACGAAATTTATTCAAAAACTTTGCCTTCACAAAAAGCACGCTATATTAAAATGTCCAATTCATACGTTGAAGTAGCCATCTTCAACTTTCCGCCCGGCTGAAAAGTTGAGAACTTTGTCTTGTCCGCGCTGTAAATAATAATTTCAACTTTTCACCGCCCGCTCGCCATTTTGAAAATGGCCGCGCTTGTTGTGGTTTGGCGGGACTTTTAGTTTTTATCCGATTGAAGTTTTCACATTTTCTCCGTTTTTAGTAGCTGCTTGACTGTTTTTATTAAGTAATAGAAATAAGATTGTTGATAATCGAGTTCTAGTGAAGGGACCAGGAATCGTGGATTTTTGACTTAAATACCTATATCCTCATAGGTACCATTTATTAAACTAGCGTGTTATTTTCCTTTTATATGCATTTACGGATGTATGCAGCTTGAAGAATAGAAGAGCAGGTGTAATAATGTTAATAGGTATGAATGAAGCAAGGGAGATTTGTCAGGATCGTTCCAGGTGCCTCATTCCCTCCGCCTATTCCCTCAGGAATGTGTGAATGTATGATGAATGTAATGAATGTATCGCATCTTCATCAATGTGTACATTTTACATACACCGTGAGGTAAATTGCGTACCCCAGAAAGGTAAACTTCGTCTAATGACTTTACCTTACTTTACCTTACTCAATAAGCACAGATTATCTGATGCATCGTAGTTATCTAGTACTATACACGCAGTGCTTCTCTCACGCCCTTGAATTACCCTAAAGGAATACACTAAGGCTTGTAACGTATGTTTCTAGAACGGGAAAATATTAAATTGAACTACGTATTGAATGCGGCAATCCGTGGTACCATTTGAATAAAGGCTTTGAATAAAGTTACAGAGTTAGGATTTAGGCTTAGGGCCCACCTTACAAGGATGAATGCCATTTGAATACATTAAATATGGCGGATTTATTATAATACAATGGCGGTGGTCATACGAATGTAATTGTGGTTTGTTTAATTGTCATTATGACCGCTGGGGTTAATGAACCGAATACAATATGGTCGTAAATGCGGACATACAAACTCACGTTTCGGAATATCAGCGGTGATTTGTGACCATACCATACCATAAAGTTACTTAAGGAAATCTCCAAAATGACGAATGATATTGCGTAAATAATATAATTGGGTCTTCAAATACCATATTATGACTAAAAATTACTCTAGGTGAATATATCCATCAGAGATTTGATAAACGATTAAAGCTTATCCGTATAACTACTGAGACTCTTCTCTCTTGTATGCATGAATAGATTAACACACCCAAGTGGAATTAAGCTAGCCATAATTGTAGGAGATAGTCATTGGGGCAGAAATATCCTTGAGTGGAGATCACGGCTCGTTAAACGTACTATGGTGACATTTGGCAGCAAGATATACCAGGAGAGGTAGTGTTATGAGAAAGATTTACTGTCAACAGTTGACTAACTAATAAACGGTTTATGATTGATATTTTTATAGGTTATAGGTAGTACTTATGTATGTGTATGAGAGTCAATGAAGCGAAAGGGGTATAGTTATGTATGAATTTAATAGGAACAAGTGACAAATTGTCAATCATAATGACAGATGGTTACAAATAGTCCTAGTTCACCGTAACATAAACAGGTTTGCAATAACGTAATCTGTATCAAATCGGTCGGAAAGATTTTTTTGCCTGATGAATAAAATTGATTTGGCAATATTGTAAATGGATGCTTGCTACTCAAAGTGAAGAATTTCATAATCGGATACTTGAATATTTCATAAGTTATCTCAAAGCTTTTTGGCACTTATTGAAAAAAGGTGACGTTTGGAATATTATTAATCTGTCTGGCCTGGTATGTTTAGCCTTTAATTTCGCTCTACATTTATCGTAAAAAGTGCCTAAAATAGTGACCAATAAATTGCGATATAAGGTGCAAACCTTAATCCTTATCGAGATATACAGAACCTTGGATATATTAAAACCTTCGTGGTAACTTTTAAGAAAACTATCAGGGTTCTGATGGTAATGATATAAAATACTGATAACATGTTAATAACCCAATAAATTCCATTGACACCTAATGTCATAATCGCCTCATATATTCCGATATGAAAGGTAGCTAGTTCGCATTATATTTACGTCCCAGCAAACATGAAACAGATAAATACCAAGGTAGGAAATCCAAGCGTGATAATGTGTTCTACGTAAATATCTATGGATAATGTCAGAGGTAAAACCACTGTAAATGAATATATTTCTAACCGGCAGCTCTGGCCTACTGACATTTTTCTTTCTTTACTATCAGAGATGTGTACCTAATTTTAGTTACAATATATCGGTCAGTATTGTGTAATTAACAACGGCTTCAGCTTCGTTCAAACACAGGGTTATATTAGCTCATCAAAATAAAGCTTTCCGGAACATTATTAGTGTCTGAATGTAACCATGCGAAAGAACTAACTAATGCTGTCTGTTCTGGTGTGTAAGAAAAAAAAAGATCTATAACTACCTGTACATGGTAGTAAAACGTGAGCGTGTAGTTAGTTGCAAATTCAAGCCTATACTACTCCTAACCTGACTAATGAAGATAAAGTTTTTGAAAAATGAAATCGTACAAATTACAAAGAGACTTATTTGTTATGCTTAACTAACCTATGTCACAGGTAAATGAAGTTTTCAAGGTTAGTTAGTCCTTTGGGAACATGATATCACAGTTGATATGTAGTTATGTCCCTACAGAACCAGCTCAAAAGATCCCTAACGCCTGCGGCGATGAGGACAATTAATTTAGGTACCTGGTGAATCTCATACGCGACGTGACACATTATTCCATATGGAGTGAAACGTAATGAACACACGCACTGTAGGGCTAAAAGGGATATTAATATTTAAGAAGCATCTGCTTCCCAACCGCGAAAACGTTGCAAAACGCTATAAAGTATTCAAAATAACCTCGCGGCGGCAGACGGGGTTTTGTAACCGAATTGAGGTTAGGTATTATGCGAACTTTTTGCACCGACCTCCATGGTTTCACTTTGCACTAATGCTTGGCGGGATTTCTTTACAAAATGGCGGATTCTCGGTTAGGTAATCGACAGGTGCGTATTACGATTTAATAGCGATTAGGCGTGATGATTTGGCGTTTTATATGTAAATGTTGAAGTAATTATTCACCAAAATAGCAAGTAAAAGTTGTTAAATAAGAAGTACGTCATGATGCAACATAAGTAATCAGTTTGACCGATTTGTTGGTACTAAACTAAGTAACTAGGCAACTAAGTATTTCATTATAATATTATGTCATAATCATAATATAATGTTAACAAGATGCCTTCATTTTGCATGTCATAGGACGTGACTAGATGCAAATACAATTAAATTAATCGTTACATATAATCTCGTTATTGGGACATGGAATCCCAACCTGTCTTAGATAATCATTCATTATTATTGCTATTACAACTCTAATAGGAATCTTTAGTAGCCAAGAAAATATAACACCTGTAACATTCTGTTTACTTTGAAAGGGAGGACGTGAATTTATATGTACATATGTAAATAGATACTTCAACGTTGGTTTCCCAGCACGAACACTCTTTTTCCTCATCATAACTCAACTAAAGTTACAAAACAGAGATTTGTTTCTATTGTTCCTAGTCGTCCAAATTCAAAATGGATTCGCAAATCCTTGAAAGAAACTTCTTTTTTAATAAAACAAAGTACGTTTCGCTTCAGAGCTTGTTCCGAGTTCCCTCTTAATTGGGTTACAGTAACCCAATTGGATTGTTTAATGAGGAAACGGCATTTGGAGAATTCACACCATCCATTTGTGCCTTGAGTGGTTTGTGAAGTATTGGCTCTGGTTAAAGTGGCTTAGGAAGGTTTTAGTACGAAATTGGATGTTTTAGAAATGTTATGTAACCTCTTAACTAAATAATAGTTAGTTGTAAAATATGTAACATTAATGGTAAATGATATGATGATTCATAAATCTTTTATAGTAGTAAGCTACAATTAACTAACTATTAATACCATTTTGTTAAGATTGTGAACTTCGTCTGTATTTAATAATTCCATATAGATACGTACACACACACATTTTACGACTATTCCTTGTGGTTAGAGCTTCTATACATATACATCTTAGATATATTGGGAACTATAGTTCTTATGTTACCCCATCTAACCCTTTTTACATTAGTTATTTATTCATCATTTAACGTCATATTCTAAATCGCAGTGTAAAGACGTTAACTATGTACACCTATTTACCATCCCTAACATGACAGGTGGTTAGCCAATCGCATTGTAGACTCAATATTAACAATCCCCAGTTTTCTGTACCCTAAACCCAGGTGGCCAAGTGTACTAATGCGTTTTAGCACAATCGCAGTTCAATATCAGATCAGTAATAGTGTTAAATTGGTTATGGATTAACAAAACTGTCAAATTCCGCTTTAAAAGTGCCCAAATTTGTCACTTTTGCTAACCCACTACCAACTTCACACTATTACTAATAAGATATTAAGCTGATATTTTGCAAAAAGCTTTAGTAAACCTGCGCTCAGGTCACGTTAGTGTCAAGTCGATTACAATAATGTTCTTTGTGAATTCTCTGTCCTTCCGTTGCATAATTAATCTCGTTGCCCGACCTAACTCAATTATTTACAAGTTGGGGCCATAAAAACAGCGTCCTGGGCCAGAGTCAAGTTGAACCATCAACGTGATTGGATAAGTTTGGAGTGCAGTTCAGGATTGGGCTTTTTCGGGACAGAACTTGCTGGGTTATGAGATTTAAGTTATAATCGAAGAGTGTGTATACGGAGGTATGGGAGTCTTCGAAAAGCAGAATATGTATAAATTAACGATATAGAGAAGTTTGACTTCCGGTCCCAATGAGATACCATACCAGATACCAAATATTTCGTTAGTTACTTATATAAGCGTTGCATGCATGCTCTTACATTGCTTAAATTACCTACGCACAACCTAATGAGGAATAAGAATTCTTTTAAACTGTTTTTTTAACTTTTCAAGTTGTTTCATGTTTTTCAGTTTATTAATTATGAATTTATTTCCTATTTCTCTCATTAGGTAATAACTAAATAAGCCTCAAATTTTACTACAGAATCTCCAATAATACAAATTACACCGTAGCCACAAAGTAGAAGCAGGGTTAAAGAATACCCATTTTTCTCGATTCTCGCTAACCAATTTAAATGATCTAATCAATTGTACATAACAAATAGAGTCAAAGACCAAAAACCTTACAAGTAGACACTCGAACCTGTGACCACCCCGAAACGCCTTCGTAATATTGTAAACTAAATACAGGTTTTGTAAACTAACGACTGTGTAAGAGGACATTAATCAATTTGACACGTGAACAAAAACCGGGTGTCTCGTGTGAAAGCCACATAAAGTTAAGTAAGGTTTACATGGCACGTTGGTTACGTTCATTACTTGTACTAAATGTCTCGGGTTACGATTGCTAGTAATCATAATGAGTTCATAACATAATATATGTGGGTGAAGTGGAAGGGCGTTGATCAATAGGACATATGACAGTCTTATAGACGCCATATTGAAAATGGGTGATGTCATAAGAATCTATAATCGCCGATGGTGTATGAGTGACAATGAAGCGAAAGTGGTTTGTTAGGATCAGGACAGATGGGGATCCGTGATCTGTGCCTACCCCTCTGCATGGAATCAGGCGTTATGTATGTCTGTATGAATTAGGACTCTTATCAATAATCCTAGCGTTATTACTAGTTAAGCAAACACCTCTGTCACGTCAACTAGTTATATTAAAAGGGTTTAGGGTGATTGTTGAAGGAATTCAAATAGTCACTTAGTTAAATATTTACACTCACACCTACAGTACAATCGCCGTTCATTCAATATCACTTATAGTGTGACGTTAGTAGTGCACTAACTAACAAAGGTGTTAAATTTTGTCACGTTCATTTCTCTTCAGAGGGATAGGCAGATATAACGGATCCTTATACTTGGAAATCTCTTTTAATTAACTAATTACTTATTCATAAACACTAAAATAATAATTTCTACTTCAAATTTTTCATACTTCTGTGTGGAGATGTGTTTTTTATCTAACCTTAACAATCTATATGTAATTTTTCTAGTCACTTAATAGCGACGTTTATTTCCTATATAGCTTAGTAAACTATGTTATTTACCAGCTCTCATCTTAGGCATCTTGCCAAGCCTAACGCCAATGAACTTTAAACCTAAATCCCAGTCAATAGAGACCACAATCCCCTACGTTTCTAGTAAACCTAGATATTTCACAATAAGACCTAGGCATTATAATAACGGCTGAAGTAAACCGTGGGAGTAACACTTAGGATTACTTGATCTATGTCTCAAAGTTATTGTTCGTCTAACAAAGACTAGCCTAGAATGATTGGGAACCTAACTTTTCTTGGGCCGTTTACACACGGTTTAGTGAACTTTAAACTTGTGTGCAATTTACGTGATGACTTTAAGGCTACGGTGGATAAAAATATATTTGCAAATATTAACTAGTTATGAATCCAATGTAAATAGAAATTCAAACTGACAAACATTTTGTTGATATAAAAGAAATATTTCTAAAATTATTAACTAAGGTTTAAGCACATTTACTAAGATTATGTTATAAAATGGTAACTTTTAATTTAAGCCAAATGCTACTTGTACTTAATATTCATTTGAACAAATTGCGACATAGAAACTTTTTGTTAACTCTTAAAATGGACAGAATCTTACTAGTTATAGATGGCAAATTCCACAGTTATTGCGTCTTCATACAAGAGCTGAATTTACACCAATAGACGTCTCTTGATGTGCTAACTTACATACCAGTAAGTTAATTACTTGACAACTTGCTAATCAGCGTGTAAACAAACCTTGGAGCCCCACTATTAACAAAGAAAGCTGTGAGAATTAACACTATTAGATTATTAATGCTACTGTTGGTTATTTATCGTCGTATTGGTAAGATTGGAATTTCAAAATACATAAGTACCTACCTACTTACATTTAAGCGCTCGACTTGTTTAACTTTACTTACATTCAAAAGTTTGACTTCTCTAACTTGATACGTAGAGACTGTCGATCGCCACCTGGAACGATCCTGACAAATCTGTCTTGCTTCTGTCACAGCCATTAATCTTCTCATACATCAGTTCTTGTGTTTATTTCAAATTCTAATGGCAAATAGTTACTTAATAGATATTGTTGTTCTGGAAACTGCAACACTGAATTGGTGACTTGATTGTTATTCGTCAATTGATTATCATTATCTTACTGATGTTTTATATCCTAACCAGAAAGTCTGAACATAAATTTCCCGTCAAATTTCTTTTCTTGTTATTGTGAATATGAGTTTCAAATAGTTATAATCTAATTGAAAGAGCATTTAAGGCATAAGGTACGATACTTGAAGCGGTTCTTAAAAAAACAGTGTCAGTTACATAATTCCAATCGGGAATAAAGTCAAAATGCTTACATATGGCCGTTACACATAATTCGTTATTTTAAGTTTTTAAATTAAAAACATGTGGCCAGGTAGGTACTTAAGTTTGCCAAAAAGTTCAAAGTTAAAGGGCTTCTAAAAGCCCTTGACTACAATTCAAGATGGCTTCAAAAGAGCAGATTCCGTTGCCACTTGATTTAGAAAAAAGTTTCAATGATAAGGCACGATGGTTTTTGCTTACTCAAAAATATTGTTTTTAGACGATCTTTTTGATGTTACCTTAGGTAAATTTAGCATAGTTTTAGTCACTAGATTATAATATTACAAAAAGCTGTAGTATAACTATAGAAAATGACAAATGAATTGCTAGCTATTAAGTTAGTATCTATTCAATGGAATGTACTCTGAACTTTTCATTCATTTCCTGTCATTATTTATCTTTTAAAACATATGCTTTAGTCATGATCACTTAAGCTACTGACAACCCCGTAAAGTTAGCCGGTCGTGAAGCCTCTGCACGTTATTGCCAAATTACCTTCACAAAAGGCTTCAACTCAACAATTCTCACTGCCTACAAACGTTTGATTCTATAATGAAGTGATACAAAAAGTAACTCGAAATCTTACTACAAGGCTACTCGATTCTTTTGTCCGAATCGAATGGAACTAATCAGAACATCGATTGGCGACGGATTAGCCCCGTGACTATTGGTAACAAACAAGTCGAAAAATACTTTTGAAAACTTTGCAGTAACTAACTAATAGTGGTGCGGTGTACGCGTTTTATCGATACGTTGTGCGTACGTATTAATTTATCATTATATTATATGACATACTCGTAAATTGTGTGTAGTATTTTAAAAAACATCGTTTAAGAGGATCGATAAGTGTGTGAAGTATTTTGAAAAGAATCATTCCAGGGGATAGGGAGTCTATCTCTATCCCGTTGATGAAGTATAGGCGTGAATGTATGTATAATTGTATATAGTATAACTATGACATACATAAATACACTATATTTCCATAATTCTTTAATAGGAGAATATAATCCCTGATAATGTTCTTTGTATGAGAATAGGGTTAAGTTGAATTAATTCAGATAAATAATAAATAAAGTTTATTGGGCACAACAAAACTTAAGCTAGGTACAAACATTGGACAGTGCTCTCCCGAACTAGTCAGAGACTGTATCTCGGGAGAGACACTCTTCCCCTAATTAGTCTTAAAAGTAATCTTAACTTAAGTATATAATTAAAGGTAAACATAAGGCACTTTAGAAAATAAAAAATTATAGTAATAACAATTACAAACATGATATACTATGTGAAGTGTAGTCCCCTTTTTGTGTGCAAGTGTACTGTGAATGAGTGTGTGTAAGGGGGTGAGTAAATTTGAAATGAGAATATAATAAACATAATACATATATCATATAAATATATATTAAATATATAAGATACAAAGTATAATATAATAAGGCTGCACATATATGGGCGATTTGCACGAAATGTGTTATTGACATTTTTTTTTCAAAATCCGATTTTTTTACATGTAATGCATAGTTTCCATAACCAGCTAACTCGAGGTATAGGTCGCCATGCTTACAGCCCCCTAAATTAGGAAAAATAAGCCCCCCAAAAAATAAGCGCCACGTGCCTTGACAAATGCGTTCACGTTTTTGACAAGTAGCCATAAATGGAGCTATGTTAACGGCAACAAAATATTTAAATAGATTATGTGGGTACCTGCTTTTTGCATTTCAATATTTTTGAATAGAAAACTATTTTTTACTTAATTTCACAGTAATACCATAAAGACACATGTAATATTTAAGTACACACAAAGCAGAAAGGTGAAACAATATACATTTGTATTGTGTTAGTGGGCTATCGAACAGAATTTAGCAGGATTCAAAAAGGAAAGCATGGTTCAAATCTTCTCATTAAAGAGCATCACCGAGAAGTTTCTAGCGAAGGACTTTCAGGTGTATTGCTCCTTTATAGACTTAGAGACAAAAAGGCCTTCGACTCCATCGAGATCTGGGCTGTTCTGGAATCCTTGCAGCGATGCCAGGTCGATTGGCGTTATGTGCAGGTGTTGTGGAGCCTATACAGCGTGGCATCGATATATTATGCTTAAGTCCAAAACAGGAAGACGAGTTCTATACAGTTGCTCAGAGCAGTGAGACAAGGAGATGTCATCTCCCCGAAACTGTTCACGAACGCACTGGAGGACGTCTTCAAAACTCTGGATTGGACTGGGATGGGTACCAATGTCAATGGCAAATACCTCATATATCTCCGCTTCGCTGACGACATTGTCATAATGGCGGAGTCGCTGCATGCTGCAGTCTTAACGCTGCCTCACGGTCGGTCGGTCTCCGGATGAACGTCATGTTCAATGAACTCGTTGTCCCGGAGCCGATCACGATCAGTGGAGAAACGCTCGAAGTGGTCCAGGAATATGTCTACCTGGGCCAGGTTCTACAAATGTTCTTTCTTTCTTTCTTTCAATGGAACTTTCAATGCTGGGTATCTCGTTAAGGGACCAGAGTCCGGAACGAGATTATCCGGCAGAGAACCAAAGTCGTAGACATTGTCTATCGATGTTGCAAGGTGAAGTGACAGTGGGCCGGTCACGTCTGTCGCAGAACCGACGACCGTTGGAGCAAAGCGGTTCTCGAATGGCGACCGCATTTCGGTAAACGTAGTGTTAGACGCCCCCTGCTAGATGGACGGATGACCTGAAAAAGGTCGCTGGTAACGGTTGGCTGAGGGCCACGAGTGATCGTGTTTTGTGGTGTCACTTTGGGGAGGCTTACGTCCAGCAGTGGACTGACATAGGCTGATTTATTGAGACTTAGAGAAGGCTTATAATAGGGTGGTAAATAGGTGGATTAAAATGTGGAAAGCGTTGTCTGCGTTTGGGTTGGAGGGTCAGCTTGTGCGTGCACTCTAATCATTGTATTATGGTTCGAGTACATGTGTGAGATTGGGTGATGGTTGCACGGACTGATTTACCACCTGTCGGGGTGTTTGCCAGGGTTCACTTCACCTCGCCTCACCTTGGCTCTTCAACCTATTCATGGATGATTGCTAGACAGATTTGCATGAAACTAGGCGAGTTTTTCATCAAGTGCGTCTTGTACGCTAACAATCAACTGTTGCTTGCTTCATCGACTAATGAGTTGCAGGAGATGATTGACATTACATGTAAGGCTTTTGAAAGAAAAGATATATAGGTAAATGTAAATAAAAGCAAAAGTATGGTTTTTGAGAGACTGGAAAGTATAACAGAATGAGTTATTAAAGTAAGAGCTTGTTTATTTGGGAAGTGTGTTTACAAGAGATGGAAATTACAAGAGTGAAGAAGGGAAATGCGGTGAATGGGGCTGTGAGTGGTATGATGTATAGTCAGTTGATGTCAGAAATGGCACGACTGGCTATCCATAACGCTGTTCTGGTTCCTACGGTTATGTATGGTAGTGAGTGTTGGGTTTGTCCGAATAGTCATGAAAGCAGTAGAGTAGTGAAAGGAGGAATACGAAAGGAATATAGCCATAGGTTTATTCTTATATCGAGCCATCTGTTCAGAAATAATGGTCTCAACGTGAAAGGCTATGAAATCCTTAAATAAACCCGTGTAAGTACAAATAAAATCAAAGGAAATAGGTTAAATAAATCTTGTGTTGTAATCAAGGTGAAGACTATCGGAGAAGCGTATCTCCAGCAGTGGAATATACACTGAGAGGAAGAAGGAATAAATCCTTAAAGTGCTAAACTCACGAATCACGCCTATTAAAAAATTCTCGCGATTTTAAATCGTAGTAATTATATCTTAAGTTGATTAAAATGTCAATACCGTGCAATTATTGTCAAAAACGTGTTTAAAAATAAAGCACAAAACACAGGGTTTTGACAAAAATTACGAACCACGTTTTTGAGTTTCTTCGAACGTGTCTTCAAAACATTACCGAAAACTTATATGATGGCGTCGTTATTGTTTTGGAGGCATTTTGACAACATTTCTTAAGTTATATGTAAAAACCGACAGTAAAAATATTTCCCAAAAAATACTGACTCGACTCACGTCATTGACAGGTTATGCTTTACATTTTTAACACCAAAAAATTTGAAATTCATTATCTCGACCCCAGAAACAATCTCTATTCACCCGACGCTGTAAATAAATGGCCGAGTTTGTTTTCTTTCGAAACATGTGTTACAATTTATTTTTTCTTAAATAGTATAATTAGTTGGAGAAAAAATATCTGCGATTTTGGAGCACCACGTCATTGACCGATTTTTTAGTCACAAAAGTAAGTGCGTGTAAACAATATTTTTTATTATTGGATTGTAGGTTTGATACTTATAATTAATAACAAATTTATATGACAACACCTGTAAACAAAAAATATTCCTCAATTCTGCTTAGAATTTTAGTTATAAAAGCAGGAGTACAAAAAAACGGCTTAGTCACACCCCATGTTTCATGACATTTGGACTTTTGAAAAGCTGTATTTTTTTTATTTATTAAGACAAGATAGTCAAACATGCTTGCCGTATTTTAGACGCTACAATAATATACGAAATAAATATTAGAAAAAAAACAGGTCTCATATTTTAGAAAATATAACCCTGTCACAAGAAATTTTTGCCCCTGCAAAACGCCCATATAGAAAACGGCTCTCCGAATACATACAATATCTATGGTACATAATATGTTATTTTCCTAATAACATTTAATTGTGATGGTTTGGCAAATAATGATTCAGTGTCTGTTACTGAAAGACTCTTTAAAAATATAGTAACCCTATGCTTACACTCGAACCGATTTGATTTATAAATATTGATAAAATTGTTGATAACATTATAAAGATTTGGACCTGTATATGCAAAGAAGTGTTCAGCAAAAGTAGTACGCGTAATTGTTGGCGCCATAATATATTTATATGTACACCTTCTTTGCCTGTTCCGTGGTTAGGAATAGTTTTCAACTAACCTATGTTGTTTGAGGACTATGTCGAGTATATATAGCTGACGCACTGTCAATACATCACAAAAACTGTAGAGGTCTTCAGTAGGATAGTAAAATGGCTTAAAGATACATACCTTAAGCAAACCTCTTTGAGCTACTTCTAAAGCTTTCAACGTTGATGTGTATATACCGCCCCACGAAGAAATACAGTACGACAGAATTGATTGTGAAAGCGATATATAGATTTGTCTCATGCGATTGCCATCCAAGATGTGCCGTATGTGTCTAAATAAATGCATAAGTTTACGGATACGACTACACAGTAATTTAATATGGGGCTTAAAACTCAGATTGTTATCAATTATTATACCGAGATATTTAATAGTTGTAACCCTTTCTAAAGGTACGCAGGAGCAACCTCTAGGGTAAGACCTACCACAGTCATGGGCGATAATTGTTAAATTTGAAGCGTCAAGACAATTTCGTAAGGAAAAGCACATATATTTAGTTTTACTTACGTTTACAGATAGTAAGTTATCCCGAAACCATTTCGTTACTAAAGAGAAGCCAGACTGGGCATTCGAATAGCATTCCTCCCAAGTATCACCAAAGAAAAGCAGTGCAGTGTCATCAGCATACGCGAAAATCTCGCCATTTTGTAACTTTAGGTTTAGGACGTCATTTATAAAGATTAAAAAGAGCAAAGGACCTAAAATGCTACCTTGTGGCACGCCAATGGACGTAGGCAATTCCTCGCTAACAACAGACCCAATTTTTACACATTGTGTCCTGTCAGATAAGTAATCCCTAAAAATGGGACAGTCACGTATGCCGAGGCGCTCCATTTTATTTAAGAGAAGGTTGATTGGAACTGTATCAAAAGCCTTCGTGAGGTCTATAAAGATACAAATACATTTGTTACTTTTGTCCAAATTGCTCGAAACACTACTTACTAGTCTTAGAACCACACTGTCAGTAGATCTACCCGAACGGAATCCATACTGATTATCACTTATAAGGTTATTAGTTTCCAAGAAATTAGAGAGTCTACTGTACAATAGTTTTTCGAGTATCTTGGAGATAGATGGCAGAATAGAAATAGGCCTATAATTGTCGATACAGGCCCCATCACCACCCTTGTATATAGGACATACAATTGACTTTTTCAGAGCCTTAGGAAAAACACCCGCATGAAAACATTGGTTAAATATTTTTGTAAGAATAGGAACGAGAACAATAGAACTATTTTTTAAGACCTTATTATTTATGTTATCAAACCCTTTTGTACATATATTTTTGAGATTTTTAATGACCATGCTGATTTCAGTTTCATGCGTATCAAATAAAACGAAGGATTTATATGAACTAGTTACTATAGTTTGCGTTGAATAGGTGCTAGTTTTATTTTTTATTATCTTTTTGGCCAAGTTGTGTCCTATTTGTACAAAATATTTATTTATTAGATTTACTGTTCCTTTCGTATCGGTGGACTCAGATAATAACTCAATATTATGAGATTTCTTCTTATCTGTATAACCTTTCACTATTTGCCATAACTTTTTGCTATCGTTGCCAGCACCATCAACTAAATCTCTTTCATACTTTAATTTTAGGTTTTTTAATAGTCTACAACAGAAGTTTCGGTATCGCATGTAAATAGTTTTATTAGTGGCATTGTCTGGATCCTTCTTGTATTTAGAGTGTAACCTATCTTTGTTATGTATACACCGTAGAAGGCCTGGTGTAATCCATGGCTTGATTATACGTTTACGTCTCGAAAACCTCGTTACAGTTGTGTTGTCATATATTGCGTCCTTGATTGTCTGTATAACTCTGCTCATTGATTGATTCGGGTGGTTACCATCGAAAACATTATCAAAATTGGTATTCAAAAGAGTCTTTTTTATGCAGTCGTAGTTAATATTTGTTTTAAGATTATTTTGAGGGATTCTTTGGATCACAGTATTGAGCCCAAGTAGCACCGTACTGTGGTCTGTAATAGACGAATGGCATACTAGCGTCTCTGCTTTACACCTTGATTTAATTAAGACATGATCCAGGCACGATCCGCTTTCTAATCGAGTTATAAGGGAATGTGCGTTTAAAAGGCCATGTGACGCCGCTAAATTAAGATAAGAATCTGCCGAAATGTCATATTTGTTACTTGATATAGAAATGTTGATATCCCCTATAATAACAACATTTTCAAAGCTTGACAAAGACAGAAGAACACCATCTAAACTATTTAAAAATACCTCTAAGTTTTTATATGAAGGTGAACGATATAAGGCCACAATAGCTATATTTTTACTAATTTTAACTACTAAACAATTAGCTTCCTTAAACTCTGGTTCAATCACCACTATACCGGATAATTCATTATGCACGTATGCCACCACCCCATCATTTTGAAGTAAAATACTGCTCGTATAGTAACTATCGTAGTTAGATATAGGAGGTATATAATTGTTATTTAGTAACCAGCATTCCGTGAGTATAATAATATCACAGTTCATTCCTAATCTGTCTAACAGAATAGTGAATTCAGGAAGATTATGTTTTATGCTTCGGATGTTTTGGCTAATTATTAACAAAGATGAATTTAAGTTTAACTTACAATCACTTATATCACAATATGAAGAAGTGGCAACTGTAAAATTGTCAATTTCACTGTTAATTTCTTGTTGGCTATCGAATGTTACTGTTTAAGATAGTCTTAGTCATTGTAGACTCAACCAGGATAAATAAATATTCGAAATAATAAATGTACGACATTATTAAATTGCAATAAACACAATTAGCTGCAATCAAGATCAAAGTGCGTATGAAAGATGTACGGAGTTGTGGGTGATACATCAGTATATGTGTAGTGAGTCCCATCGAGTCAGACATTCGGTAATATATGGACTTACTTAAATTTAATATAATATAGCAAATTAGCATAGATAAAATATCGTCTATATGATTAGGTTTAGGATTGGATGTGGTGTTTCGTAAATATATATTGAAATAAACAATATTAATATAGAGTTTTTGATTGTGCGTGTATAATACAAAAAAACATATATAATCATAAAAAGTAAAACATACACTAAGACAATATTGAAACACAAGAATATTTCTAAACATTACAGCATAATAAAATGAAACCAATACGTAAACAAAAAGTAGTACGTTACAACACACATGAATTAAAATAAAGAAAGTTAGGATACCAACTGAGGCGTAGGGACAATGATTCGATCGCAGTCGACGACAGCACGAAGCCGGAAAACCTGCGAACCATCCTGCTTCCGTACTAAAATGCGCCCCTCGTGCGACCAAGCATATTTCCAACCGTGTAAACGAGCCAACTCACGAGCCCTGCCCAACACGGCTCGGTTGACCTTTGTGAGCCGCTCGTTGACGTAAAAACGGACCGGTTCATGGCCAGGTAGGCCCGCAACTTCCGCCGTAGTGGCTCCACGACGGACACGCGCCTGCTGAAGAAAGTGGTCTCGTGCGGCACGGCGCGCCAATCGAACCACCATGGGACGCGGGCGAGAGCGCGGCCCATCCGAAGACACAGCATTAAGACGACGCGGACCCACCCGCACACAGGACACCACGTCACGCTCATCCAGCGACACGGACAACTTAGCGGCTATGAGGTTCACTATGTGGCCGCATGACTCGCCATCAGCCTCGGGTATGCCGGTGATCTCCAAGTCGTTCACAAGAAGCTGCTGGTCCCGGTCATTTAATTCAGACCTAAGCTGAGCAACAGCGTCGATCAAGTCCCCCGAGGAACCCATATCACCCCGCACTCCCACATCCTCCAAGCGCTGCACCCGTTCCTCCAGAGCAGAGACACCGGCTCGAAGCGAGCGCACTTCCTCCCGGAAAGCGTGAATAGCCCTGTCTAACTCCCCTCTAATTGTAGATATAGCACGCTCCATCCCCGCCTCTATATCATCAGCGACCGCCCGTCGAACGCTCAACAGCTTGGTGTCAAGTAGTTGGCCAACGCTGGCCAGCGTGAGCTCAACATCGCAGGCAGGTCCCGGAGCAAAGGTCTCACCGGCAGGAAGAGATGAGTCTGAAACGATACACTCGTCAAGTGACATGTTGTGTACCGCACGGACAGGGGTCTCGTCTCCCTTTCGACGGGTAATGTTGCTGCAACTCTGACACTTCCATGTCACGCCAAAACTCCGAGGGTTCGCCACAAAATCCCGCGTAGTAATGTTTAGACAGGTATAGTGGTACCTGTCCTTGCACGAAGCACAACACAAAAGTTCCTCGGGCCGCACCACTCCAAAACACGCCTTGCACTTATTCATTATATTACTATTGATGTTACGGTTGACAGTAATTAGATTGTTCAGCTTATTATTTAGGTTTGTTTCCGGTTAAAAGTTAAAGGAGCACGCATATATTTGTATAAGCACTGTTTCCCGCTTGAATACAATCAACTTGAAAACTGAGTGTTTGGCGATAAAACAATAGATGGCGCCACTGGTAGTTCTCAGCGTGTATTAGGTTAAAACGGCGAAACTTGGAAACATAGATGTCACCACTAATCACGCACAACACGGTATGGGTACAGTTTATGAAACTTAAATCAACGCGGACTAACACACGTCTGCTCACTGTGAGGTCCAAGGGCAAGAGGAGATGTCACTAAGTTGCCAACCTATCGTTTTACCCAAACAATACGTATTAGCTTAATATTTGTAATACGCTACTGTGGTACAAGTATGTTGAATTTGTTTGCGCATTCTTACAAGTAAGTCAGTGAAGTGGTATGACAGGCTTGGGAAAATGTGATTTGTGATCAAACGAAAGAATAGTATGAAAGCAGACGAAATTGATTTGAGAAATAACAAAGGGAGGCTTATGTCATGTTTTCTCGTGAGATCTTAAATGAAGTCTTTCCAGGTCTAAAATATACTATAAGTATCTAACTATTATCTGTAAGAAAACCTGTTATAGTTAACTAAATAATACTGATTTAGTTCATTGAGATTATTGATAAACAAATAACATACAAATGCTTTCACAACCCTAAATCCTTGCGGGATAGTCAGAGTTTCAGGTGTCCATCTCCTCAATTTAAGAAGTAGTAGTTCTATGGCCACCTTCAACCCACGTGTTGACCATATAGTCAGTTAAATTATTATGTAATGAATTATGAATGCTTAATAATATTAAGACAATGCAATGGCTAAGCCGTATCGCCTATCTGACTATTGCCTGCATTATCGATATCTCTTTCCCATCCAAAACACTGCACTAACTGAAGGTTTTAGATTACAACCATCGAAGCGAAGGTTACTTGTGATCTCTTTGATTACTCGGATCTGCCTCGAGTCTACGCAATGTCTATTACTTGAAATGTTTTCTAATTTCACAAAGAGCATCTTTGTAATACGGTATTGTTCGGTTTAGTCTATATAAGCTTCACTGACTGTTATTCGTTGAAAAGATGGCGGAAATTGAGGTATATGAACGCTTAGTTATATTTAACATAAATATGTCCTATGCTAGTCTAGGACGTAAAAAGAATGTTAACTAGCTGCCGTTCTTCCCGACATGTCGTAGAAGGCGAGTAAGGCACTGGAGGTAAATAGACTTGGGCTAGCAACCTGTCACCAATGTTCCACTATGAAATCGCAACCCCAATATTCATGCGAAAAATAGGAGATTTTATATCTCCAAGGTTATGTCCACCCCGAAAGGGATCAAAGAACGTGAATATACACACTAATTCATATAGTTGATGTAGTTAGTTATCATAAATTACTGTAGAGGTATGATATATTTTAGCGAGCGACATCATCAGAGAATTATTTAGACTTCATTCAAGTGACCGAGGTAACATCGTATATCCGAGGATTTGTTCAGCACAAAAAAGATTTAAGACCGTTAATTTGTATACTTATATATATAGCAAACCCATCAAACAATAAAATCTAAATGTATACTTTCGAAAACAATCTCAGCTGGTTACAACTTCATGATTAATAACTAACGGGACTAACTATCATGAGTATAAATAGCGAATGTCTTAAAACTATGGTTACAATCTTTCAAAGTACCACATTAGCACAAGAGGAGTTGTAAAACTAATCAAAGCCAAGAAAGTTGTTGATCTTTACCAAGTTACTGATTAGTTAGTGATAGAATATTCATTACAAGTCGTCTAGATTAATTTTGGTACTTAAGCATCTGGATGAGATGCAATGAAGTTGTAAATTGTAAAACATATGTTCTACCAGAAGGAAAACAATATCATAAAATATACATACATATCATGCTTGATTCCCTGTAGAGGGGAGGTTGAGAACACGGATTTCCATCTGTCCCGATCCTGAGAAACCACTTTCGCTTCATTGACACTCATACACACTTTTGGCGGTTATAGGTACCTCTAACGTCACCCTTTTTCAATATGGCGTCTGACTGTCATATGACCTATTGGATCAGCCCCTGCGTAACCACCCTTTCACTTCAATTACATATATTTCTTTTGTCAATCTACCATCATTCATCCGCATAACATATCCAAATATATATAAACATATAACAAATCATAAAACATGTATATTTATTCAGCATAGGAAATAGTCAGGAATGCCACCTGTTACGTTAGGTATTGACTATCTGATGAAATGACTATATGATATGGTCCTATCGGAACTATTACGCAATTACAGAGATAGACCCTTATATCTCCAATATATGGAGATCCTCCTGAGAATAACACTCATCTCTGACTATAAGCCTATAAGTGATAAAGGTCGTAAAAGTGCATATAGTACATAGAATAGATCCCTTACGACGGTGGAAATGCTATATGCCATCTACACTATCAAGACTTTTATGCGTTGTGGGGTAGTAAAATCATGTGTCCATATAATGTGATTTATTTCATTTATCGACGGTGGAAAGGCTATCTTGCATATGTGCCTTTAAGCAACTTCACAGGAGAAAGATTATTAGAACTCTTAAAAAATCAAATAAATCTATGTAAAATCTAATAATTGTTACATTTTCTCAAGTGTTAAGACACTGAAATCTAACAAAAATTGGATTTCATACAACTTTATATAATTTTTTCCGACTAACTATTAATCGCTCTCTCGTGTAATTGCGAAATAGCACATAAGCAAGATATCCCACCGTCGATAAATGAAATATATGGCTTAGCACGGAGACATTTTTATTACCTCTTGGCATAAAGTCGTGATAGCGTAGATGGCAGTGAAGATCTCCGAAGTTCAAGCTCTAATGAGTTACACTCGACCCCCGCCAGAGTATGAGTTTGAACTTGGAACCGCAAACAATTTGGAATCAGTTCTAGGGACCTATTTTGGTTTTAGGGTTTAGAGTTGCATGAAAATGTATATAGGTTTTAAGTTACAGTATTATTCAACTGTAACACAATATTAAAATAGGATAAAATCTAGAATATATGGTAACTATATGTCGAATGGTGATATAAAGTAGATATTTTATCGGGCGTTACCTATATAGTATAAATGTGTTTCATGTAGTAATAAATGGTTATATCTACTTTATTCATTCATTTCCAATAGGTTCGATATGGCAATAAAAGATGATCACATGATGTATTATTAGCTATAGCTTTGATACATATTATAATATGCTGTGGAAAACACTTTATAGTTAACAAGGTCTTAGGTAACTATCGTAGACAACTTTTCATTTTAAATTTAATTTCATTGATTTAATTTTACTTGAATTAGCTACGCTTGATTTTCTTAAACAACCAACAACTAAACTAACTTTTAAAGAACCATAACTACACTTAACAAATTCAATCTGAACTTTGCTCTTTTATAACTAAACCAGTCAGAATAGGACCCTAACAACCAAGGTCTTACCGAGGCCTTTAATTCGCTCTTTTATTGCACCCTAAGCTGTACCGAGCGTGCGCAACAAGTTCCTAGCTAGGCTACGTACCTAGTGCTAGACTTAGGTCTTAGATAGGACCTGAATCTAGGATTGTATTGTTAGTGTCGTGTTAGGTTTGCCTTTTCTTGTTAGGGCTAGTTAATTATGAATGGAAGGTGTGTAGTATTGAATGTGATATTGTGAGGTTATAACTACTCACGTTCTTCTGTTCTATTGAGGTAGACTGATCTGCAGAGATGTAACTAATATTTCTTCGGGATTTTTTATTTTTATTTACCATCGTTGTTGTACTTAACTAGAATAATATTTTAATGTATAATATTGGTTAAGTTTTTAACGTAATAAATTCAAGATTGGCGTAATATTGATAAAAGGTGATGTTAATAACCGCCGAGTATGTAGTTATGAGGTGCATGAGTGTAAATAAACCAATAGTACTAACTACAGGGATTTTGGCGTGATGTGTATGTATGTAAAAAAATCCATGAATCCATGATCTCATGATCATGTCAGGGTAAATATATATCTACATATGATTCTATTTTCTACGCACATTATCACTATATAATAAGTACATCAACTTATACTAGGCTATTGTAATAAACTCTATTTTATCTCGTTGCAGGTACGGCTAACATTTTCATCAGGTATGTGGCTTCCGGAGAATGGACCTAACTTCCCCTTAATGTAGGTACTAACACATGTTCAAAGCGCCCCTATCGCTAACTTTGTCTGGCTACGGCCTTATTCTAGATTAAACCTAGATTGGAAATACTAGGACTTTAATTACTACTGATACTATTATTTGTAAACGCTTCTTGTGTTCAGTTATTATTGGTTGAAATACATCGTTGATATTTATGTAATTTTGTACATATATGGTTTTGTTATTGTACTTACGTACATGCATAGTACTTATATGTATTTATTATATATTTGAAATTGAAATTGTATTTGTGCATAAGTACATTCTCTTTATATTGAAAATGAGTTTAAAATATGTAAATTTATAAAAAAAATATTCTAAGTTATTATTGAAATTATATAAAGGAAACCTTATTATTTGCATTTCTAACTCATTTTAATTTAGAAAAACATACATCAAACTACGACATATAATTAGTACATCAAACTAGGACATGTAATTAGGTATATCGTTATACATATTTAGGTCCCTTTCCTTCTTTGGATATATAAAACTAGGAATTGATCATCTTTCTAAAATCTTTATAATGAAAAATAGGTAACTATACTCGTATAGTGTGTATTAGGAAGCGTAGGAGTGTCTATGAAACGAAAGTGGTTTCTGGATCTGCATAGACGGGGATCGGTGATCTTTGCTTACCCCTCTAGAGAGAAACAGGCGTGATGTGCATGTCTGTAAGAAAGGCAGCTAGTTAGCATTCCATCTACGTCCCATAGTAAAAAAACCCTTCAAATTACCAGAATAGTCTCCTAACAAGGCTCCAATGAATTAGGCAAACAGCGCCGTAACTCGGGAATCCAATATCCTAATTTGTGCCTACCCTACCTGAGCTCAAAGCTAGTGTTTAAACAGGAAGTAGCTTCTAAAGTGATCAATTAGTTCGCTTAATTGCTGTGCTAGTCTGGGATGACAAGCTACTAGATTGCAGGTAAAGGAAGCTATTTAACGATAGTGTAAAAACCTGTCGCAAATTTTACATATCAATTCTATAATTAAACATTAATAATTATTGTACTGACTGAGAACTTACTGTGCCTCAGGGTTTCAGTAACAGCGTGAAATTGTCCGCTATTTTTAAAGCGAATTTTTTACCTTTTGCTGTCATTGATTGTGAAATCTGACTCTTGCTAATACACTAACAACTTCACACTATGGCTGAAGTGCTATTGAATTAGGATTTTGCTAACACGCATTATTAATCTTGGACAGTGGTCGAAGAATTACCTTACCAGGGGGTAAGGTGTACAAGGATGTATATAATAGACATATGTATGGTTGATGTACCTAATTACCCGCTTGGTTTGTCTTGATCTGAACAAATGACGATTCACATTTATTTTTTTAGGGTAACTGGCATGACATATATTCATATTTTGTTTATATATTACTAAAAACAAAGAAGAAAAGCAGCTAGTTATTTTCCAATCACGAACTATGTCGAGTTAGCAAGATCTACTTACGATTTGAAATGTCTATTCGCGAAGAAACGGGTTGAATCCGTGCTATGCTTATTCCATTTCGCTCTTAAACACATTTTCAATTGGAGAAAATTCTCTGAATATCTCTGGAGAATTGCTCGGCAGTTGTGCAGTTTAAATTCAGTCTAAATGCTTTGTTTTTAGAGTTTATTTTGGTTTGAAACGGGTTGTGCTTGTAATTTTACTTTACGCTGTATATTGTTTTTAATAAAGTTGTAAAATATACATAAATATGCGTTACTTTCGGGATTAGAGGTTTAACTAACTACTCTTGAAAAAATCAGTGTTGTTTTAAGCCTACGTTTCACCAAATAGCCTAAGTGGCGTAATGAGTTCCCAGATATTGAACCTATTCAGAGGTATATAATACACAAATGTAAAAACATACGAGTATGTACTTAATTCATGAATTTTCTTGCATGTTGTACAGAGCAGGACACTGTAACCTTTAGCGTTACAGGATTGTGATGATATTGAGATAAAAGTGCTTGATGATGCTCTTAAATATTCCTTTCATACCCTTTTTATATATTTAGGAATCTTAATAAGAAAAAATCTGTGAATAGATAGCCTTTTATTTACAACAACCGAATGATTAATACTCCTAAACAAAATATTCTATTAACACAATGTCAAAGGAACAATGACGTTACATGCACATCAAAAATACTGAAATGTACACCAAAATATAGCTAAAAGCACAGCAAAGGTTAGGTTTGGGTTGGGACTGTATTATTTCGGTTAAAACAGTATTTTTAGTAAGCATTTTCATATTATTTGATGTTCGTTTAAGTACTACCCTATTGCAAATAAACCCGAGAATCCATTACTCCGTTTTATCCAGTGCAAAAAGCACGCTTCAATAGGTATTCCGCAATGAATCCCTGGTAAACAAACAATTGCAGATGTAACGGAAAACTGAGCTTCTGTTTACCCTGGCTGTAGATTCATTATCGGCTTTCATTTGCATCGCATAAACCTTTTTTTAATCTCGGAAATAACTAGTGCTTGGTTATTGCGCGGAAATGAAAAAGTGGATAGTAAAGGAATAGATATACGTACATAGTTATTTACTTTATTATTGTATGGTAGTTATTTAATATGTAAGGCTCTAAATATTTATTAAATAATTAGTATATTTTTCTTAAAGCGGTTGTAAACAGAAGATTGTAATTGAGAAGGTTTATGGATGAATTTAAGAGAGAAACGATAGAATACCTCTTTCAAATAACCTAATTTTATTTTCTTTTTAGGAAAAGTATAGTTTCATATTTCGCTATCAAACTGTTGACATTTTACAAACGGTGGCCATATAGCATGCAAAATTGGTGTTAACCACGCGTCGTATATTGATCTTTAAGAAAAATGGCTTTAAATAGTAGTTTAAGACACGTACTCGTATTGTTAAAGATATCATACATACATACATCAACAGACTAAGTAACTCATATCGTTTTCAATCTCTTCCTTCATGGAAAGACCTTCGGAAATATAACTAATAACAGTTAGTTATGTCTTACGTCAATTGCAGGATCAATATCGTGGTTCTGGAGGTATTGTTTTAGAATACGTTTTACCGGTCGCTAGCCAATTGACCATAAGTTTCCAGTGACTAGAAAGAATACCTTAAACATACATACATACATACACTTCACTACAGTATCCTTACATATCTCAAAAGTTCGCGAATCTGTGTATGTAATTACGGAGTTTGTGATTCTATGGCCACTTCGAAACCACGTGTTAACTAGACAGCACCTAATATAACAAAGAATACGATCTAGCATAATTTCATTTACATGTTATCAACACTACAATTACCTACTCGCTTTGCACAGCCCGTATCGTAGTATCACTAGTACATATCAATAGATCACCCAAACAATACAGTTCCCACGGTAGATACATAATGGTGACGGTACCAAATGACAAATAGAGTTGACTGTACACTATTCATACTGACCTACAATACGTGACGTCATTATACGTGATTAAATGGTTTCATTTTATGCTTAGGGATAGTATGTATACGTGGTTGTAGGCGCTATGAAATAGGTCTCGATAGATCACCTAAGTTAAGTGTGAGTTTAGTTAGTATCTGAATGGATAATTTAATTGTCACGATACACATACACATTCCTCAGTTATATGTACTTCTAACATCACCCTCTGTCTATATGTATGTCGTCTATCCGTCAATAAGTCTTATTGGGCTGAACGTAATAAGTCGTCTATCTGACAGTCACAAGTCTTATTGGGTTTGTAACGTAGTTGATTTAGTTAATAGGGTGGTTGAGTAACTTAGGCGGACGTCAAGACGTTTTATGTTCGGTTTTATCACCGAAACTCTTATTTGCGTCGTAAAATCTCATTTTACTGCTTCGACAAATAAGCTGATTATTGGTAAACACCCCTACTGGGAAATTGGGACTGTGGTAACATTAAACATAAGTAACAATTAACAATTCGACGTAGCTCAGTAATTCTACCTAGCTCAGTTGTTTGGGGCTTGGCTCTGTGTCAGTGGGTGCAGGGTTCACATCCCACTTGAGCATGTACCAATGGAAATGAAGTTTAATGAATTTTTATGTACATTTTCGTGATAAAAACACATGTACGAAATGTATCGAATTATATGGTGAGGGAAAACTTTGAGAGGAAACCTACCTGTTCGTCGAACAGGTAATAGTTTGTGCTTGTAAATAGCGACATGGCTTACCACCGGTCACATTGAGTACTGGATGAATAAGCACACATGTAAAACTAATAAAGAAACTAACCAATAGCCATATTGACACATCGGTCATGCGGGATTTGAACCCTGTACTCACTGATACAGAGTCAAGCCCCAAACAACTGAGATACGTCGAATGAAAAATACTAAATTAAAATATATTATAACAAAAATATAGCTAATCTTAAAAAGGTTAGATTTGGGTTTTTTTTTTATTCTTCATTAAGCCATTCACCACTAAGGTTATGTCGGCTGAAGTACAAACACTGATGCCACGGCGTTTGAACTTCTTGTTATTCCATCGCCATGGTTACACCAACGCCGCCAGCCGCTACAAACGAAGAAAAACGAAATCGATGCTCCAATTCTTCTCTTCCTTGTTCTTCGGTTCATTCCAGTTGAGGATCCAAATCTTATCCCAAAGCAAACATATTTAGACAGTTTGGCATCACAATTGACTAAATATTCAGCCGAAAATAATTATTTGTATTTTCAACTTTCACTGAGCTGCTGTCTTTGTTGACGCACCATAGACGACTGTAGATTTGGGTTGACTCTGTAAAAATTTCATGTTAGAAGATTGTCGCTATATTGAAAAAAGGTGACGTTAGAAGTACCTATAATCGCCGAGTTTGTATGAGTGTCAATGAAGCGAAAGTGCCAGGATCGGGACAAATGGGGATCCGTGATTTCTGCCTACCTCTCTACAGAAAATCAGGTATGATGTGTATGTATGTAATTTAATGTATTATTTTTGGATGATCATTTAAATGCTACCCTTTTTAGTTATTAAAACTAAAAGTACATTTTTTTTCATATATTTATTGCGTGACCAATTTAAGTTTTAAGACCATTTTAAATTAAATCTAACGCTAAAAACATGCATGTACCTTTAAAATCATTGCCCTCCAATTAATTTGTTTAATGACCCTCGTGAAATATTGTTTTAGCACGTGAATGAACTTAGCTACAATTTTAATGTCAATTAGTGTCAATAACATGAACCGAGAACATCTTACCCCTTTGCCCACTGATACAGAGTCAAGCTCCAAACAACTGAGCTACGTCGACTTAAGATATTGAAGGACGTAAATATATACGTTTATTATATAGGCATTGTATCAAATATTTCGGAAGCCCATTTCTCCCGTCACGTATGTTTGGAAAAATGGACCCTATTAGGGCTAATGACGGTCTCACACGTCTGGCCCCTACGTGACTCTATTCTGTATGGAGACCGATTAGGCGGTCTATAGGGGGCTTTATGCAGTCGGCTGATTAGTAAGTGTGAAGCTTGGACTTATAATAATAATAATATGACATTACACCAATTGAACTAGCCCCTTGGTAAGTACATTTAAGACTTGTGATAAGGGTTCTAGTGAACTTAAATTTAAGAAATATATACATATTGTATATGGATAAATACGAATATAGCATATATAATCAACGACCAGACTGGAAAGCGGTAGAAAAGCGTTTTTTTTTGCTCTGCCTCCACCGGGAATCGAACCCGGGAGCTCACGATTAGCGTTCCGGCAGCTGACCGATCGCGCCACGGAGGTTGTCTATATTCTTATAGAATGGTAGCTAGTTGACTATCGTGTCTTTGGAAGGTACTAAGGAAAAGACCATTAACCCTTGCGCGATAGTCAGAGGTTTAGGTGTCCATCTCCGCAATTGCAAAGGTAGTGATTTTATTGCCATCTCGAACCCACGTGTTGACTAGATATGTTGTACTAAGGAATTTGGGTGAATATAATAAGTCTATCACTATTTAACATTGGCAAAATCCAGTGAAGCGAAAGTGGTTCGAGAAAAATTAGGATCCGTGATCTCTGTTCACAAATTTATAGGAAAACGGGTGTGATGTTTTAGAAGGTATGTATAATCCGGACAGTTATACTTGAAGTTAATGAGGATTGAATTGTATCTGATGTTCTGTCTACTCCGAATGGGGTTAATACAATGAAAATTTATTTATATAGTTTAATGCACGCACTAATAAAATATCTTCGATATTCTATTTACCCTTAAAGATATTAGCAGATTGGCCTTCGTGTATGTAAGAATAAGAAAGAGAAGTACATACATACACATCACGCCTGATTCCCTGTAGAGGAGTAGGCAGAGATCACGGATCCCCATTTGTCCCGATCCTGACAGACCACTTTCGCTTCATTGACACTCATACATCTTCTCATACACTCTAAAATATTATATATACATGAAAGAGAAGTCTGAAAAAAAACAGCTACTTACATTAGCCAAGTCCCGAAGTTGCATATAAACATCTCAATAAAACACCCCAATCATCCATTAGGCAGTAAATCAAAATGTCATATACGGAACCCAAAGGAAAAAGGTTTAGGGATCGGCGGGACGAATTGCTCGGAACCGTGTTCGGGGAAAATTGAATTGATTGTGATTGATTGTTATTACATCGATAAACACTTTGAAATAGATGCCATTTGGCTTATGATTATTGGAGTGAAATTGTTTTTCAGTACCTGTTTTTTGCTAGCTGGGACTGTATCTATTTTCTGGTGCAACGTATAGTGAGAGAAAACCTCGTAAAGAATCTTACCTATTCTTAGGAATAGGTTATTAGGTAAGTTCTGTCAAGTTGAGTACTGACTTTAAGGTAAAGTTCGTTTGTTGTGACCATATATTACCTATTCTGCAATTGCAGAGACGCAACTTTTGATCGACATCGTCTTTTTTGCTTAGTATATATATAATTGTTTAGTATTCTCACCAACCATACACTGCACACACACCACTTATAATCTCATACGTCATGGGATTAATTCATCTTAACATCAGAACGTTATTAATGAACTTGAAACACGTTGGGAGTTGAGACGAGGTTTAAAGGAAAGAGTTCTGCGTAATGTAATTAAGTTATTGACTCACTTGGACTCGATTCTACTATTTCTTAAATTAATGGGTAATTTTGCGAAACATTAACCTCCGTTAATTTGTTTTCGGGAGGAACCAAGATCGAAGAATCAATATTTGATTGGTTGCCTTACGTGTTTTTCCGTGCATTTGGATTTTGTAGGGATTAGCGTAAATGGTTATTTTTGGCATTGGGTTAGCAGAATAAAATAGGTTCTCTATATAAATTACAACCTGAATTAGTTGATGACAAAAATAACCGAAGTATCTAAAAATTATTGAGGACATCTTACTAAGAGTTCAATCTCACGGTATACTTAACGTGAAAAACAGAAGATAATGTTTTAGAATTTTGTCAAAGTAAAAAATAATTATTCAATATAAGCACAGTAATAGTACATCAATTGAACGTCAGAATATATTGAGCGCCACTGGTTGTCTTACAACTATGACTCTACCGTTGGTTCGGAAGCTCTAGCTTGGAGAAGAACTAACAAGAAATTCCAGCCTCAGGGATTTTTGTCCAGTGCCAAAGTCAGTTGTTAGTGAGGCAGGAAAGATTTGTTAATATTGTTCAAGATGGCGATCAATAGTTTCTGATTTTTCCATTAGGTGTAAACGTGTGTATATGAATTACATTCTCGTTAGGAGAATCGGGCCCCAGTCTCCCGTATTTGCAGGAATGAATAAGTTTTGACTTTTCTCGTCTCTTTGATGTGCCAAAGTTGCTGTTTAAAGGGAAATAAATTAACAATTTCGATATTTAATATTGTCTTCATTAATTTATATTGTAGCGGGCATACTGTAATCTCGTTGGAAGTACATTAGAATGTAATTCATTTATATAAAGCAGATTTTATTCATTCCTAACTCATTATTAGCCCCGATTTTGTTAAATTATTTACTACCAAAGTCTCATTCAATACCCATGTTTCACTTACCAGCATCCTTCGTATTTAGTAAGTCTGTAATTATTTACATATATTTCATGTTATTTAGTAAAGGAATCGATGTGGTTCCACACCGCTCACTAAACTTTTGTAGATTGACATAAAAACCTTAATTAATAGCGATTTTTAATTATTTTAAAATAATAAATGACACACTTTTATCAATTTTTGCAACAGTTTAAGGGAATATATAATAATAGTTTAATTAGATTTATTATAAATTGTTAAAATGATCTAATTTTAAGATCAATTTTTCATATAAAATGTTTTTTTACTTTCAATAAGTGATTTCATGTACCTTATATTGAATAAAAAGCTTTTCATTTCATTGTTTCTCTATACACTAATTACTCCATACATTCTAGGTACGTCTTAGTTATACTAGTACGTTACGCTATTCTCGTACCTAAGTCAGCCGAGTGAAACCCTTCGCATCCAATCAGGGCCACTTAGAGTACACTAGTCACGTTTTACACGTGTCACTTTCAACTAAAGGATTAGGTTTTGCATGCCGACGTGGACTGAAAATGAAGATTTACTTACATAAAGGTTGTCTTTAAAGGTACATTGTAGTCCTGGGACCCAAGTTCAGTAATGCTTTTTGCAAAATATCCGTCTTCTAATGCGTTTTAGCACAAACGCTGTTCAATACCAGATCAGTAATAGTGTGAAATTGATACTGGATTAGCAATATAATATGTATATATTCCTTAAATATACGTTGACTAGTACCCTTAACACAAGTCTTAAATAACCTTACTAAGGGGCTACTTTATATGGTGTAATAGTGTCCTAAATATAGTTGAAGCTCTGATGAATACATACATCCTTTTAGCCTTTACGGCTCTTTCTAGGAGACACGATACCTATAGTCACCTTTAGCACTATAAAACAAGATAAACAAGACAGGAATTGCAATCGTGATGCTCTCGTTACGATCTCAACCTCCTATTTGAATACTTTTACTGCCATCTACAGTTATCTTAACGCAGTTCGTGATGCAAGCTTTCTACCATTCGTAATAACGGCTATTGTCTGGAGATTACCTCGACTGAAATGGCAACGATGGGTATCTCTGACCAGTTTCTATTTTATAGTCATAATGGGTACCTGATAGTGGTAATAAGGTGTAAGTAGTGTCCGAACAGTGATAAGGAAGTACGTAATGGTTGACGCAAAAAGGTTCTATTGTCAACGAAGTCATGGAGATTAAGTCTGCATTTTTATGTACTTGCGAAATGTCTTACTTCTTTTGAATTTCCCAGTACTGAAGCATTCTTCTGACAGAGAATTAGCATAGCTATTCAGAGGGGCAATGCTGTCAGTGTCTTGAGAACCCTACCGCTCTCTGACAGCGATGACTATAAATATTTCCATATACATAATTTAATTTCTATTTCTACTTTAAGTTTATAATTTTAATTTGTTTATCCATGATTACTGCATAATAAGTAAATATTTCCAAACTTGACTTCTTGACATCGTCAGTATACACGTTTGGCAGTTTTAAATTACATTGTTAGTTTTTCAACGTTGACTCAAATGTACGAACGAAGAATTAAGAGTTTTGCGTTCGACAAGGCCTTAGCTACTCAATAGCGGATCCATCTCCAACTATCCCGCTAATGATAATAGTCGTAACCGTATGACAAAAAAATACAAACACGTTCACGACCATTAACCCTTGCGGAGTAGTCCGAGGTTCAGGTGTTCATCTCCGCAATTGCGAAGGTAGTAATTCTATGGCCACCTCGAACCCACGTGTTGATCAGATAGTCAGTACTCAATGTGTGGTGACGGTATAATAGTAATAATATTTGGACATTATTACACCATTTGAACTAGCCCCTTGGTAAGTTCATTTAAGACTTGTGTGAAGGGTACTAGTCAACGCATTTTTTTTTTAAATATATACAATTCATATTATATATAGATAAATAGCAATACATATATAATAATACATATATAGCAATATAATCAACGACCAGACTGGAAAGCAGTAGAAAAGCGTAGTCTTTAACTCTGCCTTCACCAGGAATCGAACCCGGGACCTCACGATTAGCGTTCCGGCGGCTAACCGATCGCGCCACGGAGGTCGTCGGTATGTTTATACAATTATTTGAACTGTATGTTATGTTATTTCAAAGGCTTAGAAGTTGCAAAACAATTCACATAACCAATTACGCGTTGCCCATTTAATTACACAAACAATAGAGCAGAAGAAAGACAGCATACTTTCACTTGGAATAATGGGATTCTTTTTAGGATTCCACAGCCGAAGGTCACGTTTAATTTCGAAAACAATGCAGCGTTGTTTTCGAAGCACTAGACTTTCTCTTTAAACACTAGGTTTGTTGCGAAACGAATTGTAGAAAATACTAAACTGATTAGGTATGGGACATAAATAGAATGCTAAGTAATTGGGTAACTGGTAATGCTATGTAAAAATTGGACGTAGTTCAGTTGTTCGGGGCTTGACTCTGTATTAGTGGGTACAGGGTTCAAATCCTGCTTGAGCATGTACCAATGGAAATGAAGTTTAATGAATTTCTATGTACATTTTCGTAATAAAAATATTTTAACGAAATGCGTCGAATACGTCTTGAGGGCAAACGTCGTGAGGAAACCTACCTGTTTCCCGAACAGGTAATAGTGAGTGCTTGTGAATTGCGACATGGCTTACCACCTGTCACATTGAGTACTATCTGGTCAAGACGTGTGTTCGAGGTGGCCATAGAATTACTACCTCCCTGACTACACCGCATGGGTTAATGGTCGTGAACGCCTTTTTCTTATGTTTTATTAATGACAAGTGGACAGATGATAATAAATATATCGCCCAATGTATTCCATCTACCCCTTATCTCCTACGTCCATAAGAACGGCAGCTAGTCAGCTATTCTTCACGTCCCAGACTCGCATTGAACTAGCTAAATGATTGAATAAAGGCGTTTCAAGGTAACACAGATACAATAACCAACACAGATAGTCCATTAGTACGGACAGGTTGCCTTAGAATAACAGACTAACCAAGCCATTACAAACTTTGTACACTGATATTAATTCATGCATATATTCACGCCTCTATGTCTCTAAGGGGATGAGCACATACATACATACCTGTAGTTCACGTCCGTTAATCCCTTTCGGATGGACAGGACCACACAACAGACAGAACATAGAACAGGAACAGAAAACATCTCCTTGGTCACGTATTAGCATTTTATTGGGGTTGTAACGTCGTATGTATTAGTGTCTGGTTGCTAGCACATCGCCTAATAGATTTCATATACCCCCTAGTCTTTTAGTCGCACTTATGACATGCCGAGAAGAACGGCAGCTAGTTAGCACTCTTTTCGTCCAAACTAGCACGGGACGTTCCTGGCAAATCTCTTGCTGAATACCCCGCAAGGGTTAATGGTCGTGAACGCATTTGTCTGTTTGTCAAGAAGATTATGATTTGGAAACCAACTCTAAATAACTAATATCCATAATACTAAATCATCTAGTCGAATATAGCAATTAACACACATATCTCTATTTATAGCTTATTTTGCAAAAACCTCAACCTTTAATTACACCATCAAACGGTTATGAAGCTGCATGTAATCGTTACATAATAAAGTCCCAAAGCTCTATAACCTCGAACAAACTAGTTTCTAACTAATTTTTAACAAGCGGCCATTTGCAATCAATTTGATTGCAGCTTGTATTAGATTACACACGATTAAGTTTTAGAGTTGTAACCTTAATACTGAGACATGTCATAATTAAATGCTTTTTTTATTTATTCTTATATGTTATGTGTTAGTCTGCTATTACAATCGGGGTCATTAATTTGTTCGATTGGTTAAAAATATGTTAGCCTGTTCTGTAACTTAAGAAAAGACGCTAAGAATAGTAGGTAATAGTATTCTTTATACGTTCTAGATTAGCTAGGCATTCGCATTCGCTCTAATCTCCAGTTTTGAGGCCACTTGAACCTTTGACTACCCCGCTATAGATATATGCGTGAATACTTATGTTATGTACCTACTCGCTTTCTTCCTGAAAAATATAAAACTTTACGTCAAATTTAGGAGTTAGGTTAATATGGTGTAGTGGTGACTGATTGAGCTATAAACCTATAAAGTAAGAGTATTACTTTTGTTTATAAAATATAAGCGATAAGTCCCGATTTCCTTAATGAATAAAAAAAATATGATTACCTTATTAATTAATCTATAGTCTCACAGTCGTCTCTTACGACTTGCCGAGACGTAAATGAGCTAGTTCGCATTCGATCCGCTAAAACAGAACTTTAGTTCCGTCGGCAAATAATCTTATGTCAAAATTAATTAAGAATTTCAAAGTCTTCCAAAAATTTTGTATCCGAGAATTCACATTCAACTTTTCGCATACTAAAATTCTATTAAAGAACTCTTGAAAGAAGTAACTCTTCTTAAAGTAGGTAATCGATAGAACTGCAAGTCTCACATAACAAAAGATACTCAAGTTTCCTGTCAGAAACTTGGCTCTGAGGGAATTTGAAGCTGAGACTAAACGGACTGTTATGTTTCTGAAGAATAACGGAATTTCCAATGACATTTTCGGGTCATTTTCTAACAAAAACAAACGCATTCACGACCATTAACCCTTGCGGGGTAGTCAGAGGTTCAGGTTTCCATCTCCGCAATTGCGAAGGTAGTAATTCTATGGACACCTCGAACCCACGTGTTAACCAAGTCAGTACTCAGTGTGACAGGTGGTCAGCCATGTCGCCATTTACAAGCACTAACTATTACCTGTTCGACGAACAGGTAGCTTTCCTCACGATGTTATTTTCTTCTTTTTCTGTTTGTATCGAATGATACTAGTGGTATAATTTGGTTGTAGAAAGAGGTTACTAAGGGACTAGGTTTTTTCGGTATTTAAGAAGAAACGTGGTTGCTTTCTAAATTAATATTCTTAACGGTCTTCTTTATGTTTAACTATAGACTGAAATTTGTGTTCTGTAATAAAAGTTGACGTGTGGTTATTGATGATTGATTTTATCACGTGATAGAACAAGAAGTATTGTCTGTATAGTTAGTTATCAATATATGTATATTTTTTTATCCCTAGCGGAGTGGGTTGATTCCTGAAAGCCATTTTCTCAAATAGATAATAACTTTAATACTTAGTTATAGAAATGCAGCTGGTTCTATGCAAGTCTACTACGTAAATCAGCATTAATCATTCATTCACTAGCATTATCTGCTAGTATTTGATTCCAAATCGTGAATCGTACTTGCAAACTGAAATTCAGCTTTAGAAATTGCTTCTAAGTAAACGCTAAGTTAGCTTACAGTTACATTAAGAATTCTTTAGGGGAAACTTTAGGTATTCGGTCGGAATCGTTATAATTCACTCGCCAATTTCATCTAAAGGTAGTTCAATTACTTTATTATATGTTCATTATCATGTACAGTCAACGCTAAAAGTGCAGTCCCAGTAACATTTTATAAGGTTTACGTTTATAAGAACAAAAGACAATATTTTTCATTTCGAAACACGCGAACGTACAGTGGCCATGACAATGCATAGTGGCGCCAGTTTTAAAATGTAAAATATTGTCTTTTGTTCTTATAAACTTACTTAAACCCTATAAAAAGTTACTGGGACTGCACTTTTAGCGCTGACTGTACATTAAGATTTTTCCGTGTTTCTGAGTCTTAAATTGAATGCTAGACTATCCTTCTCTCTTGATGTAAAAAGCTAACTAGATAGGTAAGACCTGCAACTAATATTGTACATTTATACCTTCAAAGCCTCGATAGTTATGCTTAAAGTAACCGGAATGATTTATCTCGAAAGTTCTGTTCAAATCTATATAAATTAAAGACGTGAGTGTATATTATATATGTACCTATCGGTAAATTTTGTCACCCAATATTCTTCATTCGAGTTTTATTTACAAATACAAGTATCCTACATTTAATTTTACCAAATAACCTTGGCAACCGAATACTTTTTCTCTCCGCCCTTAAACGTACCCTTGGGAAGAAAGACAAATACTTGGCTCCCGGTTTCTTATCACTTGCGAAAGTCATCAATCACGCCATCTTAAACATCGCGTCTGTATTTGTTTTGTCCTGGAAAAGTTTTGTGACCAATGGAGTAAAAATGTTTGTAATTTTATTTAATGGATACAAGATAACTTTGTTACGAAAAAAGTTAGCTGCATTTATGTTGTAGGAGGCGACTAAGAGACTAGGGATAAAACAAATTACAGTGTCCTGTCAAGAAAAACTCTCAGTACAGCTACTGATATATACAATATAATAATACAATGTTAATGTTACATAGGGGCCGGCCCCATAAGACATAACAATCAGATAGACGCTATATTGAAAAAGGGTGACGTTAGAAGTACCTATAACCGCCGAGTGTGTATGAGTGTCAATACAGCAAAAGTGATCTGTCACGATCGGGACAAATAGGGATCCGTAATCTCTACCTACCCCTCTACAGGGATTCAGGTGTGATGTCTATGTATGTACCCCATTTTTATTTTTGCTCTGTACGTTGAAAAACAAGCACATTTGCTTACGAAGAACAGTAACACGTCTGACATAGACTATAAATTGCCCCTCTGATGTTTTCCATTTCCGCAAGAGTTGGAAAACTTCGCGTTCCAGTGTACGTAATAGGCTACTCTCATTGTTGGAAACAAGTCAATTTCAGACGTTAAGGATAAGAATCTTATATTAAATAAAATATGAAAAAACCTTTTGATAGATTACTAGAAATAGCTGTTTATTGGCTATCTATAGCTTATTTAGTTGGCTATATCCTATGCATACGTCATAATATTTCAGCTGTTCTTTAAATGTCTGAAGAATAAGCAAATTTAGGAGGCCTAATAACTCTTATCTCTACTTATAAAAGCTTGACGGTATTATACCGAAGTTAACTAAATTTTCATCTCGTCGCATTGCAGGTATTTCAAATGATATTCACGCCTCTACGTCGCCAACGATAGGTAGAGACTATCGATCGCCACCAAGGATCCTGACAAATCTCCCTTGCTTCACTCACACCCATGAACCTTCCCATACATGCTCTTCTGTTCTTCACTACGTACATTCGCCTTGAGAATGTCTCCAATTTGATCTGTATAAGTTCAACAAACTTTCTTCCAACAACCTTTATGAAAAAAGATCCACAACTATTTACATTCGTTTCCAGTCCCTTACAACCTCTAAGGTTTACTTAACGCCACCAATCCATGTGGAGTAAGCTCTATTAACAATTCAACTGATCGATATTCTTGAATATTTGATACTGAACCAACCCTCGCGTTAAAGCGTGGATATATCGGTTCCTCAGGGTTACACAACGTAAATAAAGCTTGGAAAAACACATATACTCACGTCATTTAATCCCTTTAGGGTAAATAGAAACTTTGAGATATAGTTATAGTTTTATGAGATTCGCGATTTATACTCATGATTAATAACTAACGGGACTTATCACGTAAGTTTTTTATATAATAACGTATATATAATGCGGTGGAAACGAAGAAATATGATACGTTAACCCAAGACCAATGCTGCTGCAACGTAGCCGAAACGTTGGGTTAATAATAAAGGTAACTTTATAAAAAAAAACTTACACGATAAGTCCCGTTAGTTATTAATCATTTGAGATATAGTTGCTGATAGTGTGACTATAAATGTAGGGGATTATTAATGACATTTGTTAATGTAGTCTGGGACGTAAAAAATGGTAATTAGCTGCCGTTCTTGCAGGCATATCTTAGAGACTAGGGTCCAATAGTGTCAATGATCAAATCTATCGGGCGATAAGCTATCAACCTGTCACCAATGTTTCATAAGATCACAACCCCAATATTCTTGCTAAAAACTGATCTAAAAGATGTCATCATGTCTCCGAGGTTCTGTCCAAAGGATACAATGACGTGAATGTATACAGTTTTCAAATCGGGTGCTGCCGGAGGACCAGTGATGCAGCCTAGCTGCATCGTATACTGAGGCAGCACCTTTTCACTGCATCAATAGTTTTCATCCTTGATGTTTATTATTTGTGTGTTTAATGTAATTTGTGCAGTAAATAAAGTATGTTCTTTCTTTTTTTTTTCTTTATATGTAATATGTATTCCATACCAGACTTACAAAGTTCCAGCATAGTTACTGTCCACCCCAAAAGGGTAGTAGAACGTAAGTACGTATAAGTAAGAGGTAAAGCGGGGGTGTAACGCAGTTCGAAATTAATTGATGGGGGCTACTCTCTGATTGGAATTATGATCGATTGGATATCGAAATAGCCTCGAATTCGATTCGGATTCACGTATAAGGGGTATGTTACATAGCTCTTATAAATAACTAGTGACCCGCTCCGGCTTTGCACGGGTATAAAATACATAGCCTACTCCACTATTTGATGGATGTTATTATACATATAAACCTTCCTCTTGAATCACTCTATCTATTAAAAAAAACCACATCAAAAGCCGTTGCGAAATTCAAAGATTTAAGCATACATAGGGACAGACAAAGCGACTTTGTTTTATACTATGTAGTGATAACGATGTAAAACCTTCAGGAATACTAATCAAAATAACTATGAAAGATCTTGTTCCTTTAGTTACCTTTTACAAGGCTGTAAAGGCAGATGGTTGCATCCTATCTCAGTCCCAGACTAGCATGAAACAATCTGAATCTGTTCTAATTATTTGTTTGTTCGTTTCAGGTAAATACAACTTGGGGAGGATTAATCAAACAAGCAGGCATACTAAGATTAATATTAGTAAGTAAACTAATCATCTTAAAGTGTATACACGAAATACATATTCATATTAATTAAACCCTTTCGAGGTGGTCAGAGCCTCGATAACATTTGACGACCGACGACCTGAACGCTAATCGTGGGGTTCCGGGTTCGATTCCTGGTGGAGGCAGAGTTAAGAACTATGCTTTTCTACTGCTTTCCAGTCTGATCGTTGATTATATATGCTATATAATATGTATTTATCTATGTATTATAAGTATGTATTTCTTAAATATACGTTGACTTGTACCTTTAACACAAGTCTTAAATGTACTTACCAAGGGGCTAGTTTAATTGGTGTAATAACGTCGTACAATATAATTATTATTATTTATTCATATTAATCCCTTTCGAGGTGGCCAGAGCCTCGTTGACAATAACTCTGCCTTGAGCATACTTGGTAAAGAATATCTATAACAGATTCCTCATTTAGTATCTAATAAACTGAATTGTTACTTTATTTCATAAAAAAGAAAGATAATGTCTTTCTATATTTGAGATGAAACCAGGTATCGGTAAGCTAAAACCTCTTAACGTTTTATTATACAATAATTTAAACAAAATAATTAAAACAATTACAAAGAAAATGACATCCTGTCTCATTATGTCAATAAGACAAAGAAGAAAGAAGAAGTTAGGAGCACCTATAACCGCCGAGTGTGTATGAGTGTTAATGAAACCAAAGTAGTTTGTCAGAATCGGGACAGAAGGAGATCTTTGAATTTTGCCTACCCCTCGTTAGTGAAACGGGCGTGATGTGTCTGTATGTATGTTTATTGACTCACAATTGTTTAAAGAGTTAAATCGACATCGAGTTAGCATTATATTACCACGAGAAAGGTTTTATTCTGTACGTAAATTCTTATACAGATCAAATGTGAGACATTCTCAATCTATACATAGCGTTAAGACCAGAAGAGCATGTATGAGAAGGTTGACGAGTGTGAATGAAGCAAGAAGTGAACTTGCGTGAAGCAGGAGAGATTCGTCACCCGTTCCAGGTGGCGATCCACAGTCTCTGCCTATCCCGTTGGGGACGTAGAGGCATAAATATATACATACATACACATCACGCCTGATTCCCTGTACAGGTGTAGGCAGAGATCACGGATCCCCATTCGTCCTGATCCTGACAGACCACTTTCGCACAAATATATGTTCATGCTAAGCAAGTGTGCGTATGCGAGGTAGGCAGTGCTCCGCAAACATTCCCTGTATGTGTTACAGGTGATGTGATGTATGCCTCCTAGTAACGGAACGGCTCGGCTGCCTCGACCGGTTGTTTGGTTAATTGACCGATCCGACGTTTTGAGGTTGATTCTGCTATAAGCTGAGTTTTTGCTGTTCATTAAAACAGTTTTAGTAGCGACACGAGCTTGATATCTGTGAATAATTTACGTTTAGAGTACATGAGCACATTGGCAGTCTTATTTGTTTTTTTATAGTACAATGGATATGTAACGTTTTAGTGGGGACCTCCACATGTTTGTGTCAGCATCTAAGATCTCAGTGCAATGTTATGTCAGTCATATTATGGTAGAGTTGGTTCCTCAAATGTAATAGTTATACGAGTACATGTTTTATATCTCGAGTCGAAAGCACAAGGGGTCTAAGTTTATTAATGTGTTAAAGCACAATGGTACTACAATAACACTTCAGTAATCGTGTGAAGTTGGTAGTCGATTAGCAAACTTAAAAAATGTTACCATTCAAGACAGCAAAAATATTGAATTTCGCATTAAAAATGGCGTAAAAATGGCACTTTTGCTATACCACTAACAACTTTACGCCGTTACTTAAGTTCTATTGAACTATGATTATCCAAAATCATTAAGGGACTTATGCCCCGTGTTATCCCATAGTATATTCTCTTTTTTTGTAATATTCATTATTAATGCGATATCTTAATTATTTTGGCACAATCGCAGTTAATTTACGCTCTCAATAATAGCTGTCTTTACGGTTCACAAACAGAATTCAATATTATTTGTTGCCTTCCGTAAATAGCAGAATCAGTCCAAGTTTCCCGCGACCGTCGACTTGTATTTGCGTTGCCTAGCATCATTACGATTACATAAAGTTAAATCATTCGATACTGTTACCATTATGGACTATTAAATGAGCTTATACCATACCTTATACATCCGGTTGGTATACAAAGTCGTACTTAATTTTGGCATATACATTGGGGATTATTATTTAAAGATATATTATTTAAACCACTATTATACCAATTGAACTAGTCCTTTGGTAACTCGATTTAAGACTTGTGTTAAGAGTATCTACTCGAAAACGAATATTTAAGACTCTTTTGTTATATGTTCTTTTGTCTTTTGTTTGTTGTTATTTATAATTGTAAAGCTAGCAATCTGTAACCCAATATTCATGCTAAAAAGTGACCTAGGAGATATTATCGTATCTCTGAAGTTACATATAATCACCCTGCAACTAGTTAGAGGACGTGTATGCAGTATAGTATGTATGTATACTAGTAAAGTATATTTGAAGTTGTATGAGTTGCAATGAAGCGAAAGTGGTCTGTCAGGATCGGGACAAATGGGGATCTGTGATCATGGAATCAAGCGTGATGTGTATGGTTGTATACTAGTCATCGATAGATACATACATATTAGTTATATACTATATACTAAATATACCAAGTCACAACTAAATACCCTAAAATTCTTACGGTCGTGAGTTTAATATTAGCATATTAAGCGGTTAATTTGCATGCCATTTCACGAGTGTGTGAAACGTAAAGAAAGTCCATTTCACCTTAACCGTCTTGGTGTTTCGCAAGCAATTTCACCCAAACGGTATACATTATATCCTGTTATACATATTATGTATATATTTGACTGTCTGTACTTCTGGCCCAATAAGACATGGGACAGTCAAATTGACGCCATATTGAAAAAGAGTGACGATAAAAGTACCTTCAACGAGAGAAATAAGAACTATAACCGCCGAGTGTGTATGAGTGTGAATGAGGCGAATGTGGTCTGTCAGGATTGGGAAATGGGGATCCGTGATCTCTGCCTACCCCTTTACAGTAAATTAGGCTTGCTGTGTATGTATGTATTTAAGTGTTAACTTGTAATGTTTTTTACCCGTTTAGGGGATGACCTCGAAGATATACATAATCTGCTTTTAGCATAATATTCAGCATTAATTTTGCCGTATTTATCATATTAATTATCGTATTATATAATCTTTCACATGGAACATTACACACACATTCCTATTGCCTACTAGATACCGTCAACCCTTATTCTGCTTAGTATAAAATAATGGCAGCTAGTTAACATTCTATTTACATCACAGACTGGAATAATGATAATTTATAGGTAGACTCTGTCATGTCTAATTAATATTCAAGTGTTAACAAGCGCCTGAGATAATCCTATTGGGTGTTGTCATGATAATTGTATATTTACATACATACATACTCTCTCAAACTCCTTCTATTGACAAAAATAAATACTTTTACGACCATTAAACCTTGCGGGTTAGCTATATATTCAGGTGGCCATCTCCGTAATTGCCGAGGTAGTAATTCTATGGCCACCTCGAACCCACGTGTTAACCAGATAGTCAGTACTCAATGTGACAGGTAAGCCATGTCGCCATTTACAAGCACTGACTATTACCTGGTCGGCAAAACTATTTATTAGTAATATTGCCACCACCACCACCAGTGTTCGGGGAACAGGTAGGTTTTCTTATGTTTTCCCTAACCATAGTATCTTTGAACCAATAATTCCATTTACTCTTATCCCCTTAGTCAACCACTACTTACTTGAAACCAAAACAGCTTTACAACAAGTTTAAAACAAAATATAGGCCTTCAAAAATAAAAGAAAGTCAAAATTTTTACCTCCTAGCACTAAATTTATGCCCCCCAAAATAAAGGAATTAATTTATTAGACACGGCCCACGTAACTCGTAATTTGAAAGCCTATTTCGTACACCTGCTGTCTCCGCTTCAGAATGAAATGGAAAAATGGAGCCAGGAATTTACGTAGGAACCAGTGAGGTGGGGAATAATACTGTTATTATTCGCAATTGCTTTTGTTCTGCGTTTTTACTTGGGTATAGATTGTTGGAAAAATATCTTTGATAGAGATATATGTTTGTCTATGTATGGATAACTACAATATGTTTTGATTTTCTATGTACATTTTCGCAATGAAAAAACGTTTCGAAATGCGTCGAATACCTGTAGTATTCAGTATAGTATTAAGTGAAAACATCATGAGGAAACATACATGTTGACCGAACAGTTAATAGACAAAGCTTGAAAAAGACGACATGGTTATCACATGTAAATGGTTACTATCTGGTTAAGACGTGGGTTCGAGGTCTCCATAGAATCACTTACTCCGCAATTGCGGAGTACACGTGAACCTATACTATGTAACTACCCCTTAAGGGATTGTCGTAAAGTGTATATAGATAGAGGTTGAATCAATAACACAGTAATTTTAGTTAAAATATTTTATTCAATACCCTAACTAATTCATTTAAATTTAAGCGGTTATAAAAATCTATTGTTTAGATTTCGTATAATATTAAAACACTAACTTATTCTAAACACAAACTTATTTTCCCTTTATCATAAAAAACACACTAATACTAAAACCGAAAGAAATGCAGCATCTAGCAGAATTTACATTCCAACCTAGGACGTAATCAGAGCCTAAAACACTAGTGTAAACCTAAGGTCCTTTGTTTAAAGCTCTATCTGTGCGACCTGCTAATGTTTCTGCTCACCCCCATTTGGAACGTCGTCGTAATTACGAAAAGCCTTTGTGCTAGGCAGCAATTACCAAACTGCTGAACTGACTTTGAAAAAGGAGAGGTGTGTAGGTAGTTGGTTGGTTTTGGTTTCAATGAGTATTTGTTTTTTGTTTTATGGGTATGTAGTCTTTACATGTTAGTTTACACTAAGCGATAAGAACAATCATGGTAATAGTTTACGTTATATGTACGTAGAGTGAAAAAATATATACATATATAAAATAAAATCTAAACAATTAAAACATTCATCTTTACCATAAGAGATAATGAATAAAACTTAGTATTAATTTAATTATTAATAATGCGTGGCTTAGTTAATCGAACAAATGATTTTGAAATAAGATTTTTGGGGGTCGGAGCATATAAAGGTGTCGATTTTCAACATTAAAAGAAAACCTATGTAATCACTCAGAATGAGGAAAAACGTCACGAGAAAACATAGTATTTTTTAATATACGACGATAACGCTTGAAATCAACAGCAATTAACACCACCTGTCACCAGATGTCTATCTAGTGAAAAATGGGTTTTATATTGCCTTACTCCTAAAATGTGGAAAGCACACGAGAACATTCATTTATTGATTTAATATTACATTACATAACTTACAGCTAGTAAGCCAATGCGTTTTAGACTTAGTAAACTGAACAATTACAATTAAAACAAAATAATACATAAAAAGATAAGCTAACAAAAAAAAAAATAAAGAAGAAAAAAAAACGCATGTGGGCTAAAGAATTCACCGCTTATTATAATATCTACACATTTAAACCTCTGCCTGAAGTCGGTTTTTCTAATTAAATATGATGCTAATTTGTTTAGTAATTTCAGAATACACATATCGTTACAAAGATGAGTTTACGCGACATTGACAAGTTTCCCAAAATGATGGTCGGAATATTAGAGTTCTCTTAGTCACGTTTAGCTTATATTATTATATTTAAAATGTGCTATTATTACATGACAAATAAGTAGTTTCAATTCGGTAATGCCATGGTTCTGTACATCTCACAGATTACTCGAAAATGTTATACTTTCTCCCGTGCTAGTAAATATAGGACGAAAATTGAATGCGACCTAGCTTCCTTTATTCCCAATTATATTAATAGTTCAATTCTCCTAGATCGCTGAATTTATATATTCTAGATTAATAGTTTTTAATTCCGATGACGGAAAAGATCGCGAGAACACCAGCTTATATCGAAAAAAAAAACGGTGACATGATCTAACAACTGTCACTTTGGATATTGATTATCATCAAAGGGTTTCGAATGACGAAAGACAATAAATAAGTAGTAGATAGTAAGCTCTACCTCCGACTACACCTGAAGGGTTTTACGGTCGTGAAAGCATAGTGAAATATTTATTTTCTAATAGTCTAGCAACCTATCCCAAAAGAAAGCTAGTAAGCAAATTATAATTAGAGTGTGTAAATGTAAACCTACCTTTTCCACGTGTATTGTCTCCAACAAATAATTTATATTTGTCTTTACATAATTTCCTCTCATGTTTTCCATTTCCGTTCAAAATAATTCGCTAAACGGGTGTTTTTGTTTATATTATGTACACCCCATTTCGGGGTAGGCAGAGGTTAGGTGTTCATTGTGATGGTCTTTGGTCAGTCGCTACCCTTTCCTTAATAATCAATACCCAATATGAGAGGTGGTAAACTATATAGCCTCATACAGATATTGAGTATGCCTATTTCCAGATATAGATTTCCTCACATTGTTTTCCCTCACCGAATGTTTTAGTCTATTTTTGTTTAATATATGCACATTTCTTATATGTATACTCAAGTTTTATCCATCTAGAAAGTGGACAGAACTCAGAAAATAATATATATTGGGACAACATTAGAATTATCTCTATATATACAATGAATAATTCAGTGACAATATCTCAACAACAAGCTAAACTCATCATAAGAAGAATTTAAGATACCTAAGTTTAATGTTGCCATAGTCATAGAATGTAAGGATTGTTAAAAATATATGTATTTGTATACTTTACGCCTTTTAACCTCTTTCGGAGTGCACAGAACCTTGAAGATGTAATGCAATGAATAGAATATAATTACATCCACCCAAATATTTGCCTTTCGGCTCGAAATTTAAATGTGAGCGTCTAATTAGGTACTTAGTACTTGTATTATCACTTAAGTACTGTGGGCGAGACTTACTTAGCCAGGCAGTTGAGCAACTGAACTCTGCCTACGCCAAAACGTTAAGAAAACCTTCATAATCCCTGAATGGGATTGAAGGATGTGAATGTATATGTGTAAGGAGGCGATAGAAGTACCTGTACAACCTTATGTGAAGGTTTCTAGATTAAGAGAAAATTGGGTTTGGTTATCTGGCTACCCCGCTTGTAGGGAGGACGGTCGTGATGTGTATGTATGCTGTATAGTATGTGAATAATTACCTAGTAACTAAGAAGTATAGTTTATGCATGTTATTATCACAGAAAAAGGAGGAATTCATTAAGGTAAAACGCTCATATCATCTACGTACATAATTTACGATATATGACAAGTTCAAGCGTTCTCAACTCGCAATAACTACATCCTACATAACGTTACAAAAGACGAGGTTCTTTGTAGAATTTCTTCCGAACGATTTAACGTAACTATTGCGCTGTATATAATACATGTTTCATATTATGGCTCACATATTGAATATGCCATGTTTGAGCTAGGAAAAATAAAATAGGGCTGCTGTGAAATATATTGTTTTACGATCTTTGATAGGGAATATACATGTTTTTACGAACTAAGATACATAACATCTACTCACATACATACATAGATAGCACGAGATCTGCTGGATTGATTCATTGTGCTTTTCTAAGTTTTTGACATAAAATATATTAATTTATTAATTTCCAGCGTATCAACGTTTTCATTTTGAATGTTTTTTTGTTTATGTAAATGTGTTTAGCAGTGAATAGTGTTTCTATCTTTCTTTCTTTAATATTCACATCTCCACTTCCCAACGGGATTGAGATTTCGCCACATTAAACCTGACCTAACTAATCTTTCTTGCTTCACGTACAATAATTAACTATTTTATTTATGCTTTTCTGTATAATTTGAGGTAACCTAACAATTTCATAAAAGATTTTAAAATCGGTATTTGTACACATTCACATTGAATGAATGTCGGGTAAACAGTATTGTTTCTTGTGAAAGGAACATTGAAGAACTCAGTTGATAGTGTTCGATCGATCTCTGATTGTTCGTGTTAGAGATAAGCAGTCCTAATACATATAAATGGGAGTGTGTATGTGGTTCTGTTATAGTTCAGAAGCCTTTCTTCTTCATAATGTAGCTATAACTTATTTTATACGTGTTTTTCATTTACGTACATAATTTACAGTCGCTAACAGTGAGGGAAAACGTGAGGAAATCTGCCTTTCCCTCGCAATAGGTAATAGCCAGGGCCTATATACAGTGATACGGCTCACTACCTATCACGTTGGGTGCTGTCTATCAAGTGATACGCGGGCTTCGAGTGACCCATACCTAACATGCCTTCGAAATTTCGAAGATGGGCACTCAAGCCTCTGATTACCCCGCCACAAGAAAAGGCAGTGTGTATTCACAAGTCGTGAAGCGTATGTTTATGTATGTAAATACTCGTATATAAAATTCCAGACTTATAAAACCTTCCTATACCATCCTAAACTCACTATCATAGAACTATCTTATTAAACATTCTATGCTAAATTCAACTTGGCACTTTCGCAACCATTTCCCTTAACCCTTCCTACGTACCTTACCCTTGGAAATTAATGAAAACATTCACCCTGATAGCCCAAGTTTATTCGCTATTTCACTCTTCAGTATCGCTCTTCAGGCCATTCCTGTTTAAGTGCGACGATTGAGGCTCTATCGCTTTGGGGCTTATGTTTAAGGTTAAGACTAGGATGAGTGTAAATAATACTTTAAAGGGGGGGGTGGATGAACTTGAGAATACATATGTGAATTTTAAGGATTATTGTTCCTTTATATTTAGTCTGGAACGTAAAAAAATGCTTCCCGAGAAGTCGTAGTGACTATTGACAGTGACTATTAACAGTGACTATAAACATACATATATTAGACGGACTAAGTGACTTGGTTAATAACATGTTTGCTATGGTTAATTACATGACTTTAGTGGAGTCTTTCGGACGATGGGGTAGGAATGTCCCGTATTCCAAATCAATGCCGTATCAACCTAGATAGATGGTTATAACTACTGAAGGTAACCGACAAGATATTATGCCTGCGAGGTTCTGTTCTTTATCTTTCAAGCAACATTTCTGAAATACAAGTTATAATGTAATTTTTAGCACTATTGTGTATTTTTAATATATACTTGTATTATTAGAATGCCCATGTATGTATTTCTGTCTATTGATAATACGTAAATTGTCATGTTAAGTAATTTTTATGTTTAATTCAATTTTGTTATCATATCAATGTTCATTATTGTACGAGTATATCATACATGTAATTATAGCAATGGGCATCTTAATAACGATTTATTATTATTTTTTATATTATGTCTTAGCCTTTACTAAACTATAACTTACATAACATCAAGTAAATATTATTTCACAATAGCATTTACAAAAGAGGTTGTAATCCGAATGCGTCTTTTCCGAAGCCATTGCGATTCAGCCCGCGATATATGTAAGCAACTTATTAAATTCCGCAAAATGATTTCCGAGCTATTCCAGCGATACAATGTTTGTACGTGCATCATGGTGCGTTCACACGGGTGTTGAAACGTACGTACTTGCTACTTGAGATGGACAAACTTGCAGAGATTTATGCATCTAGAATAACATAACATACGCTTCACAACTTGTGTATAACACACTCCCTTTTTTTATTGTGTCGGGGTAGTCAGAGGCTTGAATGCTCATCTCCGAAATTTCGAAGGCATGTTAGGTATGGGTCATTCGAAAGCCCGCGTATCACTAGATAGACAGCACCCAACGTGATAGGTAGTGAACCGTATCGCCGTATATAGGCACTGGCTGACTATCCTGTGGGATAGGCAGGTTTCCTCACGATGTTTTCCCTCACCGTTAGCGACTGTAAATTATGTACTTAAATGAAAAACATAAATGAAAAGCATCTAGAATAAAGGTTACAATAATTAGCCATTCCCAATATTTCATTTCATTCTAGATCTACGGCGTGGTTAAATAACATCTCTAAATACTACGCAAGGTACTGAATCCATGACTAATGGTTACAAAAATGATCTAAATATAATGAAAGGTTTTTCTTATAATGTGATTGTGCATGACTGTATGTATGTAACTACATTACTGTCACGTCTAAAATCCCTTACTGAACTGAACAAACTTTTTCACACTCAAAACTTAACATGGGATTGAAAATAAATCACTATAAGCTTTAATTTAGAAATCGCGTTGACATTAATATGGCACATCAGTGACAGGTTGCTAATCCATCGCCCAATATATTCCTTTGATTCTTATCCTTTAGTCGCGTCCTCTTATATGCAGGAATGAATGGCAGCTAGTTACAACTCGAATCTCGTTCCAGACTAGCACGGGAGTTCATTTCTAATATTAAGGTGAGCGAAAACATCGATAAATATATTGAAAAAAGTGACGTTAGGTGTACCTATAACCGCCGAGTGTGTGAGAAGATGTATGAATGTCAATGAAGCGAAAGTGGTCTGTCAGTATCGGAACAATTGGGGATCCGTGATCTCTGCCTACCCCTCTACAGGGAATCAGGCGTGATGTGTATGTATGTATGAAAACATCGTGAGGAAACCTACCTGTTCCCTTACCAGATAATAGTTAGTGCTTGTAAACGGCGACATGGCTTACCACCTGTCACATTGAGTACTGACTATCTGTTCAACACGTGGGTTCGAGACCATAGAATTACTACATTCGCAATTGCGGAGATAGACACCTGAACCTCTGACTATCGCAAGGGTCAATAGTCATGAACGCGTTTGTCTATAAAGTGAACCCACTAGTGTGAATAGGGCGATGTGGAATTAAATTATTATGACGTCTTCCATATAGTGCTACATGGCAGGCGTCTAGCGAGATGAGAATTTGCAATTTCCGAGATCCACCTTTCATCTAAACGTTCCCATTAAAAATGTACCAACGTGTATTACTCGTACATGCTATACACAGGAACAAGATGAGAGAACGATAAGAAACTTATTGTATCATCTTCTGTATACTTTGGTCTTGTTTGCATACAATATTGCGATACTGTTTCAATTCCGTGTTGATATTCTTCAAATTTCTGTTCGAAGTTTGAAATATTCGCCGTCAATTTTTAGGCGGTTACGTAGGGATCGACTTAATAAGACGTATGACTATCAAATTGACGATATATTGATGTTTTTGGTTGTAATTGAGCGAATAAGTTCTTCTTGCTGGATTCTTGCTTCCTGGATTATTATAAAAGACAATTAAGGGACTTGTAGTAATTAAATTAAATATATTGAAATATATATTTCACCTAGAATCTAAATGGAGGGTATCCCGTTAACAATATACTTACGTCTATTATCTATATTGGTGTAGGAAATTAAAAAAGGTGTAGGAAAACGGGGTTCACATATATACATTTATTCACGCCTCTACATCCCTAAGGAGATAGGCAGAGACTATCGATCGCCAGCTGGAACGATCCTGACAAATCTTTGCTACACTCACACCCATTAACCTTCTCATACATGCATATAACATGTTTTAGTTCACTGTATTTTTTAAGTAACAATGACAGTAATATTACTTATCATAACTACCAAACTGATTAAATTGTTTCAGTGAAGAAAACTTGATATTGTATAATTCTTCTTATGAATCTATTGACTCACATTTCCAACAATAGTAGTACGTGATTTGGGTATGGTTTTGTGGTGATATTCCGTACATTAACTTTTACAAACTTAAGTTAAAGATTATTACTTTTTATAAACTTAAAGATTATTTCTTATGTTACGAAATTTTTTAGAGTGTGCGTGAAGCAATAGAGATTTGTCAGGAGTCCAGATATCTCTTTTTTAAGACTACCTAACATTGAATAAAATTTCATTAACTATTTATGTCATAATATTTTATTTCGATCTAAGTTGCATCTGTCTACACGTCGAGAAGAAAGACAGCTTATTAGTTTTATTCTAGTTATTTTTACTTTTTTAATCTTCCCGCGACCATAGCCTATGCAATTGCGTCGGGTAATATAAAGGTATATCTTTATTAATTTATCGTGATATGACCCGGTCTTATATCACTACATAGTATAAAACAAAGTCGCTTTCTTTGTCCCTATGTCCCATTGTATGCTTAAATCTTTGAAACTACTCAACGGATTTTGATGCGGTGTTTTTTAATAGATAGAGTGATTCAAGAGGAAGGTTTATATGTATAATAACATCCATTAAATAGTGGAGTAGGCTATATATTTTATACCCGTGCAAAGCCGGAGCGGGCCACTAGTAGTTCATAAAATAGTTATATTCATTCTCTTTTTATAGTCCCCTATATAACCCCCATACTTATTCCGCGAGCGAACCCGCGAATGTTTAGTGGCTGAACGAGCTGTTGACCTCGCCCCGTGGAACTGTCAGCTGCCGTTATGCCTTAGCCCACCAGAAAGAGTGGTCTAAGGTGTACGAGGTGGCGGGTTAGTTTCTTAGTCACATTAACATACATACAACGCCTGATACCCTGTAGAGGGATAGGCAGAGATCACGGATTCCTATTTGTCTAGTTAACTTTAACCATATACAAAAGATAGTAGAGACTACCCGTCACCTAAAGCCTACTACTACAAGCCGGGAAGAACGGCAGCTATTTAATATTCTACTTGGAAAGAAAGAAAACACTTAATTCACTGCTTAACATAACATATTATAGTACACAATTAAGCGAACATTTTGATGTGGTGAAGAGGTGCAGGTCACTGGTGCAGCGACAGTTCGCGTTTCGTACTAGATTAACTAACATTCGATATTATATTGATGGAATCACGTCTTCTATAGTGGAGGTGAGCCAGGAGATTTTGTGTTCAACCCGAAAGTTGAAGGAATGTGTGTACTTATAATATTAATCGAATAATTGTAAATAAATACAGTGAAATCGATATACAGAGACGTACAAATATGACATACATACATGTGTAGAAATGAAATGCTTTTTATTCAACATAAGGATCATAAAAATCGCTTATTGAAAGTCAGAAAAAAAAACAATTTCTCATAAAATTGTCCTTAAAATTAAATATATATAGTTATCTAATTAATCTATTGGCATTTCTTAAAGAAAAATCTACAGAGAAGAAATGCCAAAAAACTCTGCAGACATTATTCCCTAATGTTATTTGTTATTTAACAAGTTCATTTACCCTACAATACCTTAACCCTTTAAACCCAACACGAAAGGCTTATAACTTGCACCCAAGGCAGTCGGTCGTGACCGCTATCGGGTATCTGTGAGGCTTCGATTCGATTTATTCGCGAACCCAACCCACCGGTTCATGCGGAAGCGGGGCTCACCATCTGGCCGTGAAAGCCTTTGCAATGTTGGGACCATGGAGTAATTAATAAGAGGAGTGGGCCTTACGCAATATTTGTATGGAAACTAGCGTGGCATTACGCGGGGTGAAACGAGGTACGCGGGGTGGAGGGGAGATGTTGCAACCAATCAAAACACGGCATCGGCCAATCAAATTAGGTATCTTTTTTCTACTACGCATTTTTAGGTTCCGCACCAATTAAAACACGCCATTTGGACTCCGCACCGCGTAACGGGAACCGCTCCTTACGCCGGGTCCTCTTTGTATTTAGTTCGTGGTTGGGACGTAAGGTGAATGCTATCTATCTGTCTTTCTGCCCGACGTGTTATTGTGTATGGATATATAGGGCTAAATCCTGTATATGAAGATTTGAAGCCTTAGAAAATATTCGATAGTGATTCTGAAAATGAGTAAGATCTCAGCTCCTATCCATTCAATAAGCTGTTTAAGGAAAGATTAATCACTATTTTAGGTAACTTATAGCATTATCAGTAAACATACATACACATCACGCCTGATTCCCTGTAGAGGGGTAAGCAGAGATCACGGATCCCCATTTGTCCCGATCCTGACAGACAACTTTCGCTTCATTGACACTCATACATCTTCTCATACGCATTATCATTAGAGTTTATAAATATGGAATTTTAGTGCGGGTTGCTAGCTTATCGCCAAATGAATACAATTCACCCCTAGTCGCTTGCTATGACATGTATAAAGGCAGCTACTTGGCAGACACCCAGCCCAGAGTAAATATTTTTTAAACTCCGTTGACATAAGCCGGTTACAAAATTCACTCCGCTGCAAATGTGGGTCAAGTACGCGTTCGTCGTTATTGGTTATTGTTATAATCAATTTCGTTTCAATTGTCGAACAGCGCTGGCTTTTGTTTATGTGAAAACAATCGTAATTAATAACAAGTGTCGGTGTAGGTAAATAAGCCAGAGATTTTTTGTAGTTGGATTCCGTATGATAAAGATTTATTTTTATTTAACGATAATTTAATTTATATTTAACTATCTTTAAATCTATATTACAATGTGGTGATAATATTTTCTTGGTCAAAATTAGTAATAATAATAAGTAATAAGCATTTATTTACAGCTACAAAAATATTCACAATACCAAACCCTTAAAATTTAAAGTGTCAAACTAGGGGATATAACTTGTGCATGTTGTCACAGCAAAAGGGTTCCAACTCAGCTGGTTATGTTGCGTCTGATAGCAAACACAACGCTGGTCTTATGTCGGAACCATTGGAGAGCAATGTTTATATTTTGAAGAAAAATAGTAAAATAGAGTGCTAGTTAAATAATCAAAATAAATATATGAATAGATATAAAATTTGATATCATGTGTGTGTATAGCTTATACTAAGATATCTATAACTGATAATGTAGTAATTTATGTACATTGTAGAATTAATATTTGGGTTGTAATGAGTAATATTATTTTTAATGGGTAAAAAAAATCATTTGCCCCATTAAAAACAGTTAATTCCAACGGAGCAACGCGAATGGCGTAAATTTTACCGATAGCAACGAGTGGTAATAAAAAATACAATGACGTCACGACCTTTATCAGTTGGGGAATGCTCATTTATGGTCAAAATCCACCCCACTTTTTACCAGATAGGCAACATTATGAATGACTGGATATTTTTGTACATACTACATACTCATTACGCCTGATTCCCTGTAGAGGGGTAGGCAGAGATCACGTATCCCCATTTGTCCCGATCCTGACATACCACTTTCGCTTGACACTCAAACAGCTCCTCATACACAATTGGCGGTTATAGGTACTAGATTTATGTATTCTGATTTATATCACCTATTGTGAAGGAATATCCGGTTTCTCTCTCTAAGTATTGTAGTCAGAGGAAATAAATATATACATTCACGTCCATTAATCCTTTTCTTGATGGACAGAACCTAGGAGACATAAAAACTTCTTTTTCACTTGTTAACATGTATATTAGGGTGCTGATATCACATGGAAAATTAGTGACAGATTGCTAGCCTATCGCCCAATAGATGACATAGCCCCTAGTCTCTTAGTCGCTCACGACAAGCCGGGAAGAACGGCAGCTAGTTAGCATTATATTAACGTTCTAGACTAGCACAGGACAGTACAATCGTAGAAATAATTAACATTAAAATTTAATAATGTATTTCTATAGTAATAAACGTAACATAGATTGTATACGCATATCTATTAAACGGACCCCTAAAATCTTTTAAGGCAGTGATTAATACTTACCTTTTCATCCGCAAATTGAGTGAGCCTGCCCACACGCTCGTTTTAATGTTGCTTTGACAATAATACTTTATTGTAATACCCATTTTGAGATATACAACCGTGAACATATACCGCACTTTCGTAACTTTCAAGGATGGATAGTGCCTTGGGTTTTTAAATGACGATTTAAGAAACTCATGATAAATAACTATCGGAACTTATCGCGTAAGTTTTTATATAATAAAGTTACCTTTATTAACCCAACGTTTCCGCGATAAGTCCCGTTAGTTATTAATCATGAGTATAAATCGCGAATCTCTTAAAACTATGATTTAATAAACTGTATATATCGCGTCCTTATAGAATGGTAGATAGAGATCACGGATACCGGTTTTACTGTTAGAATAATTGAAAAAGTATTCTATTTAGTGGCTCTTCATAATGTTTAACCCTTACGGGGGGTTCAGACGCTTGAATTACTACCTTGATAACTATAAAAGTTTTTGGCCACTAAAAACTTAGTTTTTTTTGCTAAGGTATTCAAACTAATTAAATTTTATTATTTGTTACAGATAGTTAAACTTAAAGTGCTGTCATGGATTCAGAAAGGTAAGATAATGTGTTTCGTTTTTCTAATATTTAACATATTGTTTGAATATTGGCAGTTTCTTAAGTCGTCGTTCAATAAATATCACTATGCCTATAGTCGACTATTAGTAAACTATTAGTTGTCTCCTACGACATGAAGGGAAGAAATGAAGTTAGGTCCCTTCTATTTACATCCCAACTAACATCTTATAGCCTTTATTAGTTTTACGAAGATATCGAAAATAAATATATAGGATCTATATTAACATAATATGTTCCTTATTTCTAAATTATATTTTAACATACCGTTAATCTTTTTCGAATATTGTCATAATATTGTTGTTAGTGTAATTTTACACGTCTTAAATATTCTTCTCACACACTCCACACTCAAGACCAGGTTCCTAAAGAAGGAAAACAAATTACTTCCATTTCACCTAGCCTTTCTAGATATAACGTGATAGGTTAAACCCTTTCATCGATTTACTTACTCCGAATGGGATAAAGTCGTGATGGTTGTGTTATATAGTTAAGATGGAAGGAAGGAGATCAAATTGGCTTCTAAAATATATTTTTGTGATTGATATCTTCATATTATTCTTTATTTAATTTCTGTAGGCATTTATTTCTATCAACAATTGTCTATATAAATTATGATTAATAACTAGTAACGTCGGGTTAATAAAGGTAACTTTGTTATATAAAAACTTACGCGATAAGTCCCGTTAGTTATTAATCATGAGTATAAATCGCAAATCTTTAAAAAAATTGTCTATATAAAATCAACAATAATACAGTAATGAATTAAAACTATAAACTTACAAGTACAAATTAAATTAAACTATATAGAAAATATCTGTATATTCATCGCTGTCACAGGGTGGAAGGGTTCCCAAGACACTGACAGCATTCCCCCTCTGAATAGCAATGCTGAAATTGAATTGAAAAAATATGTGTTGCTTTTCTTTTTTTACTATAGTATTTACTTACTTTAGTTAAGTATCCGAAAAGAATGAAACATGTTTTTGCTTGAATGTTTCCAGCTTTGTTAAATATTTTTGTCTTGCAAATATTTTTAAATGTATCTATTTATTTACAATAATGGTTTGTGTTTGTGAATATTTTATATTCGTAAATTAAAACTTTTGTTTTGTCTATATTAGGAAATGGAAAATAATTGAAAGCTCATCAAAAATACTGAAATGTACACCAAAATATAGCTAAACGCACATCAAAATGTAGCAAAAGTTAGGTTTGGGTTGGGACTGTATTATTTTGTTGTACAATCCAGTTTTTTTGTTGGGCATTTCAGTATCATTTGATGCTCGTTTAAATACTAGCCTTTGGAAATAACAAACATTACTTGCATCTACTATACTAATCCGATGTTCCAAACCGACGTTTACATAGCATATTTTCCTTTTGAATTAATCCCGTGCTAGCTAACTAACTGCCGTTCTTCCCGGCATATCGTAGGAGGCGATTAAAGGACTAATGATAAATGTGATCAATAAGATGGGCTTGGAACCTGTCACCAATGTTCCATATGACATCACAACAGCAATATTTATACTAAAAAGTGACCTAGGAGTCTTTAAATCTTCGAGGTTCTGTCCGTCCCAAAAGCGATTGAAAGACGTAAATGTTTATGTATTTTCCTCTTTTGAAAACGTTCGGCTAATTTCACTTAATACCTACTAAAATGAAACCCACAACAAAAGGGTAGAGGGAGGGTAATAAACATAATCCTAATGGGATTTTGATAACCCATTGAATGATGTTGAAAGAGCTCGCTAAATGCGCTCTAAAGATGTGTTTTTTATCAAGTTCATCACGGTGTAAACGCGCACTTGGTTCATTCATGGCGGTGTAAACGCGGGTTTATTTAGGTTTTTATCTCAACTTGTGCTTTTATTTAACCTATATCTGTGAATCCCTTGCTAGCTGGGATGTTAAAAGAATGCTAACTAGCTACCGTTCTTCCTGGGATGTCGTAGGAGACAACTATGGGACTAGGGTTAAATGAATTCTACTCGTATTAGGCGATGGGCTGGTAACCTGTCACCTATGTTCTATGTAACATCACAACCCCAATATAACCATGTTAAAAAGTATTAAGTATAGTAAAGCCTAAGAGTGTCTCCAAGGTTCTGTCCACCCCGAAAGGGATTAAACGACGTGAATGTGTATGTAGGTACAACCGACTTGTGTATTTACGCGAAGGAATAAAATTTGTAATTATAAATATATAATTACAAATACAATTAATTACACAAAAAAAAAAATTAAAAATTTATTACAATTATAATTACAATTACAAATTTTATTCCTTCGCGTATATAATAAAATTTGTGAGTGTGTATGTATGTATGTTTATCAATTATATTACATACACATCTCGCCTGTTTTCCTTTAGAGAGGTAAGCAGAGTTAATATAACATTGCATTCGTTGTATATATTCAGGTAAATGTGGGATATTCTTCTTTTTTCTGAATTGGCAAAATTCATATTTTGTAACCCCCAGACAAGGTCTTCTACATACGTAATATTATGAGCTTGGAGCCTTACTATGGTGATTATGTTAGTAATTCAAGATCCAAATATAATACCAAAGCGTAAATATTAGCCAGTTTGGCATCACTATTGACTAAACATTCCGGCGATAATAAAAAAAAATCCTTTTATTCACAATAAACGCAGCATATACACAAAAACAGAAAAGAATTAATTATATAATAATATACATTTAAGTAGTTTATTTAAGTAGTAAATAGTTTTTTTTATTTTTAACTTTCACTGAGCTGCTGATTTGGTTGTCAAACCATATACTACTGATATTCCGCATTTATTGGAACACAAAGAATCACATCAACATCAAATATCGTGGGAAAACCTGCCTATTTCTCACAATAGGCAATAGTGCGAATGACAATAGGATATTACGTAAAAAGTGGACTTTAGAGTGACCAAAGATTACGAGAAAAACTTTGACGGTAGGCACCCAACTTTTAACCTCAACGAAAGGGTTGTAGACGCTTGAAATCATATGTATATGTACAAAAAACAAAACCTAATTACCTATTCCAAAGTCGATCGAGTATTTCCGAAATTGATAGATAGTAACTAGTATTAATCTCTAACGGAAGAGACAAAACTAGCCAGAAGAGTATGTGCCTGTATAACTATACTTTTCACGACCTATATCCCTTGCAGGGTAGTCAGAGGTTCATGTTTCCATCCCCGCAATCGCGGAGGTAATCATTCTTTGGCCACCTCTCTCTGTTTTAATCTTTTACGATAGTAAGCCCCCTGTTTTCACGTCATTACGTGAGCGACGCAACGTTGTTCTGTTTTATTGTAACCATCAAGTGGATTCATGAGGCTCTCCCGACAAACGATCGGATTTATTCATTCGCCCAGCAACAATGTCGTCTTTTGGGGTAGACAGAGAATTAAAGTATGTGCGAAGGTCTTTGCTTACTAAAACTGGATCAAAAAGTCAGTAGTCAATTTATAAAGTTACAAATTGAGAGTTAAGTTTCTTGAAAATAATAATTTATGTTCATTTTATATCACAATGTTCAATGAATGACGTAAATTTGTATGAATAACTCTATTTTTGTATATAGATAAATATATTTATAATCATCGATCAGACTGGAAAGCAGTAACAGTTAACTCTGCCTCCACCGGGAATCGAACCCTCACGATTACCGTTCAGGCGACCAACCCATCGCACCACAGAGGTCGGAGTCTCTCAATCGCTTTTAACACACTCCGGAAAGAATAAAGCAACATTCTATTTACGGTAAAAGGATATACTTTTAAAACCGACCAGGCTTGGATTTGCCACAATCTGCATGGCTAGTGGCAGTCAGTTTCCTAATAAGGGCAATCACGATCTGACCCCAAATGCCAAGGCGCTAGCCGCGTTCGCCCCTCGCCGTTTCGATAATGACGTAAATGTAGACTGGGCAGCGACGCGGATTATCGTTACGTGAATGTTGTTTAAATACGTAACGAGTGTTGACTGTTGATCCTTTTGGGGTAGGTAGTTTTAAAGAGCCATAGTATTTAAGATATTTGGCTTCATAAATGGCACGTTTTACCAGATAGTCAGTATTAAATGAGGATATATCGGAGAGGTTAATATCTGCATAGTTGGTAACGGAACAAACGTTAATCCTGCATTTTTTACATAACTACCCCAATATTTTGACTAAAGAGTGACCAAGGTCATGTTTTTATGTCTCCCAAGGATTCTGTCCAACCCGAAAGGGATGAAAGGACGTGAATGTATATGTATGTTATTAAAGTTACAATATCGATTTAAGTATCGTTAGTAGTTGTAATGACATCATGATCGATTCTTTGTTTGTGACACAATGGCGGGCTCTCTCTGTTGGGCAAGCGCCAGCTGGTTGATTCTGCTAATTGTGACAACACAGATATTGTATTTTTAATACAAAATTAATGTATCTAAGAATAACATAAATTTCATATAATTATTTTATTTTAGTAATAAACTGTACATAGATGTTATTGCTTAAAAACAAGCCAGGAGGCAGACCCAGTGTCTTACAGTATTCAGACATTCGCCAAAAGATAATAAATAGAGTAGCGAAATTAGATGGGATAAAATAATAGGTTTGATTATTATTTGTGTTCAAAAGTGACCTAGTGATATTATCGTGTCTCCGAGCTTTTGTTCCCTAGAACGGAACAAAAGAACGTTTTCTATTTGTATGTATATGATTAATATTAACTTCATCTTCCCTAACTAAATAGGCAGAGATTATTGATCGCCATCTTGAACGATCAAGATAAATCTCTCGCCTAATTTACAACGTGAAAGTAATACTAATAATCATTAATTTGGTATAATACAAATTAAATTTACATGATATGGTTATGCATTAGTCTCGGACAATATTGAATTAATTTTGATTTCATTGACCAGTTAATTATTTAAATATGAAGACACAATGTCATTTTAAATTATTCTTAATATACGTCCGGTTCCATATGAGATGAAAGTACCATTATATGATGATTTAATATTTATTCAACATTTTAATCATTTTCGTCTATTAACATGCATATGACACATCACTATCTACACTACACTATCCCTTTTGTTTTTATTTTACTAGTTACCTTCTCTATACTTTTGTTAGAGCCATACATTCACTATCTCAGCAATTGCGGAGATAGACACGTAAACCTCTGACTGCCCTGTAAGGTATATCTTGATTCGAATTAATTATTTTCTTTTACTGAATAGCAGAATCAGTCCCTTAATAAAGTGATGAGCTGGATTGCCAAATAGATGTAGCAGTGGTTTGCCTTGACTCCATCGCGAAAGGCAAACGATACTTTGCTACTGTGGCTTTGGAGTGAAGCTATGGCTTGATGGTTAGAGGTTCCGGGTTCAGTTCTCGATGGGGGTTAAGTGTTTTGTTTAGTGTAAAATATTTATATTCGAATTTAAGTAGCTCTTGTTTTTTTTATCGTAAATTCGAAACTGGTCATTTCTGATCATTCTAAAGGCAAGACGTTCACGACCATTAACTCATGCGGGGTAGTCAGAGCATCAGGTATTAATCTCCGCGTTCGCTGAGGTAGTAAAGGCTACGCACGTGTTGACCAGATAGTACTCAATGTGACAGATCATTCTACTTACACCAAATAGCGTGACTATTTAACGAATCGTCAGTAATAAGAGAAAAATTTGATCCGTGTTCTTTGCCTATTCAACTATAAAAATACGAACGCATTGTGTGTATGTTAGCCGTGTAAATATATTTATTCCAACCCTGTTACCATAGCAACGAAACAATCACTTTATTTCTTATCTGGTCAATTACGTAAAGGGTTGAAAATAATATTTCATGCCATTTGACATGATGATTAATTGTTTCTAATGAACCGTGGGTCACTCACTCAGTCGTAATATCAAAGCTATGTCAACGAGTCAATTTGTTTGAGTGAATGAATGAAATCAGACCATTAAGAAATAATGGAATTGGAATAATGGTCTAATAAGAGATATGACAGTCAGATAGACGCCATATTGAAAAAGGGTGACATTAGAAGTGCCTATAACCGCCGAATGTGTATGAGTAGGTGTATGAGTTTCAATGAAGCGAAAGTGGTCTGTCAGGTTAGGGACAGATGGTGACCCGTGATCTCTGCCTACCCGTCTACATTTAATCTGCCGTGATGTGTATGTATGTACGAATGAGGATGGAAATAGTCTTGGGGATTCTTTTTGTGTAATCAATTGGTGTTTACAAGTGTTTCCATACAAAATAGAAAAAGAGACCCATTTTTAAAGATAGCTTTATTGATATCCATCTTATACATATTCGGCGGTGTTATGTACGTAATTATAATATTATTCAGAATGACTACTATTTGGTTGTCAAGAAGTATGATTGTCAGTCGTCTATGGTTCGTCAACAAAGTCAGCAGCTCTGTGAAAGTTGATAATACCAATATTTATTTTCAGTAGGATATTTAGTCGATTGTGGTGCCAAACTGCCTTCATATGTTCGCTTTGGGATAATATTTTAATTTTCAATCGGAACGAACCGAAGAACAAGGAAAATAAGACATTGGGACTTCTTCGTTGTTCTTCGGCTTGCGGCGTTGGTATCCATGGCGACGGAATAACAAGAAGTGCAAATGCCGTGGCATCAGTGTTTTTGACTTAATTGATAGATGAATGGCTAATAAATAATTAAAAACAAATAAATGACTGCTCTAAAAAACACACATAGTTACATGCTTATGTCCAAAATCATAATTTGTGATATAATCACCAATTTAGCTTTCAATTCCTTGAGTATCTGACTACCTCGCAAGGTTTTATGGTCGTGAATGTTTGTCTTTGTGCGAAACGTGTCGAAATAATCTTCAGATATTGTTTTCGGATTATGGACGTGACCGTGTATAACACACATAGTGTTGTTATTCTCGCATTACCACTTTCGCATCTTGAGATCTCTTTTATAAATAAAAAATCGCTCTGCGTAACCAAACAGTTTTGCATACATGCATATACAAACTGTTTCGTAAGAAAACTGCTTGTTGATAGGGTTGTCAACGATTTTGCCAATTAAAATAATCGTTTTAGTGAATAAAATTTGTTATGGGAATATAATTTTGATAAATTAGTGAAAAATGAATTTAGTTATATTGAAAACGTCAGAAGTACTTATAACCACCGAGTGTATATGAGGTGTATGAGTGTCAATGAATGAAAGTATGTATGTATATAAGAATTTAGTTATTATTTTATGAAGGGTCATTTGCTACCTCATCGCCAAATAGATTTCAATGAAAACCATGTCAGAAGCAACCCACGCCAGCCTGATAGACCAGCTAGTTAGCGATCTATATAAAACATTATTTCTATAAAGTTACTAAACAATTACAGTTTTGGTGTTTGTTAACTTTACGTTGATATAAATTGTCATCAAAATTTTAATACTTACAAAAATGTTTCCATTAATTCTTGACTTTTAACATTCATCAAATATAAAGTACAATATAAAATAATCTTCAACCGACAACCCTGCGTCTCAATGACATAACGACCACTCGAAAAACTGAAAACCTGTCGTCGTGACAGTTCAATGACATTGACAAGAGAAACAGTAAATGACAAATGACGTGCATCGATTGACGTCCTCCTTGGTTCCAAGACTTTTTGCACGATTAATGTGGCTACTACATTGTATTGTTTATCACGAGCATTGTTACATGTTTATGCATACAAACGCATCACATTTGATTCCCTGTAGAGGGGTAGGCAGAGATCACGGACCCCATTTGTCCCGATCTTGACAGACCATTTTCGCTTCATTGATACTCATACATCTTCTCATACACACTCGGCGGTTATTGGTACTTCTAACGTCACCCTTTTTCAATATAGCGTATATCTGACTGTTATATTTTTAATCGTAATATTTTATTAAGTTAAATACTAGTTCAGTGTTTACTTTATGATTGGTTTACTGGAATTCAAGCCTCAATAAAACAAAACATTCAAAGGCGTTTACGACCATTAACCCTTGCGGGGTAGTCAGAGGTTCAGGTGCCCATCTCCGCAATTGCGAAGGTAGTAATTCTATGACCACCTCGAACCCACGTGTTAACCAGATAGTCACTACTCAATGTGACAGGTGGTAAGCTATGTCACCATACAAGCACTATCTACTGTTCGGGGAACACGTAGGTTTCCTCAAGATGTTTTTCATCACCGTAGTATTCGACGTATTAATATATTTTTATTATATAAAACCTTGGTTATATTACATACATATTATGTTATATATTACACATTACATTACACTTATATTATGCACTACATCTTTTGATCCCTTTTGCGGTAAACAAAACCTTGAAGATATATATTACTGACACCTAACTGTATCGCGGCTGCTGTGATGATATTGATATGAAATATTAATTAAGGGACTGTATATCATACAAAACATTATTATATAATAAAGTTTATTTAAAACAATAATTACAACGTGCTTTATCTTATTAAAAATAGACACCTGATTGCAATCTACCCAAGTCCCGTTCACCTAAACTTAAAAAGCAACATTGTCCAACCAAAAAGTATTTAGAGTAAAACCTTCGCCTCCTTGATTGAATTAAAAGATTAACAACGTTCCGGACTCATTTAACTTTGGACCTCCTTTGTCGCAGTTTCCTTTGATGCTTTTTCCTTTTGTCACAGAAGAAATAAAATAACGGAACACGATTCAAGACTTTAATCCCTTTTGAGGCAGCCAGGTACCTTTGACAAGGTTTAGGTAAATGTACACTGGGTTAATTAATGTCATTATGACTCCGATACTAATAGCGAAGTTCTATATTTAATACTGAAAGTGACAAATAAGGGTCTGTCGAGTCAAAAAAATTTATGAAACTGAATAAAACATACATACACATCACGCCCAATTCCCTGTAGATTCCCTGTGGTAGGCAGAGATCAAGAAATTTTTTTATTCAACATAAGGATCATAAAATCCTTTTATGTAAAGTAAAAAAAATCAAATTAGATTAATAAAACTAATGGCACTTCGTAAAGAAAAATCTCAACGGAGAAGAAATTCTAAGAAACTCTGCAAAAAATGTGTACATTAAATTTAATAATAATTCAATAATCCAACAAATAGTGTTTTATAACAAACTTAACGGGAGTCCCAATAAGCACCGGAACGTGAAGCCATGAAACGTCACATAACATCATTATAATATCTTGTAACTATAACCCAAAATGTCACTACGTTCTAGTGCCTACTCCGCACTGTCACTAACATATGCACACACGCCTTTCACTGCTTTGAATAAAACATTACTAGACATCTTACGCACCTCGACTCGCCATTAATATTTACGTAGCTTCAACACTAGTCCCAGATTTGCACTTATACGTCAGAGTAAGTCTACGTCGTCTATGGTTCGTCATCAAAGTCAGCAGCTTAGTGAAAGTTGAAACAAATAATTATTTTCGGCGTAATATTTAGTCAATTGTGATGTCAAACTGGCTAAACATGATTGCTTTGTGATTATATTTGGATCCTCAACTGGAACGAACCGAAGAACAAGGAAGACCAGAATTGCAGCTTGGACTTCGTTTTTCTTCGGTTGTAGTGGCTGGCGGTGTTAGTGTAACCATGGCGACTGAATAACAAGTGCAAACGCCGTGGCATCAGTGTTTGTACTTGAGCCGACATAACCTTAGTGGTGAATGGCTTAGTAAAGAAACAAAAAAAAGTCTGCTAATCCGTTTTAGCAATGTAATCGCAGTTCAATATCACGTCAGTAATAGCGTGAAGTTGGTAGTGGATTAGACAAAGTGTCAAAATGTACCATTGATGACAGCATGTGTCAAGTGCCTTAAAAATGTGAAATTTGTTACTTTTGCTATTCTACTAACAACTTCACATCGTTACTAAGATGATCTGAGTGTATGTGTGGTATAAATATATATTTAACGTCCTATAATCCATTTTGGGTAAACATAACTTCGGATATTAAAAATCTTTGGTTACATTTAGCAAAACAAGATTTACTCAATCACATTTTAGAATAAGCATCACATAGAATATTTGTAAAAGGAACAAAGATCCTTAGTTCCTTAGTAATACGACATGTTGGAAAGAACGGGAGCTAATTAGCTATATATATTCATTCCAGATTAACACAGGTATAAAACAGTATCAACCGGAAATACGTCTTTATCTCACAATCAGCTCTTCACGAAAAGAAAGACAGCTGCTAAATAATAAAATATTTGTAACTTTTTTCCAAAACTAACAGTTCGGGCATTGAACCCGTTACCCGAGCGGTCGTTACAGGAAACTGAACCGCATCGTTGAGCCACTACCACCTGGCTGACGAAACCCTAACCATTTCCGGACCATATGGTCCAAGACGTTTTTTATACATACACTAGCGACCCGCTCCGGCTTCGCACGGGAATAAAATATATAGCCTACTCCACTATTTAATGGATGTTATTCTACATATAAACCTTCCTCTTGAATCACTCTATCTATTAAAAAAACCGCATCAAAATCCGTTGCGTAGTTTTAATGATTTAAGCATACAAAGGGACATAGGGACAGGGAAAGCGACTTTGTTTTATACTATGTAGTGTTGTTCTGTAATCGGAACAACGAAGACACGATAGTATCTCCTAGGTCACTTTTTGGCATGAATATTGGGGGTGCGATGTCATATGAAACATTGGTGATAGGTTATTAGTCCATTTCCTAGGCCCTTAGTCGCTTCGTTATTTTTACATCCCAGACTTACATAAATATTTTACAATAATACATGTAACCATATAGACGTAATATTGAAAAAGGTTACGTTAGAAGTGTCTTATAACAACCGAGTGTACAAAGTGCATTGATGTCAATGAAGCGAAAATATTCAACAAGATGCTAAAATGATATGGATTGAAGTGAGTTTGATGTGGCCTTTAATGATTCAGAATTGTAATTGCTCATATCGGCACGTGAACCTTTGACTACCCTGCAAGGTTTTATACGTGCGGATTTTTATACGTTTTTTTTTTTTTTTTTTAATTTATTTATTTTATGTCGTGGTAACATCCATGGTCATTCACGACAACAAGTAGACATTAGATAAATCGATACAGATCAATTAATTTCATAAACTTTAAGGTATTCGTTAAATGCGTAGTTAAACAACTTTTTAAATCATTTGGAAGTTGAGTTACAGTTCTTTCATTTACGTATTTAGGACATTCAGTAAGCACATGTAGAACGGATAGTTCGGAGTTACATGTTATACATCTATTACAATCATCTTTTGTAATTATATGGATGTGAGAAAAGTTACAATGCCCTATTCGCATCCTATATATAGCTGTCTGGTCTTTCCTATTGTTAACATGAATATTTATATTTTCAAAACAGGATTTCTTTATTTTAAATAGCTTAGTACTATTATTTCTCACCCAATAGTCATTCCATTTCAGCTGAAGAGCTTTTTTAACGTGTTTCTTAATATCGTTAACTGACGAATGTTCACAGTCACAGCTATCGCGAATTGCCGCCTCCTTGGCCTCCAGATCTGCTCGCTCATTCCCTGGAATACCCTGATGTCCTGGGACCCACACAAGTTCTATGCTGTGGCCCTTTTTGACCAATGTTTGAATTAGTTCGCGTATTATATTAACTAAGGGGTCTTTGTTTAGATTGTTCTCTAAGGCCATTAATGTTGATTTGGAGTCTGAAAATATCAATGATTTCTAATGATTTGAGTATTGCAATTGCCTCGCATGTAAATACTGAGCTGTAATTTGGCAGTTTGAAGGAATAACATTGGTTCATTGTAATAACAGCACAACCTGACCCTATATCTGAGACTGACCCGTCTGTATAGTAGCATTGAAATGCCTGGTACTTATGTTCGATTTCTCGAAATAAACCGTAGTACAATTCTTTAGGCGTGATGGCTCGAGGATTCTCTTCTGCTATAGTTGTATCAACATATACTTTAAAAGCTCGCCAAGGTTCAATCTTTGGAAAGGAGTATGAGAATAATAGCGGAAATTTAATCTGTATATATTTTAAATAACGATTTATCCTTACTGTAAGGGGCTTTGGCAAGCTTTGATTCAGTGAATATTTGCTAACTGACTTCGTAGACTTATCCAACAGAGGGAGACCACGACGTGAAAGTCTACTTAGTGCAAAATTAAAACACAGTTCCTTCCTTCTCCACTCCAAGGGCATTTCCTCAGCCTCTGAGAGTATACTAGTGACAGGGCTCGTTCGAAATGCACCAAGGGCCAACCGTAAGCCGGTGTTATGGATACTTTCAAGAGTTCCTAGTATATTAGAATGCGCAGAGTCATATATGATAGAGCCATAATCAATTTTAGATCTTATCAGAGCTTTGTATGTACTTTTGATACATTTCATATCCGATCCCCAATTCAAGGCACTTAGTCGTTTGATAATGTTCATACGATTATAACATTCAGTCTTTAGTTGTTTCACATGACTAGCCCAGGTTAATCTTTGATCAAAATTTAAGCCCAATATTTTCAGCGTTCGTGCTTCTTTGATGATTTTTCCGTTCAGTTTTAACTTAATTTCCGTGTTGTTTTTACTTCTTGAGATAATCATATATTTTGTTTTGGTTTCTGAAAATTTAAAGCCTGATTCGTGACTCCATTGATTTAATCGATCCAGTGTACTCTGTATTAGTTTTCTTGAAGGCTCCAGGCTTCTTCCTCCGCACATTAAGGTCATATCATCGGCAAACAAATATCCTTTCACTGGTTTTTGTACTAATTCGAGTGTATCATTTATGGCAATGAGAAAAAGCAGTACGCTAATCACAGATCCCTGGGGTAAACCGTTCTCTAAATGGAAGCTGTCTGATATGAAATTCTCTATTTTAATTTTGAATGATCTGTTTGTTAAGAAATTATTAATAAATGATAAGACATTCCCTTTAATATTTAATTTATCAAGAAGCATTAATACACGATCTTTCCACACCATTTCGTATGCCTTCTCTATGTCCAATGAAACCATGATCACCTTATACTTATTAGAAATAGCGGTTAATATGTCGTTTTCTAAATTACTTAAGTAGTCTATGGTTGAAAGATAGTTCCTAAATCCAAACTGATTAGACGAAATGTGGTTATTTCTTTCCAAATACCATCTTAATCTTTTACTCACCATTTTTTCTAATACTTTACACAAGTTGCAAGTTAGTGATATTGGTCTATAATTGTTGGGTGAGCTAGGTATTTTCCCGGGTTTCAGGATAGGAACAACCAAGGCTTCCTTCCAGCCCATTGGAAACACTTGTTTTATCCATATGTAATTATATAAATCTAACAGATATTGAATAGCTCTAGGTGGTAGTTTTTTTAACATTGCATTAGAGATATTATCTGGCCCGGGGCTTGATTGCCGTAAATGTATTAAGATACTTTGCAGTTCGTCGATGGAAAAGGGGTCGTTAAGAGAATTGGAGTTATCACTTAAGTCTAGTTCTAAATTCTGTTCTTTGGCTGATTTGTATTGCATAAAGGTTATAGAATAGTTATTGGAACTGGAGTTGGCTGTAAATGAATTTCCTAATAGTTTTGTAGTTATATCTGGGTTTGATGTATATAATTGGGGTTCGTATTCTAGTACTATTGTTTGTTTTTGAGCCTTATTACCGTTAATGGAGTTAATTTTCCTCCAAATGTTCCCTAGAGGTGTATTGTAACTATTTATAGATGATATGAATTCTTCCCAGTGCTTCTTCCTGTTTTCTTTAAGTGTACGTCTTGCTATTGACCTTTTCTTTTTGTATTCTACTTTTAAAACTTCAAGGTTTTCTGGGTTTTTGTGTCTATAGTACGTTCTAAAGGCTTTTTTCGATTCTTTTACAACTTTGTCGCACTCCTCGTTCCACCACGGAACCTGTGTTTTTCTCATCTTTCCTGAAGTTTGTGGAATGGCTTTAACTGCTGCATTTAGAACGACATGATGGAATTGCGATATGACTTCTTCAATACTCATCTGTAGGTTAATGTCAATAGGACTAATTTCCTCAATCTTATTGTCAATTTCTGATTGATACATTTTCCAATTAGCGTATTTATACTTCCACCTTGGTGCTCCGATCTTTGTTGCTGATTGAGATCGACATTGACACTCATTATGATGGGGAAATGGTCGCTATCGTATGGATCGTCCAATGCATTCCAATCGAAATAAGTTGATATACTCCGTGAAGCAAAGGCTAGATCGATACAACTGGTGTTTCCGTTAGCTATATTGAAGTGAGTAGGTTTACCTGTATTTAGCAAGAAGATGTCGTCGTGAATGTCAAGCCAATTAGCTATCATTCTACCTCGAGTATCACAGCGATTAGAGCCAAAGTAAGTATGAGCACTATTAAAATCTCCCACAATTAAAAATGGTTCTGGTAGTTGTTTAATCAAATCGTTAAGCTCCTTGATGTCTAAGGAATGACTATTAGGTAAGTAAATATTACAAACAGTCATTTTAATTGGGAATGAAATGGATATGGCTACAGCTTCTAGTGTTGTTGTAATACTGATTACTTTGGGATGTAAATGAGGTTTTGCATACGTAGCAACACCTCCACTAGCGATAGCTCCATGAAGTCTATTCTTATGGAAGAATTCATAGGAATTAATATTAGCGCAGAAATTATCTTTAAAATTAGTTTCTTGAATACAAAAAAGGCTTGGGTTTATTTCTTTAAGAATTATTTTTATATTTTCTTGCCTAGTATAGTAGCCATTTACATTCCACTGTATTATATTCATTATTAGTTATATATATATACTACTAGTTAACTATTAAAAGAAAAGGATAACAACAGATTCTTACTTGAGTTATATAAAATTACCTAGTTATTGTCTTTCTTTCAGTAACTTAATGTCTTCGAGCTTACTAGTCAAGCGGGAACATCTGTTCTTAAGTGATTTATTCATCCTTGGATGAAGACACAAACACATTTCAATAAGTTCTGGAATCTTCGTTGTATATTCATCCACCACGGTCATGACATCTTGTCTTCCTTTAACGTTATCCAACAAGCTAATGAATTGCTCAATGGTTAATGGAAAATCCTTAGAAGTTTTTTCATCTCGAATTTCAGTCTCAATGTCTTGCCATACTTGTTCGTCCGATCTCGTATCTAAGGTTCTCTTTTTTTTCTTAAGAGATTTGCCCTTGACCGGCCCTTCGTCTACAGATATGTTACTTCCACTGTCATCGGTCATCTCAGTTTGCGAAACGTTATCTTCAATGGGTGCTGGAGTAATAAACGGTTCAGGTTCTGTGGTCTCAGACGTGGAAGATGGGTGAATACGTTTTATTCCTTTACCCATTTCATCTATTCCTAGTTTAGTGTATGTTGGTGTAAGGGAACTTGTCTTAATCGGTGGGAAGTTGATAGGGTCGCTTGGAATAGCGTAAGTACTATTCTCTATCAAGGGTAATTCTTGTTTCTGGGATAGTTGCGTACAGTTTTTGGCCACGTGACCAGTACCGTTGCAAGCAAAGCACTTTAAGGATTCGTTGGTTATATAGATCCAGTAATTGGTGTTATCTAATGTTACCTGTATTGATTCTGGCAATTTGTGCTCGTCTTCAGGTAGGACATATAGCTGCCTTCGGAAACTAAGGATATGCGAAAATCCCGGATCAGGCATGCTCACCTTAATATTGGTGATTTGAGATGCAATCTTGATGTTCAATTGTGAAAACTTTTCTTCCAGAATATCGTTTGGAATGAACGGTTGTACATTGCTCAGAACTATTCTCTTATTCCTTGAGAGAAGGGGACGGATGTCTATCGTTTGGTCTTTGATTTTAACTGTTTTTATAATGTCTATCAGGTGATCAGCTGTTGATTTGGTGTCTAGATAGACACACATTCGTGAGTTTGCAATTCGTGAAATATGAGTTATTGAGCTCGGTTTCACTACGGTAGATAGTCCCAGTAGGTAATCTCGAATAGTATATCCTTCTATGGAATCCAATATAATTGCCTGTTGTTTTGATGGTAGGGTAGCCTTTGAAGTGACATTTGCATAACTTATAATTGGTTTGCCTGTGAGGGTAGGTTGACTTTGGGTGATATGACTTTGTTGGTTATTCATGATGATGATTTAGGGTCTCCTGTCTCCAGGAGTTGCCCTTAACACTTTAACTGCTACAATAACACTATATAATATGACGCGTTTTTGTATAAGACACAGCGGTATAAACTCGCGAACTAACATTTATCGAAAAACAATAATTTTACTTGCGAGACGCGTGCACTTGATGACGTTCTGTGCGGCACTGTTTATACGTTTTTGTTATTATAGGGCGAGGGTAAATCCGTGCGTTGCCTACTTACTTACATATATACACACCTAATTCAATCAATCAGTATAAATTAGTGCTCTTCTGTACGTAGGCCTTCCCTTGGGTAAGTTACCAATACTAGCTACTGGTTAGATGTTTGCTAATACTCGTATATTTCTAAATAATACTAAATAATTTCGCATTTGTATCTCAAACAATAAAGCACAGCACGATTTCCGTAGCGTAATTCAAATGCAATCCCAGGGCTGGATGATTGGCATTTCGAGACAAAAGGGTCAATCGATCAGATGACATTAGCATAATCGGGGCCTCAGACAATCAAACGCCGGTATTGCGCCAGGCCCACCGAGAGTACCCTTTTGGTGATGCAAGGTAACTTTGTAATTGGATGCGAAAGAAAAATTATACTTACCTCAAAGTCTTATAGTCATATCTCGGTCAGGCTTAACTATCGGAAGTTATGGCATTAATATGGATTAATGGTGACAGATTGCTTCTTCATCTATCAATAGGTTCCATTGAAGCCTAGGCTCTTAGTCACCTCTTAAGACATGGCTAAAGAAAGGCAACTAGTTAGCATTTTATTTACGCACCAGTGTAAGCAATGATTCCTAGCCCCTTGGACGAATCCTGAAAAACGGCTAAACTTATCAATCTATCAATGTTCTAGTTAAATTCATGATATAAAATATAATATATTATATTTTGATAAGTTTTGAACGTACAACCTTTTTACTAACCCTCGCCCGCTCCACCTATACATACATACACATATCCCCATCTTCCTGTAACGGGTTGGGCAGAGATCTCATATCCCCATCGGTTCCGATCCTGCCAAACCACTTTCGCTCGATTGACACTCATACACACTCCACCTATGTACATATATATGTCATATTAGCTTTGTTCCATTTGTAGTCCTGTCCACGCTTCAAGAGCACCTGCGCTTGTTCAGAGGCTGTCATCTCTTTGAATAGGGAAGGGGTGGCAGGGGAATTTTATCGATACTTTGTAACGTAGCTTTGTAATGGCGGCGGTTAGTGAGGGAAAATGTCGACTAATGAATAAAGAGAATGCTTTTTATTGAATGAAATGTAATTAAATTCCTAATTCATGATAGTATCAATTAAGATAGAGATACAAAAATCAAAAAAGAGCTAAAGTTGTAGAGTAAATAATGTGTACCAAATTGAATAAACTTTTTGATACATACTCATAGTTACTCAATTATAAATACTTATTTAATTATAAATGTTTTGACTTTGAATGAATGTACTATACTTGTACTTATGTTGAATAAAAACATTTGACTAAGACTTTATTAGCCCTTACTGTATCCAACTATTCAAATTTAATCCCTGGTTCTTCCCGACTCATAAGACTAAGTTTTTACATCTCAAGATACTTGCGGATTCTCCTTAATCAATTTTAATTTGACGTCTTAACCCTTAATCTTTAGAGTTCTCTTAATTGTACACTCATACGTATAGTGTTCTGTACTTGTACTTATATTGCATAAAACATTTGAATTTGATACTTTATACCTACATTAATGTACAAATTTTATCGACACCAACAGGACATCCCTACACTAACAACCAACACGAGAGAAATACAATTCGACCATTTGCTATCATTGGCTTTTAGTTGCTTTGTTGCTGTTAGCATGAATAATACGTTTGAAAGCACTCAGCAGACTAACAGGAGAAAATGCTGCTTTAGTCTGTTTATTTTACACGTATTCCATACATACATACGCTTCACGACTTGTGTATACACACTCCCTTTTTTATTAATGCGGGGTAGGCAGAGGCTTCGCCCATCTCCGAAATTTCGAAGGCATGTTAGGTATGGGTCATTCGAAGCCCGCGTATCACTAGGACAGCACCCAACGTGATAGGTAGGGAACCGTATCGCCGTATATAGGCACTGACTATTACCTATCCCGAGGGATAGGCAGGTTTCCTCACGATGTTTTCGCTCACCATTATTCTACACGTATTCCCTCACGTGAAATGTGGAATATTTGAACTTGTTTTCTAGGTCGCCATAGAACTACCACTGCAATGCGGAGATGGCCTGAATCTCTGTCTATACCGCAAGAGTAAATCGTCGTGAAAGTGTTTGTATATATATCTTAAGTCTAGTGCTGATTAGGGACTTGAATGTAGTCTAACCAGCTGCCTTTTCGTTTAGTTAACATTTTAGTGGCTAATGGGAGAAGATACAACTTACACTCAGTCAGTATTTAGCATAGCAACAGGGATAGTTATGGCGTTAACATGAATCATAGCCATTCAGAATAGATTTATCTGTAATATCTTTCTACGTGTATACCTTTATGTACAAACAACGCTAAACGTGCAGTCCCAGTAACTTTTTATAAGGTTTACGTTTATAAGAACAAAAGACAATATTTTTAATATCGCTGCACGCGAACGTATAATGGCCATGACAATGCAAAGTGGCGCCAGTTTTAAAATGTAAAATATTGTCTTTTGTTCTTATAAACTTAAACCTTATAAAAAGGTACTGGGACTGCACTTTTAGCGTTGACTGTACACTAAGTCAAACGACAACACTAATTCTATTGTCAGTCCAATACAAAATGACATTGCATTTAGTAAATCAAGCGTAAATCGTGTGTCACCTATACCTTAGCTTTTACTGACTTCGCCAGGGACTTTCAAAGACAGTAATTAGCATTATATCTCCCATCACATCTAACACGGAACGTAACAACTCGTATGAGAACATACAAGGTGTCCCTTCTAGAAAACTTAATCGCAGTAAAAGTGGTTTCTGCCAGGCTATGTGACATGCAGGAACACGAGCATTCCAATAAACTAGCGCCTTACACTTGCATTTGGTAGGGACAGAAGGATAACTCCGTTGTTTGGAAAAATGTTTAATGTAGGAGTAGCGTTTGAGAGTGTTTTTGTGGGCGGTGAAGGTGGAACAAAAAAGGAGATATAAAAATTAAGGAGAAACTGAAATAAAAATAAGTAAACAATTCGTTAATATTTTAATTTACGACCTTAAAATAAAATATTAAAAAGCTAATGCAATTTAAACTATATTTGATGATAAGAGAAATTAGCATGTCTGTAGCTGGTGGCATTGAAACCTAACTGTTAAGTTAAGGGTTCTATTTCAGTTATAAAACCGGAAATTTTAGGATCTCAACATTATCGTGTGCAACAACACAAGGGTCATAAAATGCATTTTATATTATGTAGAATCATATAGAAAGATGTATGCGATAAGATGTACCTAATCAATCGCTCAATATTTTCCATTTACACTTAGTCCCTTCGTTATAAATCTTGTAGCATTTTTCTAATAACTACAAAAGAAAGCTCACAACATACGCAGTCATCCTTCTGCAACCACCCATACAGGTAGCGACGTATGCAAAATCTCACTTTCGCTCCTTTGAATAAAACATCACAGATACGTAGCACGACTTATTGGACGGCCAGTTACACATATCACCATTTATATGCCAAACGGTGCTTACTATGCAAAATGCGCCCGTCAGCCTCTTTAACATGTTTAAATTGTCCATTACATTGATTATGTAATAAAGAAAAAGTTTGTACATGAGCTAGTCTAGGATGCTAATAGAATATAAGCAGCCTTTCTCAATATATATTATGACTACGGTGTATCCCTTACTATACATATTTATTCACGCCTCTACGCCTTGACGGGATAGGCAGCGACTCTTGATCCCCATCTGGGACGATCCTGACAAATCTCTCTTGCTTTACTTACACCCATTTAGCTTTTCATTCAATATAATATATATTATGGGATGTAAAAAATGCCTGCTATGGCAGGTTGTAGGAGACTACTAAGGGACTAGGTGTCTATGAAATGTATCAGTGTAACGTGTCTCCAATATTCCATATACGAGTAAATGCCCTAACTAGCCTTATATGAATTCTTAAAGTGACCAAAAGAAAACGAATTAAGAACTAGAATGTATAGGTATTATTATACAATCAAGAAGTAACTAGAAAAAGTTATTTCTTTTAATTAACACTAATTATATGTATGTATCTATATCACTAATTATATGTAACGCTAAGTATATGTATCTATATCTAAAGTTGTAGTGCCACTAATCATATCAAAACAACTATTCAATCTAGACACATTGAACAGCTGTCGTTGATCCGAGTCTTGAACCGGATTTCTGGTCGGTGGATTTCCTCAATCACCCCTCAGGTAAGCCACGTGGCCAGTCACCGTGACCGTGACGCTACGACGTGACGTCACGCCGTTTGACCACGAAGCAACGGTGGCAAAATGATCGCTTTTGGTGACTTGATAGGTGTAGGATACATACACGTCACTCCTGATTCCGGTGACGTTAGGAGTACTTATAACCACCGAGTGAGTATGAGAAGATGTATGGTGTCAATGAAGCGAAAGTGCTCTGTCAGGATCGGGACAAATGGAGAGCCGTGATCTCTCCTACCCCTCTACAGAGGATTCCCTCTACAGCACGTAATGTATATGTATGTATGTAAATATATTACATACATCTTACATATACGTATGTAACCCAAGGTAAATACACCCTATTGCATCCCTTTTTTCCCTATTTTCTCATCTATACCATCTACCTTCTACCCCTTTAATCAATGAGGTAATTTCACCCCCTTTCCGGGCGTCAAGTAGCGCTCTACTGGCCTCGAGAGGACGCGGCACGCTCCACTAGCGCGGTGTAAACGCGGCATTTTTATTAAACTACGATCGTTATTACAGAGGCTAATGGAAACGATAAATTACTGTACCTTCCATATGTATAGTGAATGGAAACGCATTACACCATTAACCCTTGCGGGGTAGTCAGAGGTTCAGGTTTCCATCTCCGCAAATGTGAAGGTAGTAATTGTATGGCCACCTCGAACCCACGTGTTGACCAGATGTGTACTCAATGTGACAGGTGGTAAGCCATGTCGCCATTTACAAGCACTAACTATTACCTGTTCGGGGAACATAGAACCTTGGAGACATGATAATATCTCCTAGGTCATTTTTTAACATTATTAGGGTTGTGATGTTATATAGAACATTGGTAATCAGATGCTAGCCTATCGCCCAATAGATTCCATTGACCCTCGTCCTTTAGAAGCCTTCTACAACATGCTGGGAAGAACGGCAGCTAGTTAGCATTCTTATTACGTCTTAAACTAGCGCGGGACTGCTGAGTAATGTCTTAAGTACCCATAAAACGTAGTAAACATTTATACTACCTATTTAAAGTCCCACGTTACCATGGCAACCGCGCAAACGAAGCAATAAATCAAAAACATTCCAAAATGGCGATGGAAACAAAAGCGATATTATTTGTAGGCCATCCATCATTTTCGTCCAATCAGCCCTCACCGAGACAATAATGATCACCTCGATAGCATACTCTCATAAATTTTGGTCCATAATACATAAACATTCATCTATTCTTTACGGTATGAATAGAAACTGTGAGATATAGTCACAGTTGAACATAAATAATAATATTTGCATTATTACACTAATTGAACTAGCCTCTCGGTAAGTACATTTAAGACTGTGTTAAGAAATACTTATTATATATAGATAAATACATTCATAGCATTTATAATCAACGACCAGACTGGAAAGCAGCAGAAAAGCGTAGTTCTTAACTCTGCCTCCACCGAGAATCGAACCCGGGACCTCTCATTTCGAGGATTACAGTTCACGTTGCTAACCGATCGTGCCACGGAGGTCGTCAAAAAAAGTAAAGGCAGTTAGTTTAAATTATATTGAAGTAGTAGATGAGCAGGTAACTAATATTGCATTTACATATAATGATACTACATAAAGATGCAAAATACATAGTATTAAATTTTGTAATGTTTGTAGAAGAGCATGTATAAGAAGGTTAATGGGTGCGAGTGAAGCAAGAGAGAATTGTTTGGACCTTTCCAGGTGGCAATCGATAGAGTCTGCCTATCTCATTGGGAACGTAAAGGTGTGAATATATGTATGTAAATTGTATAAGTAACCAATGTGTCACTTACATATTATATTGAATAATTTAATCTAGACAAATTCACAACATTTAAACTCTTGCTTTACCAGAAATAGAATTCAAAACTTCTGCGTAGTTTTAAGAGTAATTACCTCTATCGTTATTACAAAGCTATTTACGTACCAAGCTGCCTGTTTAAGTTCTTTTACAGAGATTTTCACTGAAGCCATATTATTGATGCGTAGTTCGGATAATTCCGTATTACGCCCTTGACTGCCAAAGGGATTAAGTCAATAAAATATTTTTTATGTGCTTTCGTGTATGTTATTAATATGTACATATGTTCAATAATTGTACACGTATTATTATTATTACACTTGATACACGTAAAAAATTAAAATTACTTTTGCGCCATTTATAATCACAAAAGGTACTAAAAAACGGTTTGTTACACAACATTGATCGATAGGATCAAACTTACCTTAATATTTTTTCAAAGCAAGTCTTTGTTAAAATTCAATTAATATTACAAAATATCAAGAGACATTGAGCAAAGTATAATACTAATAACACTAAAACCACCACTATTACTAAGCACTTTGATTGATCTACACCTGTACCCAGAAATTGTGTCACTCCTTGTCACATTGAGTGCTGATTATGAGTATTTCTTAGGCATTGGTTATGATTATAGAGCGTCTATTAGCCTCTTAATTAATGAGGCAGTTGGACACCTGGTTTTTATCAGTCAGTCGATGCTTTGTAAGAGGGATAAATAATAAGAGTAACTTAACTAAGAGAATAGATATTTTTAAAAACATTATTCGGTATACTAATATAAAATAGATTCTTTTGTCATAACCTTAAAATTTTAAATAAAATTTAATTAAAACAAACAATTTCAGAGAGTAAATTTTATAAAACGCAGTTACTCCCCTTTGAGGTACAGACAATCGGATTACAAATTCAGTTAATGGTTATTGGCTATTGTAATAATTACTAATGCCTATACATACTTGTATAATTAGATTAAATTAGTTTGACCGACGCTAACTAGATTTGTAATCCAATTATTGTGATATTAGTCGTATTATAAGCCTCAGAGCAGTTAATGCGGTCATTGATTGTTAGATGTGACATTGAGTGAGTGAGTAAATTATATATATATATGTACATTCAGGACCATTATCCTATGCGAGTTCAGAAATTCGCTGTCCATCTTCGCAATTGAGGAGTGCGTTATTTATGACAATGTGAACCCATTTTTTTAGCAGATTGTCAATACCTAACGTTAGTAGGTAGTGCGCCATGACGTCTTTATTTTTGCTTATTCCTTTGAATGAGCAGCTTTAAATAAAAAATTCCCGATCTTTTATGAATTTATTATTTTTAAGTATAAATATACATTAAATAACTACTGTAAAGGCATGTGTGTTTTAATGTATCACTTTTTTGAAATAGTTACTAAAATTTCCTTTAGTAAAAGCTCCAGATGGAAACTCCTATAAACACTGTTTCCACATGAATCACACCTGCTAGTAAAATATATTCATTATTTCTAAGGTCTAATTTATGTATCCTTGTCCACAGCCGCAGCGAGTCAGCCCTGAACAGCCCCACTGAGCCAGATGTGTCGCTGGCAGCTTCCCTCACGGACCCTCTCGAAGCTCACACCCTGGATGAAGCCAGGAGGACCATTCGGTACGTGGGTAAATTTACCCAGCTCATTTGGTTTCATATGTAAAATAATAATGAAGTATGTCATAGGAATGTAAACCTATTATTTCGATAGAATAATATGCATTAATTTACATTATCATTCTATCGACGGAGAAAACTCACATGAATTGATACATACTATTCTGGAAATACTATCATATAAAATTAAATGTTTCTTGAGCAGCTAGCAATAATAAATTATAATACTGCCTCCACCGTGAATCGAACTCGAGACCTCACGATCAGCCTTTTGGTGCTCAACCAATCACGTCACGGAGGTCGTCATTAAAACATTGGTGATGTTACAGAAGAGAAATTGATGTAACATCTTATCGCTTGTTCGCGCTTATTTACAAAGACAGTGCGTTCCTAGTACTAATATTTACAATATTCTTTACAGAGATCTCCGAATGAAGTATCGAGCCCAAGCCCACCAACTGTTAACATGGCGTCGCGCAAACCGGATACAGGAAGAGATGGTGACACAACTGCAGAGAGAGAAGGCGGAACAGCTCAAGAGCCTCTCGAGCCAGCTGCTGCTCTTCGAATCACGCCTGGTCCGCAAACAGAAGGAGATCTCTCACATGTTAGCCTTAAGGGAGACCATCATCCTCAAACAGCAGAAAATCATCGAGAGCCTACAGTCCAAATTGTTAGAACACGGCGTCGACACGTCGCAGACTATCCCAGATTTCCGTGACGTTCTACAGGATACGAATCTCGGTGATTTCGACTCCCTCAACGACTCGGATTCAGCTGTGATCATGGAGGACGTGGATTCGGACTGCAGCAACCTGCCCAACATACCTCGCTTCAGGACCAACCCTGACAGCGTCACCATAGTCAGATCAATATCCGACGCCATAGACCCTAATTTGAAATATAGCATCGTTCGGAGATCCAATGGCTTCCTCAGAAGACCAGAGATTCTGGAAACCGTTTACAGTGTGGAGGAGGAAGCTGACGGTGATTCAACTAAGGGCCTAAGTGCCCAGAATAGCACAGAAAAGGAGATGAAGGATGTAGCGAATAAAACAGATGAGGAAAAGTACAAAGAAACAAGTTTGCTGGCCCAAAGACGTGATAACTTTAGAACTAAGAAAATCCTGTTGACTGCAGACGGAAAGAGTATAGAAAGTGATAAGGACGCGATGAGCAAAGAGAGATCGGATCTCTGGTCGTACAGCTACGTTCCTAAAAGGCCCAATTCTGATGAGGATCTAACCTCGAACGCCGAGAGCGATGAAACGGAACGAGAGCAGAAAACTAACCACGTGGTCACGTATAACAGAGTGATGTCGAACCATAGGAACGTAACAAAACCTAAGGACGTCAAATACAAAAGGATCAACAAAGCCAAGTCGAAAAGCTTAGAGGAATTGAGGGGTAGGTTAAAAAACTGGGTGGATAAAGGGAATAAACTGCCCAATGTTCCGTTAGAACATGCGCAAAGTTATGCCTAGAAATCTGTGTTCCTTAAGTCAAAGTGAGGCTCGTAGGAATCTGGTGTCGATTGTTAATCGATCTGGATCGTGTGATAGCAGTTTTAATCGATTCAAATAGTCTTGTGAATCTTTTTCTATGGTTCAATTGTTATTGCTTGTAAACTGATTGTATAACTAATGATTCGTTGTTTACAAAATGAAAAGGATACCTAAAAGTTGTATAAATGTTTACTGTAAAAGAAATTTTAAGATGCGTTTCAAGAAAGAGGTTTTGCGATTAGCAATAAACCTACTTTGTACAAGTACATATAAGGGTTGTTATTCAGTCTTTAAATAAAAGAAAAGTCTATACTGTAAATTAACATTCATTTTACATAATATTGATTAAAAGAAAATCGTGAAAATATAGATAACATTGAACAAAAGTTCAGTTTGAATACAAAATAATGTTCTTAAGTTACTTTAAATGTGTTCCTAATGTTTAATTTCATTGAAAATTATGGTAAAAGTGCAATGTTTACGATATTCTTGATACCGCTGATGCTAATGTTAAATTATTAATACCCTAGATAGTTTTAAAGTTAATTAAATACTGGTTAGTACCGGATATTTTCTTATCAATGCTTCTCTGAACTGCATTTTCACTATAATAGAGTATTTTTTGTAATCACTATTGAATTTGGGGCCGAAGTTGTCAAAATGGCGAAATTTGTCACTTTGCTATCCTACTGTTATTGAAGTGATTGTGAACTGATATTTTGCAAAAAGCATTAGTGGACTTGGGTCCTGCTGTTAAAGGAAATTTTGGTTCTAATGATATTGGAATTTGAAAACTATTTGTATGGAAAGTAATTATAAAAACTTAATTTCGGTGTAGCTCAGTCGTTAAGAACTTGATTCTGAATCAGTGGGTTCAGGGTTCAAATCCCTCGTGAGTAAGTAGCAATGGAAATGTAGGCTTTTATTTTCTATACAATACCAAATTTGAGAAATGTAATTCCTAATACAATTTTAGAAAGACAATAACAACTATTTGATATTAAACATATCACGTAGTGTTATTACTAAATCAACCAATTAAATTTGTGCAATAATATTAAATGTTTACACATGATTTTTAATACCTGCTTATGTTAAAATGTTGTTTCGGTATTAGTAATTCGACAATTTAACTACCAAAATTACTGGAACCAAAATATTCAATAGAAATACTAACGTCATAATATGACAAATGACATTTCTTTTAAAAACTGTATTGATACATAAAAAATTTACAAAAGTAGTACCTTGCACGACTGTAGAAAAGTATATTTTTTTCTTTGTTTTCATTAATAAAAAATTGGTTATTTACATTTAATTTAAATCTTTTATTCACTGTAATAGTAACCTTATTATTCGGATTAATCAATACGGTTTTAAGTAGACTTCAGTATATAGTTTTGGTTATACTCAAGAAAAAAATCGATGGCATTAAATACTAAAATATGTCAATTACAAATAGTGAAAAAACTCATCTAACTCTAGATTTTTATAAGATTCCTATTACATAATAATACTCTTAAGTTGTGATTTTGAATTAGTGATTGCTCGTTGTTTTTGTAAATAGTTCTCTACATTGTAACTTGGCTCAGTTTTTTGTAAAAATACTTGTAATAAAAATGTAAGTTAAGTAACTTCGTATTGCATTGTAATTAAAAATCTTAAAACAGATGCCTACACATAGTTCTGTGCTTTATACATATATATTATTTCCGGTAATTTTAGAAATGAATACATGCATGTCTGACTATCCCAGACAAGATAAAGGTTATACAGTTATATGAAAAGTAACCAAATGGTTAATTATTATTAATCACTAACAGTAAAAGCACTAAATAGAATGTGTAGGATTTTTATGATTTTTAATTGCAGTGCATACAAAATTAATAAAATGTTAGTTAAATTCAATGCTAAGGAAAAAAGCACGCTGTTTTAGTGATTTTTAACGCAAATCAAGAATAATTAATATTGAATTATATTTATTTATAACATTTGAATATTGTGTTCCAAATAATGAAAATTTTCAATTCAAAATCCTGCATGGAAGCTTCAATTTTTTGTAATAATTGTAAAAATATGTGCCAATTTAAGTAAACTTGTTTTATGGTATTATTACCTAGTATCTAGTACATATCAAACGAATAATTTTAATAATAAATATTTATTTTTGCTGAAAAATCTCCCAAATTATAATAAGTCCTGTATTTTCAGTAATTTCCACTTATTTTTCTTAGTTAACAGATTTTCAATTAAATATGATTAAAACAATTATCTTTTTGTTTAATTTTCCTTTGTTACGAATTATTTTTAAGAAATCACTACTTAAATCGAATTTAACCTGCTGTTAATCGGTATACTATGTATACGTGAAATATGGAATTATATTGCCGAAGTGGAAGGGCGGTTAGGTAGGGGCAGGCCTAATAAGACATGACAGTCAGACAGACGCCATATTGAAAAAGGGTGACGTTAGAAGTATCCATAACCGTCGAGTGTGTATGAGTGTCAATGAAGCGAAAGTGATTTGTCGGGATCGGGACAGATGGGGATCCGTGATCTCTGCCTACCCCTCTACAGGACAGTAATATGTTATTTGGCCTTCCTTAATTATATGGAGCTCTGACTAACTACCATAATATATCATAAAAGTGACAGAAGCATTCCTAGCCCCTTAAGACTATAATATACTCATACTATACCTACAGGTTCTGACTACCTCATCAAGGATTTAATACTTGATGCGTATCTATTCTGGGAACTTATTTAAATTTAGTAATGATTTCATTAAATCGTAATCGAACGATTTTACTCTGCGAGATTCTATTTACCCTTTCTGAGATTTTGGGATTAGATAATGTTCTTAAAGTCTGCTTAAGCCAACCTGTAGAAAATTATAATCAATTTTGTAAAAGCGTTTGAAATGGAGTCAAAGGAAATTTAATTATCAGGCAACACCAAGATTGGCTGTCTCGGCGGTTTCCGCGTCCTAATAAGAAAATGGCCGACTGAAATGTCATGGAAATGTGTTTCTTTAATATTTCAGGAGGATTTTTACAAGATTATAACAGATCCTGTGCTTAAGTAAGACGTCCAATTCTAACTATTTTTCTATAGAATTCTAACTACCTTTCCTTCTGTATTGATGTAGGAGGGTTTTCTATTCAAAAAAAGAAAGAAAAAGACGATTGTTAAATAATAATATGTATGGAATCAGATAGGAATGTAGAAAATAATAAATTCTTCCGATATGTCATTATTTGCTCGGTCTTAGCTCGTAGGCGTGTTTCAGTACTTTAAAGAACACACGTACATAATATTTGTACATAGACATAACATTGATCCATATTTTCGCATTTAACTGATAAATATATCATAGAATCAGTTTTTATTTTAATAAGTTTCTTACATCTATAACATTTATCTAACTTCGCTTTCATTAAACTGTAAAAATGTGTCTACAAAGTTCTAAACTCCTGACGTGCGAAACTAGCAAACAATTACAACGTTACACTATCAAAATCTCTGTAGGTTACTAAGCGATATCAGAGACCTAAACTAAACAACTATCCAACTATAGGGATCGACTGCCAAAACTTTAAATGGAATGTTATTTGTACACAAACCGACCTAGTCTGGTACGACAATAGAATGCTAAATAACTAGCTACCTTTGGTATGTTAGAAGGGACTAAAGCTTTCACTTTCACGACTTTTACCCTTGTAGGGTAGTCAGGGGGTTGGGATGTCCATCTTTGCAATGCGGAGGTAGTAATTCCGAGTGTGTATGAAAAGGTGTATGAGTGTCAATGAAGCGAAAATGGTCTGTCAGGATTGACAAAAATGGCGATCCGTGATCTCTGCCTACCCCTCTACAGGGAATAGGCGTGATGCATATGTATGTAATTCTATGGCCTCCTCAAACTCACGTGTTGACCAGAAAGACGGAAGTCAATGTTACAGGTGGTAAGTTGTGTTGCCATTTACAAGCACTGACTATTACCTGTTCGGGGAAGATTAAATTTCTTTACGTTCTTTCCCTTTCCGTAGAATTCGGTACATTTCGCTAATATATTTTTATTACGTATGTAGAATGAGAAAACTTCATTTCCATTGATACATTCACCTTGGTTAGAACCCTGTACACACTGATACGGAGTCAAGTCAAAAACTGAGGTACGCCGAATTAACCTAAAATGGTCTTGAAATAGTACGTGGTAGGTATTAAGTATATTTTTACGAGTATTTAACGGTAGTCTTGGCGAGATTCCAGTAGAGAAGTTCGTGATTTATGTGGGACTTTGTTGACTACACAAACAAGCTAAGTTTTCAAGGTTGTGGTAGTTTCACCAGTTCCCTGCAAGTTTATGAATAGAATACAAGATTACTATCTATCTTTCTTCTAGTTCTTTCTTCTATATTTATAGAATAATTAAATTTATTATACGGAAGTCAAAGTGGTTTATCAGGATCGGAAATGATGATCTCTGCCTACCCCTCTACAGGAAATCAGGCGTGAAGTGTATGTATGATTATAAATTGGCTACTCTGCTTCCCTAACAGGATAGGCACAGTCTCTTCAATCGATAGCTTCCTGAAGACCTACAAAAAACTACATGATACCTTTTCAGAAATACAATTGAATGAATTCTTTCTATCCCTTTCCAAGGATCTCGGAGATATTTTTTTAGAGTCCTCATTAGCATTAAAAATCTTTAAATTTAATATTCGTGGCATTACTATATAAATATATTACGTCCTTTAAGCTCTTTTGAGTGGACAGAACCTCGGGGATACGATGATATCACGTAGGTTTACTCATAGGCATGACATTGCGGTTTGATGATTGATGTTTTAGCATGAATTTGCATAAGATACTAGCCCATCGCCCAATAAATGAACAGTGACATAAGAAAGATAGCTAGTTAACACTTTATTTACTTCCCAGACTAGCACGGGACATCTAGAATAATTCAAACCCATTTCGAACTTCATGAATAATTATTGTTTTGAGTTGAATTCATGTTTGTGATTGTATTTGAATTCAAACCATTTGGAATTTCTCGGAGATTTGGAATTCCAAACCGTAATCCGAATCTGCGTCGAATTAGTATAGTAGCCTAGAATTAGTTAATACATAACATAAACATACGCTTCACGACTTGTGTATACGCACTCCCTTTTTTATTAGGGCGAGGTAATCAGAGACTTGAGTGCCTATTTTCGGCAGGTAAGGTATGGGTCACTTGAAGGTATATTTCACTAGATAGACAGCACCTAACGTGATAGTGAACCGTATCGCCGTATGTATGTACTAGCTATTACCTATCCCGAGGGATAGGCAGGTTTCGATGTTTTCCCTCATCGTTATTATTTAATACCTCGTGTTTAATCATCATATGGATGGATAAATGACATCCATGATCTAAATGGTAACCAACTGAATGATAAATACAATTATTGTGTTACCTTGACACTTTTGCTCTAGTCCTCTATCAAAAGTTTTATGTACATAATTATGTATTGATTGATCTATGTAAAATAATTATAAAATATCAAAATGTATCTAGTTGCTGAGGATGCAATAGTTTTCTAAATATATTTACTATTGTCGGTTCAATTGAAAATTAAGAGAAATTTTAGATATGTATTTTCTCATTTATTACACAGAATTATCTAGGATAACCCCTTCCTTTGTAACCAACATGCTACAAAAAAGATACATTATAAAACTCCCAGTCTATCACGAAACACTATCTTTTGTTTACAATTAATATCTTTATTTACAAGAAACGCATAGTTCTTCGAATCCATGATAAATACGTGCTTTTTCTCCATTTTTTACCAGACTACTAGGTTATCATACATTGGGAAATTGTATATGCGTTACTAAAGCATGTTAGGAAATAAGTAAGGTTATATATAGGTATAGTTAGGTATTTAGTACAGTAACGTTATTAGGTGTCAAAATGAAGTGTTTATTAATTCTTGTGATCCTTGCCGTTGCTTATAAGGTAAATGTTTTAAATTATTTTAATCAGTTCAGATCTTCCCGACATATTTAAATCAATACTTTTTGACATGTTTATATATGTATTTCTTACATTCGAGAATCCGCACCAATCACCATGGGCCCAAGTCGACTAAATTTTTGTTAGTGGATTAGCAAAAGTGTCAAAATTCACCATTGTTAGCAGCAATATTCTATTCCACTAATAACATCACACCGTTACAGAAGTGATATGGAACTACAATTTTGCAAAATGCATTAGTGGAATTGAGCTCCAGATAGTTTTGTTTAGAGATAGCCATTAGTCGGTGATGAATACCTCACTATTCTTAATTTATTTTATAACTTACTTTATTAAATTCAATTATCTTTACATAGTATAAAACAAAGTAGCTTTCTCTGTCCCTATGTCCCTTTGTATGCTTAAATCTTTGAAACTACGCAATGGATTTTGATGCGGTTGTCTTTAATAAATAGAGTGATTCAAGAGGAAGGTTTATATATATAATAACATCCATTAAATAGTGGAGTAGCCTATATATTTTATACCCGTGCGAAGCCGGAGCGGGTCGATAGTTTTATTATACATATATCAATGCCACCAGGACCCCAACAATTTAGCTAAAATTGAGAGATATTATATCTCCGAGGTTCTATACAACCAACGGGATTAAATGACGTGACTGTATAATATGTATTAAGTTTAATATGATTGTGAAATACAGTAAAACGCTGATACAGTACCGATTTGTTGCAATAATTTCCCAAAACGAGTGTATATGTGACTAATCTGTCTACAGCTGAATAATATGCTTAGACATTTGTATTTTATCGAAAAAACAACGATGTCGTAATAACAATTCAACAATATGGTTTCACGTGAATTTCTTATAATGATTGACTATTAAATGAATAACTACATGAAACTTCTAAATGCATTAAGATGATACAGGCACGTACCGGACTTCATATCCTCACCATAATCTATATTAAAAATGTGTATTTATATTTCCATAAACAAGCATAAAAAAATCATATACATATCTGCTTTTAAAAATACATACAATGACTAAATGCATCGAATGTTATGAGAAAAAACATCTTGAGGAAGCCTTAATGTTCTCCGAACATGTAATAATAGTGCTTGGAAATGGCGACATGGCTTACCTGTCGCATTGAGTACTGCCTGTCTAGTCTACACGTGGGTATGAGGTGGCCATAGAATCACTACCTTCGCAATTGCGGAGAAGGGCACCTAAACCTCTGACTAACCCGCAAGGGTTAATGGTCGTGAACGCGTTTGTCTTTTCGTCTTTGCCCTTATCAAATCAATAGAATGTAATCACAATATATATGAGTGAAGTGGAAGGGCGGTTACGTAGGGGCCGGCCTAATAAGACATATAACAGTCAGATAGACGCTATATTGAAAAAAAGGTGACGTTAGGTGTACCTATAACCACCGAGAGTGTATGAGAAGATGTATGAGTGTCAATGAAGCGAAAGTAGTCTGTCAGGATCGGGACAAATGGGGATCTGTGATCTCTCTCTATCCCTCTACAGGGAATCAGACGTGATGTGTGAATATGTAGAATGTAATCACCTATCATAATATGATGACCAAGTGTATGCATGCAATACACGTATTAATATACCTTTAGTAATGCACCCTATACACTGCGGCTTTAGTTGAAGTTGCACAGAACAAGAGCTGGCCAAACAAAGACAGCAACGGATATCGATCGGACTTCACTGGAACGCATATATCCACGTAGGTTATCTCAAAAGAGGTCGGCAGGCTATTGTGTTAAGCCAAGCTAGTAAAAGAATTAACAGCAGATATAGACAAAGACGTGTTCACGACCATTAGCCTTTCCGGGGTAGTCGGAGGTTCAGGTGTCCATCTCCGCAATTGCGAAGGTAGTAATTCTTTGGCTCGACCACTCAATGTGACAGGTGGTAAGCCATGTCGCCATTTACAAGCACTAACTATCACCTGTTCGGGGAACAGGTAGGTTTCCTCACGATGTTTTCCCTCACCGTAGTATTCGATGTATTTCGTAAATGTATTTTTATTACGAAAATGTACATAGATATTAATGAAGCTTCATGCTTGATTTGAACCCTGTACCCACTGATATAGAGTCAAGCCCTAAACAACTGTACTACGTCGATACACTAACACTAAATACCATACCTAATTAATACCTTTTATTTATTTCAGAGCACTCATGGCCGTTGCGTTCGCGTAGTTCAGCCACTAGTAAGCACTCCCATAACCCCACTCATTTCCCCGGTAATAGTCCCCACTTGTCCCTCGGTTTGCGCCCCACTTATACCGCCTTGTCCCCTTATAGACACATGCGACCTTCCCACTCCCTGTTCCAGTTTTAGAAGGTTGGAAAATCCATGTACATGCTTGGAAGAGAAACCTTGTAACTGCGGCTGTGGGTGTAAGAAAGAGATTGACGCTTTCGTCTATTTTCCGGAGGTCGAGTACCCGTGTACCATGCGGGAATTGACCAATCCGTTCTTTTATGGATCTTGTTTCGTGTATTAGTTTAAACAATGTAATGAAGATATTATAAGTTGTGTGTGAATAAATAAATGTGCCTGGATTCAGAGTTTTTTTCTTTGTTGCGTTTAATGTTTTGTTTTAATGCTATTACAGGCCCGATATTAATGTATATTAGGAATATTTATGAGTGAACTGGAAGGGCGGTTACGTAGAGGCTGGCCCAATAAGACATATAACAGTCAGATAGACGCTATATTGAAAAAGGGTGACGTTAGGAGTACCTATAACCGCCGAGTGTGTATGTGATGTATGAGTGTCAATGATGCGAAAGTGGTCTGTCAGGATCGGGACAAATGGGGATCCGTGATCTCTGCCTCTCTCTATTCTATAGGGAATCAGGCGTGATGAGTATGTTTGTATGTATTTATGTAAAATGTGACCAGGGATGTATATAAAGACCTAGATACTAATGTTAAAGGCTACTTATGATAGTAATGTATTTGAGGGACTTGAGTGTATTATGTGTTTGTATGTATACGTTAAGTCGGTTTAAAGTAGAATGATACTGAAATCCAAAAGACAAACGCGTTCACGACCATTAACCCTTTCGGGGTAGTCAGAGGTTCAGGTCTTCATCTCCGCAATTGCGAAGGTAGTAATTCTATGGCCACCTCAAACCCACGTGTTGACCAGATAGTCAGTACTCAATGTGACAGGTGGTAAGCCATGTCGCCATTTACAAGCACTAACTATTACCTGTTCGGGGAACAGGTAGGTATCCTCACGATGTTTTTCCATCATAGTAATAAGCGATGCATTTCGTAAATGTATTTTTATTATTACGAAAATATAGAAATTTATTTAACAACATTTCCAATGGTACATGCTCAAGCGATGGATGGATTTGAACCTTGTACGCACTGATACAGAGGCAAGTCTCAAATAAAAATCAATTAAAGGATAACATCACATTACAATAGCCGGTAAAATCAGCTGATTTAATCCTAATCAAATCCCAATCTCGCACGAAACAGGGCCTTATGTGTATCGTTGTTGCGCCTGAAAAAACCGATAAACATTATTTTAAGAAAAATGATCTTTGTCACTGTGAAAGCTTCCTTGCTACGCCCGTCATGCCTGTGAAACCCGTTTTGTGTTATATCAAATACGAACATACCTTTTTCCGCTATGTATCGATCAAACAAAAATCCGCGTCCTAAAATACGTAACAAACAGTTTTTTGTTTTGTTTCAAAAGTTACGATTTTGTCTTTATCGGTTCTTCCAGGCGCAACGAAGGTATGTACTTTGTACCTTTTCAATTTGCTCTCAAATGGATCATTTGAAAACCTCTCATTTATCTTCCAACCATTCAATTAATACGGGACCTTTTTGTGGCTAACTCGTGGATAATCCCTTACCGTATAGACAGCGGTGTAAAGATATCTTTAATGAAGATTTGTGACATATAAAGGGTATACTATAGAAATGTAATCCAAATTAATTCGAAGTAGCTCAGTTGTTTGGAGCTTGACTCTGTATCAGTAGGTACATGGTTAAAATCCCGCTAGAGCATGTACCAATGGAAAAGAAGTTTAATTAATGCCTATGTACATTTTTGTAACAGAAATACATGTACGAAATACATCAAATGTGTGAGAGAAATAATAATAATATAATAATATTGTAGGACGTTATTACACCAATTAAACTAGTTAGCCCCTTGGTAAGTACATTTAAGACTCGTGTTAAGGGTACTAGTCAACGTATATTTAAGAAATATATACTTATTATGTATAGATAAATACATATATAGCATATATAATCAACGACCAGACTGGAAAGCAGAACAAAGGCGTAGTTCTTAACTCTGCCTCCACCGGGAATCGAAACCGGGACCTCACGATTAGCGTTCAGGATCTACAACATCGTGAGGATATCCACCTGTTCCCCAAACAGGTAATAGTTAGTGCTTATAAATGGGGACATGGCTTATCACCTGGCACATTGAGTACTGACTATCTGGTCAACACATGGATTCGACGTGACTATAGAATTACTACCTTCGCAATTGCGGAGATAGTGACCTGAACATTTAACTACCCCGCAAGCGTTAATGATCGTGAACGCGTTTGTCTATACGATGCAGCTAGGTTGGTTGGTATTAGTGTAAGATGTTGGAATCTATGCCTTGTTAAATAATGGTGATTGGTAAAACTTGGTCTTGAAATAACCTGAAACCCTTGTATATATTACGTAAAACATTCAATACTACCTACCCCGCTAAGGTAAACAGAACCGTATCCACATAAAGTCCATAATATGCAGAGAATGCGCTCTCCACAGTGCTAATAGAGTATTCAGGTGGCCAGTGGATCCAATTGCCGACCAAGGTTCCGGCGGACATGTCCATTGGGTAGCTGTAGCATGGATGAAGAAAGTCTGTGATAGTCCTTACATGTATGTCAGAGGATGATATGAAATTTCAAGTTTTTGTGAAAAACCTAGGCATTTTGCGAAAATATGATAATTAGACAATGGTGATCATTCCTTATCCTTATGTTACCTATCAATAGAAATCTAAGTAGGTTAGGTTAGTATAATAATATGAGAAACAACGCACGAGCCCAGCGATGCCAAGCAAATCGCTTTTGTAATTATAGATTTCTTATACAATATGATCACCATTGTCTAATTATCCGACGCTTTCTCAAAATGCATAGGTTAATTGCAAAAACCACAGTCGTTTGTTTACAGAGGGGTAAGCAATTTTCATTATACCTGGGTAAACCTACTTCTTTTGATAGACCAATATTGATGCTGATATATTATATATTTCTATTCGGATTTGAGCCCTGAAACCACAAATAGATACATAGATACAGAGTCAACCTACCACAAATAAACTAGAGTACCCGCCACATAAGGTGGCAGTTGGAGGCGTCGCCACAGTCGCGTAATCCAGTGTTGCCAGTAAACACGCCAAAACTAGCACTCACTGTGCCATACGGCTCGATACATTATATTGAGGTTTCATTTGTAACGATCTTTGGTTGCAGAGCTATAAACTCAAATAAAACAAATTAATATACCAAAGTCAAAAGTCAAAATATTTTTATTCAAAATAGGCCCTATCATAAGCTCTCTTTGAAAGTTATTTTATGATCTAAGTACAAATTAAAAAAACTATATATTGACAAAAGGAATATATATGAGTGAAGTGGAAGGGCGGTTACGTAGGGGCCGGCCTAATAAGACATATATGTAACAGTCAGATAGACGCTATATTGAAAAAAGGTGACGTTAGGAGTACCTATAACCGCCGAGAGTGTATTAGAGAATGTATGAATGTCAATGAAGCGAAAGTGGTCTGTCAGGATCGGGACAAATGGGGATCCGTGATCTCTGCCTACCCCTCTACAGGGAATCAGGCGTGATGTGTATGTATGTATGTAAAAAACTATTTCAAACATGGCACTGAGCATTGTCTTTACATATTTTTACCGAGGTTAGTTCACCAACCATTTCGGCTGCTCAAGATGCCACGTCATGAAGACCACGACCGCTCTGATAAGAGCGTAACGATTGAGAAGAGGAAGTTCAGCGGAGACCCTTGGAGAAGAACTAACAAGAAACTCCAGAAATCAATTTATTATAATCACCCTTAACAAACATAAAAATTACAAAGAGTGGGCAAAAAACACAACGCTGGTAATACTAAATTTACCTTTCATACAAAATAACACGCAATGGCGGAAACGTCAAATTTAGTTCCAAGTTTGGCTACTGCCACCTTATGTGGCGGGTACTCTACACCGAATTCAAAATGACCAAAATAAGTCGTTCAATCCATGCCAGTCTTTCACCACACCTAGATTGAATCCCTACGTGAGAGGGAAACTAAACTTCGAATCTCCATATTCTGGCTCCACGTATGTCTGAATTCCTCATGAGAGCCATCATAGTGGTCGAAATATTTATCATATTATATTGGTATGGAATTATATGGTGTCTCTATGTAGGTTTGAAACTATATACATACATACACATCACGCCTGATTCCCTGTAGAAGGATTACGGATCCCCATTCGTCCCGATCCTGACAGACCACTTTCGCTTCATTGACACTCATACATTTTCTAATATACACTCGGCGGTTATAGATACTTCTTAGTATGTGTAAGTTTTGATGGATAAACGAATCAAATTACTTATCCAGTAAATGCCAAGGAAGCGAAAGTGATATGTCAGGATCGGGACAAATGGGGATCGGCGATCTCTGCCTATCTCTCTGTAGGAAAACTGACATAATGTATGAATCGATCTATGCCTAATTGACTTTTTGGGGATCCTTGGTATCTGCCTATCCTTTGTTGGAAAACTGGCGTTATGTACTTATGCCTAAATCAGGTTGCTCTATTAGTTCTGCCCACCATTTAGAGGTTTACAATTACGTTTAATTTGCACATTAAAACAAACAGTTGTTTTCGACATTAAGCTGGATTGCAATGCATGTAAATGGCACTCGATTCGGCTGATATCGTTTAAAACCTATTTGCATTGGATTTCGAACCATTTGGGAACAGAGTAAATATTTATAAACCAAATTTACACATACGTCCACTACAGGACCTATACTAGTCTGGGACGTAAAAAGAATGCTAACTAGCTGCCGTTCTTCCCGGTATGTCGTAGGAGGCGACTAAGGGACTAGGGGTAAATAAATAGGAAATTCTGTTGGGCGATGAGCACACAACTTGTCACCAATGTTCCACTGTGATATCGCAATCCCAATATTCATGCTAAGAAGTGACTTAGGAGGTGATATATCTCAGAGGTTCTGTCCACCCCAAAAAGGATTAAAGGATGTGAATGTGTATGTATTTACACAAACAAGTACAAACATTACTCAGTCTTTTGCTATAGAAGTGAACAAAAATTTAAATAAAAAATTACTTAGGTAATCTTCAGAATTACTATCGGGTTGCTATAGAATCTTGAACGAATGCTCACGGTTTATAAGCATATCGCTCATGAATAACAAAGAAAGGTAGCTACTTTGCATCCTACTGACGTCCCAAAATACCACGGAAGTGATTTTTTCTGCCACTTTTTTCCGGGGCCTAAGTCTACGAATATGTTTTAGCACAAAGGCAGATCAATATCAGATCAGAAATTGTGTGAAGTTGGTAGTGGATGACCAAAAGTGTTGAATATCACCATTTATTTTATTTTATTCTTTATTAAGGCATTCACCACTAAGGTTATGTCGGCTGAAGTACAAACACTGATGCCACGGCGTTTGAACTTCTTGTTATTCCATCGCCATGGTTACACCAACGCCGCCAGCCGCTACAACCGAAGAAAAACGAAATAAAAGCTCCAATTCTTCTCTTCCTTGTTCTTCGGTTCGTTCCAGTTGAGGATCCAAATCTTATCCCAAAGCGAACATATATAGCCAGTTTGGCATCACAATTGACTAAATATTCACCTGAAAATAATTATTTGTATTTTCAACTTTCACTGAGCTGCTGACTTTTTTGACGCACCATAGACGACTTGAATTTCACCATTGATATCGGCAATCACAACCACTACCAACTTCACACTGATCTGACATTGAGCTGATATTTTAGCAAAAAGCATTAGTGGACTAAGGTCCCAGGTATTTAGTTAAGAGCTAAACTATAGTTATAGATGAATATGTATTTATTCTATGAGACTTAGGTTACCTGGAATCTAGTCTATCAATATTTAATCGAGCAGAATATCAGTTAGGCAGGATAACTTTCCCTCAATCGGATATCGACCGTTAAATTGGTGTAGTCAGCAAACAATATAGAATATAGAAGAGAAAACATCGTTTGGAAAACTGCCTATACATTGAAATCTGTAATAGTCAGTGTGTATAAACAAACACTGAACTTTTACGACATACTTTGCGAGCTACTCAGAAGTTCCCAATGTCCATTTCCGCATTTGCGGAGATAAAGAAAGAAAAACATTTATTCACTGCTTATATACGCATCACACTATTATATACACACTTTAACACAACAACAATACATATAAGGAGTATGCACTTGATGCAGTGAAAAGGTGCAGTCTCAGTATTTGATGCACCTAAGCTGCATCACTGATCCTCCGACAGCACCCAAGTTAGAGTTTCTTAGCCCCCTCCGAACGTGTTAACCAGATAGTCAGTAGATAGTCTGTAAAAGTACATGATATGTTATTATAATGCTCTGTCATGTTGTCCTATAAAATGCGGTTTCTTTATTTACTAAATCCTTATAACTGGTTTAAGGTATTTACTCTAGCACTGAATATCCAGAAAGGATAAGTCATGATAATATGACGACCTCAGTGGCGTGATTGGTTAAACACCTGACGCTACTCGGGAGATCCCGGGTTCTATTCCCGGTGGAGGCAGAGTTAAGAATTACGCTTTCCTACTGCTTTCTAGTCTGGTCGTTGATTATATATGCTATATGTATATGTATTTATCAGCTATATATAATAAGTATATATTTCGTAAAATTACGTTGACTTACCATTTAACACAAGTCTTAAATGTACATAGCAAGGGGCTTGTTCAATTGTTGTAATAATGTCCTAAATTATTTCATTATTATTATTGTGTATCTACAACACTCGACATCCAACCTAGATATTAGATATTATCTCTTAAAACTCTGCCTACTAATGGCTAAAAAACCTCATAATACTAACTATGGTGAACCAAGCCTTTGACTACACCAAAAGGGATTATAGTCTTGAAGCTAATGTATGTATGACCGAGTTTAGGTAGCGTGTTCACACATCCAAAGCATCTTAAAGTAAACAACACGTGCTATCCTGAGATTGGAGGGGTACTATGGACAAAGAGTTTTACTCAATCGACAAGACAAACGCGATCACGCACATTAAACCTTGCGGAATAGTCATAAACTCAGGTGTCCACCTTCGTAATTGCGAAGGTAGTAATTCTATGGACACCTCGAACCCTCGTGTTGACCAGATAGTTAGTACTCAATGTGACAGGTGGAAAGCCATGTCGCCATTTACAAGCTCTGACTATTACCTGTTCGAGGAGTAAGTAGGTTTCCTTACGATGTTTTACCTCACCGTATAATTCGATGCATTTCGTAAATGTGTTTTTATTACGAAAATGTACATAGAAATTCATTAAACTTCATTTCCATACATGGTCAAGCGGGATTTGAACTACACACTGATACAGAGTCAAACCCCAAACAACTGAGCTACGTCAAATAATATGCTAAATTATATTACAAAAAATGAAATAAATGCAAAAATGCAAGTTATTTATATCTAAACTGTAAATAAAAGGATTAAAGTTCTTACACTGAAACTAGAAGTTAATCGAGTGTATGTTATTAAAGAAAGATGTATGCCAGAATCTTCTTGCAGTACTCAATATACACAAAAAAATTAATATACATACTTACATTAGATTAATAATGCTCCTCGTCGACGACATTTCCTCACATTGATTTACTTCACCGTAGTATTCCATGCATTTCGTATATTTTATTACGAAAATGTACATAGAAAATAATTAAACTTCATTTCCATTTGTACATGCTCAAGCGGGATTTGAACTTACCCACTGATACAGAGTCAAACAACAACTGAGCTACGTCAAAATACATAATCTATGAATTCTTCATTTCATTCATTCATTTTTTTAATATTGACTTCCACTTCCATAGTAGCCCTCTCTCATGATTGAGTTAATCTGGGCTTTGGATCGGCTGCTATCTCATTCTGCGAACGGAATAGCGTAGAGGGATCTGTTACCAGCTATACGGGAATGGGATTAACAATACCTGCATAATACTTTACGGAATACCTATAAGCAGAATGAGTGTGGCTTAAGTGGTCCGACGGAAGTTTTTATTTTAATATTTACTAGTGACCCGCTCCGGCTTCGCACGGGTATAAAATACAAAGCCTACTCCGCTATTTAATGGATGTTATTATGCATATAAACCTTCCTCTTGAATCACTCTATCTATTAAAAAAACCACATCAAAATCCGTTGCGAAGTTTCAAAGATATAAGCATACAAACGGACATAGGGACAGAGAAAGCGACTTTGTTTTATACTATGTAGTGATGATAGTATACATAGGAATCATGTATGTACGAACTGTAAATTTTCATAATATAATAGAGAAACACGTCACTTCATCGATAGGGGAAATAATACCGCGAGGTAACATTTACGGGACTATCAGAAATACAAAAAGACAAACGCGTTCACGACCATTAACCTTTGCGGGGTAGTCAGAGGTTAAGGTGTCCATCTCCGCAATTGCGAAGGTTGTAATTCTATGACCACCTCGAACCCACGTGTAGACCAAATAGTTAGTACTCAATGTGACAGGTTGTAAGCCATGTCGCCATTTACAAGCAGTAACTATTACCTGTTCGGGGAACAAGTAGTTTTCCTCACAATGTTTTCCCTCACCGTAGTATTATTGAAATACAACCAATCAAGTCAAATACTGTATAGACAGTCACTAGATAATGAAATTTAGGTTTAACATGATCCTAAATAATCTATTTCACTATTACAGAGTTGGACAAGCGAACCTCACACCCCGTGTGGAAAAGTAGTCGTGAATAATACGTTTTTAGTTCAAAGCCTCTCGTATTAAGTTACTCTCCTCATTTGCATTCCATTTCACTAAGATCACGTTCTCAAAGAAACTTCAGTTTAAAGAAAATACCCATTTGAAGGCCTTTTACTTGTGTTGGGCTTTTTAAAATGTGACTAGCTGCCGGTGCTCTTTACTTATCGTGAAAGGCGTTGTATGCAGTTTGACACTTTGGCACATAGTAGAGTGCCAAAAGTGTCCAATTACGGCCACTGAAGTATTACTGTATCGATACTGAAGCGTTTCAGTGGCCTAAATTTGTTAGTGGAGTGCCAATAGTGTCAAATTACAGTCACTAAAGTATTACTGTATCGCTACTGAAGTAATATTGTGCCTAAAATGCATTAGTGGAGTAAGGCCCCAGGTGTGGCGTAAGGAATGGACAACCACTCGCCTATACAGGATCTACGCCACACCCAGTTTAGGATAAAAACTGAAAATAGCTGCAATTACCAGCAATATTTCATATCAATCTCATCACAAACCCCGTATTGTACACATAATGTAAACATTAAAAAACATTTATGTACTGTATAATTTCAATATGTTATTACAATACGTAACAAAATATTTTATTTATAGTTTACACTTATTAATATGTAAGTTTATTAAGCTCTTATTGTTAATATTGCCCTCTTGTTGGTTCTAACATAATATCAGCGTTGCGTTTGCCACCAAACGTAACATACCCAGCTGAGTTAGAACCTTTTTGCTGCGACAATAACATGTACAAGCTATACCCCCTAGTTGTAAGTTTGATTTGTAAAATATTTGTATTCTGTATGTTTTTGTGGCTGTAAATAAATGCTTTATTATTATTATTATTGTTAATTGTATGAAATGTGAAACAGTAATTATTTAAGAGGTGATATTTTATTCTTAAAGTAATTGAGGTACGTGAAATAAAGGTAAGCCTTATTTAAGTTTATAATACTTATATTCAATGTCAATTTGACGTCACTTTGCATAGAGAATAAAAGATTTAAGTCACGCCGCTGTTTCAGTAGCATGAATTGCTAAATGACGATTCGGCGACAGGTAGCCACGCTGTGACAGTATACGTGACTCGATTCTTAATTCCACCAATCCCTACGTTAATCAAAACTGGGTGAAAGGTCAAGCAAAAGAATATTAGATCAGAAGATGGTACGTATATACATATACATCACGTCTGTTAATCCCTTTTGGGGTGGACAGAACCTTCGACACATAAAAACATTGTAAGGAAAATTGGTGATTGTTTGCGAGTCCATTACGGATTTCATATACCCTAGTCTATAAGTCGCCTCTTACGACACGCCGGGAAGAACGGCAGCTAGTTAGCAGACGTGATAGGTATGTAAGATCCCTTTTACTATAATTCAGGCAAGTCTGTCGCCTATGTGTAGTATGTAGAGGTTAATGATTTGTCGGACAAATTAACTATTACGGTTTACCATTCTAATAAGCATCTTAAATAATGGACAAGTTTTGTTGATAAGTCCGCATGTCATCTCCGCAATCACGAAATTGTATAGCTTCCTAGAACCCACGTTTTACTAAATAGTTTATGCCTAACATTTCAAACGATGACATATTTTTATATAAAACTTCACACCATTCCTAGTATTAATTCAGTAATATCGCGGTATTGCAGATGGCCTCATCAATATTCAATCGTTAACGAGCTTCAACATTCCTAGTTATACCATTACAATTTTATGAATTCAATATAGCAGTTATACGATTCCTCTCTGATACCCTCAAAGTATTTTAAGCTATGTAACGATATATAAATATTGCAATTAGTGTCAATTTATAAGTTTTGTACATGGTTCAATTACAAAATACTTTATATTTGATGCGTGGAAAGTTTTAACAGTGAATATAAATAGGATGAAAGTCTGATTATAATTATATTTCAGCGCAAAATGCAACTCTAGTACTTGGCAGCGGTTATGGTTATCAAGAATAATAGTCAATTATGAGTAAAGAATCATAAAATAGCATTATTTTCTGTTTTTCATTCATGCGTACAGATATTGTGTTAGTGTATAAGCAGCATAATATTGAAGTGACATGCAGTGACAGTACAATGCTGTTGGTCGATTGGGGAGATCCGTCAGTTGAATTTGACGTCCAACCTGTCTTTTTGTTTCGGCCATTTCTGCCGAAAGGACTGTGAATCTTTTGGGTCACGAATCTATTCGTGGCCGTCTAATCGATTGAATAAATCGTTAGCAAAATGGTGCAAAAGAAGGTAAACATGTCGCGCTTTTTAAGTTATACCATATTTTAGGTATATGCAGTGATATTACAGTGAAAAATCAACTGTTTATGTGTGCTTAACATGATCTGAAATTAGTTTGTTTTGCATTAGATTTCATGTTAATTCGTCGTTTGTTAGGAAACTTTAGAAGAACCAAGTGTTTTTGAGTGTTCTGCGTTAGTTTTAATTCAATGTGCTTATTAATTTAGTTAGTGAGACGCATATTGTAAATTATAACCTATAAAATTGTTATGATGTTTTAATCGCTATGAAAGCCATGATTTTTGCTTATTATCACCAAGATCGCTGATGCTATCTTTAGTTTAGCGACGCTTGTTATTGTAAAGCGTTTTCTATATTGATAATTCTTCTTTCAGCCCAAGAAGAAGGTCGGAAAGAAGGTAGCCGCGGCTCCTTTAGTTATTAAGAAGGTTGAGCCTAAGAAGATTGTCAACCCTCTCTTCGAGAAGAGAACTAGGAACTTTGCCATCGGTATGTACCCTTATGTGTATCGAAATAATAATAACAAGTAGTTACTTAGTATTGGGACTACAGTGATGTTAAAACTTATCTGAACGACCATGTGGTTAACAAATAACGAGCTTTTTAACACTGAGTAGTCCTATTTATTGCTATTTGTAATCTTTATATTGTGCACAGTAAATTAGTTACCTATCTATTCAAGTTATGAGTGAAAGTGTAATATACTAGCAACAGTTTTCATAAGTGAAAGAACAGTCCATACCTTACTTATGTACTTAGATGTCTGTTTAAATATAGACAAACTCCAATGAACAAAAATAAGGAGCATATGGGGGAAATATCTGTGTACCATGCTAAAGAATAATACACTTTGCTTGCCCTATATTCCTCTATACATTGATAAAACTGTTGTTTGTAATGTGGTAAAGTTTTTCATTCAGTTGGTGTGTGAATTTCAAACATATCCATATCTAATGAAAACATGTTTATATTTGCCTATATTACTTAACCACAATGTTATATTTCAGGCCAAGACATCCAGCCCACCCGTGACTTGTCCCGCTTTGTGCGCTGGCCCAAGTACATCCGTATCCAGCGCCAGAAGGCGGTGCTGCAGCGCAGGCTGAAGGTGCCCCCACCAATCAACCAGTTCACCCAGACACTGGACAAAACTACAGGTATGAGGAAGTTTGTGATGTGGTAAACTGAAGTGTAGAATGGTATGTTATGTCGGTGAATGAGAAAGTTGAGCTAATTTAGTAACCTTGCTGAATTTGGGAGTTTATAGTGTGATTACTTTATTTGTAGTACTATCCCATTTTTCTGTTATAAACAATCTGTTACATAAAAAGATACCATAAATTATATGTTGAGCACTTTGCATGGCATAAAGTAAAAAAATTTAAACAATATTAGTCCAAAAGTATGTTATTTCTAGGGGGTATAAGAGTAGTCTGGGGTTCTAGTTTTTATATTCCTACAAATGTTTCCAATATGATGATCACCAAATGCAACGATGAATCACTATGATTATCAACCAATATACGAGCTTTTTAACTCTGATTGTAACTTTGTATAGCACAAATTACTTATTCAGTTTTCTAGATATTTCATGCATTATATTTTGTTTCCAGCGACTGCCCTGTTCAAAATCCTTGAGAAGTACAGACCCGAGACTGAGGCCGCAAGGAAAGACAGGCTAAAGAAGGCTGCTGAAGCTAAGGTAACTGTTTTATTTCAGCATTAAGCTGGTAATATAGCTGGGATAGTTTCGCATTGATTCAATCTATTACCACAAAATAGAAATTTAATATCACATCAAAACTGCTACTTCAAAGTAATTCTTCTTCAACATAGAAATGGAATGATTTGAATCTGGAATCCATTTGCTACTATTACGAATATAAATGTCTACAAAGAAATCTAAATGATGCATAACTAACTTATCCGAGTGCCATGACGACTCCTTACCACCAAGATCTCTGATGTTCCCTTACTTTCCATACATGTTCCCCATCACAAAACAATTCCTATACTAGTTATTACCCCTTCAGATTGCGAAGAAAGATGAGGCCCCGCCCAAGAGGCCGAACACCATCCGTGCTGGAGCCAACACAGTGACCAAGCTGGTGGAGAAGAAGAAGGCCCAGCTGGTGGTCATCGCTCATGATGTGGACCCCATCGAGGTGAGAAAACATATTTAGTACTAGTGACCCACTCCGGCTTCGCACGGGTATAAAATATATTAGCCTACTCCACTATTTAATGGATGTTATTATGCATATAAACCTTCCTCTTGAATCATTTTATATATTAAAAAAACCGCATCAAAATTCGTTGCGTAGTTTCAAAGATCTAAGCATACAAAGGGACATGGACAGAGTAAGCATCTTTGTTTTAAACTATGTAGTGAAATAAAGTGACTGGTTTCTTGACATAATATAAGGATTGATGTAGTTCTCAAATCTTGTACAAAGTATTAGTAACTAGTTCTTGACACTTTGCAATGTGCTTAGAGTAGAAAAGAAAATAAATACGAAAGGGGTTAGTTTAGAAAGGTTATGTACCTAAACAAATGCTAAGTCATTCCTGTATATTTTGATTTCTATTCCCTTAATGTTGGCACTTGTCAAAGAATCCTGATGTTGATTGATTCGTTATGAATTTGTATACCAACATAAATGTATCAAAATACATATATTCACGCCGCTACGTACCTAATGGTATAGGCTCTGAAACTATCGCTGGCCACCTCGAATCCTAAACTGTCTAAATAAATGTGACTGAAGGAATTTTGTGTCAATCCCATCATGTCAAATAGTGATGTTATGTTGTGTATTTATTAAAACTGTTAGGTTCTTAAATTTCAGTATGTAGTGATTTTACTAGCTTAAAATTATCCAATAGCTTATTTTTTACTTAGATTCTTGGTCTACAATTTCAATCTGCAAACTTTTACTCTACAAATTAAATGATGTTAGAATTTCTTCACCTGAGTGTATGAAACAATCAACACTTGATGTTTCATACACACATAATGAAGCCACTTGACTCTGAACCATCCCTTAACTTATCACAACCCGTTAACTACCAACACCACTTAACACCTTGAACTTTTTCAGCTGGTTCTCTTCCTGCCTGCCCTCTGTCGTAAGATGGGCGTGCCCTACTGCATAGTGAAGGGCAAGTCCAGGCTGGGAGCCCTCGTGCACCGCAAGACCTGCACCTGCCTCGCACTCACAAATGTAAGTACTGTTGTATATGTAGTATGGTAGGTGTGTATGAGAGTGACTGAATAAGAGTCATTTATAAGGTGTAGTCTTTTTTATTGGATAATTTTCTGTTTGTAAATTGGATTACCTATCCTATAAGAAGTATTTGGAATCAATGACTGATTCTAATGTGTAGTGGATTTAGATGAAAATTTAATGGAGTTGCTGTTGAGTGTGAACATAGTACATTTCTAAATACGATATGTAAATGGTAATAAGTAACAAGAACAAATAGGAAAGGAATATTTACTCTGATAATTTTACATGTTGTTTTTCTCTGATTTTTGTACATGTGTTAATCTTTGAAGGAAAAGGAAGAATCCCAGCTATTTAAAAATTGAGTGATGAATGTACACAAAAACATTTTGTATGATGATTTATTTGCTATCAGACAGCCATGCTGACAAACTTTCTACCACCAATAGATACCCATCTGAATATACCTTAACCCTAAACCCTCTCCACTTGTACTAAACCTTTACTAACACAAGTTTCTCAACCAGGTGGAGTCTGCAGACCGTGCGGCCTTCACCAAGACAGTGGAAGCCATCAAGACCAACTTCAATGAGCGGTATGAGGAGCTCCGCAAGCACTGGGGTGGTGGAGTCCTTGGCAACAAGTCCAACGCCAGGATCGCTAAGCTCGAGAAGGCCAAGGCCAGGGAGATTGCGCAGAAACAAGGCTAAGGACTATTAAAACTCTTAAGTCTATGCGGGTGTTTTATTTTTGTATATAGTTATACTTAATATATACAGTCATAGAAAACACGTGTTTCCCTATAGAGAGATAGACACAGATCATACATTTCCATTATAAATACATATACTATTAAGTGTTGGTATATTTCCAGCATAACTAAAGGGATTGTGATGGTATTATAATAGAATATTGGTGAACTGTTGTGATGAGTAGCTAGTTAGCAGTATTTAACTGTACTACTAGCAAAGGTGTTTTAAATTTTACACTTCAGCTACTACATTAACAACTACTTTATATCTAGAACTTCTATGGAACTATGAAGGAACTTCTACATAAATCATACATCTTTCTTAAAATACGATTTTGCTAAAGTCTACAAGTAGACTTGTCCTAGTTTCTTCCCAAATGTTTATCTACTATGAAATGAAATTATTTCTATTAAATAAATATAAGGATCATAAATTTCACATAATTATTTAAAGATGGCAGCGTAGACAATATTGCAGATACTCGTAATTTTTCCGCACCATGGAATATTGGTAATAGGTTGCTAGCTGATTGTCTGCTTTGACTAAAGCACAGTGTCCATCATACAGCAGCGAGCCAAGGTAATATTCATCCACATGGTTAAGAATAATCCCAGTAAGTTACGTTTTAAATACTTGTAAATGACGACATGGCTTACCACCTGTCACATTGAGTACTGACTGTCTGGTTAACACGTGGGGTCGAGTTTGACATTTAAATATGTTTTTAATTTACGTACATAATTTACATTACCTAACGGTAAGGAAAAACATCGTGAGGAAACTTGCCTATCCCTCGGGATAGGTATTAGCCAGTGCCTATGGCGATACGGTTCAGTACCTATCACGTTGGGGGTACTGTCCAACTATTGAGTCGCAGTGACCCGAACCTAACATGCTTTAGAAATTTCGAAAATGGCCACTCAAGCCACTGACTACCCCGCCACAATAAAAAAGGTGTCGTGAAAGCGTAAGTTTTTTTATGGGTTAGACTAAAATTCGTCTCATTAGTTACGTAACTAGTGAAAACAGAAGAAAACGAAATAGGATTTCGTGAAGTATCGTAAAATAAGCGGTAGATGGCGTTATTTTATATTTACTATTTAACTAACATAACATACACCCTATATTACACCTTGTGAGGTACTCAAAGACTCAAATGCCACGTTCGTAATGGCTTAGTTCATTTATCATAAACTATTATTACGTAAGTATTTTATAAGTTGTCCTGCGATGTATGTATCTTCTACATACCGGGAAGCAACACAGCTAAATAACATACTTTACTATTCTTCTATTACTCTATTCCGCATAACTCGTCCTAACTATAGATAACCCTTTACATACCCTTTCAGACTTAACTCTCCCTTATAACGTTTGTTAGCCACTTGTTAACCCCGCGTTTCTGTTCGCCCCTTTTAAAACATTGTTGTAACAAGTGGCTCGTAGATTAACGGTTCACATAGCGAACTAAAGGTCTCGGGTTCAGTATTCAGACGTGCATTACGACCGTATAACCTTTCGGAGTAGTCAGAGGTTAAGTATGGCTTCAACCGTCACTGTAACCCCACTTTTTACCGTATAATCAGTTTTTGGGTAATTTTGCAATATTCCTTCTTATATGTCCGTCTTCAACTACATTTTGATGAACAATTATCAAAAGACGGTTTGAATGGAAGTTACATGCTTTTTGTTTTTGGTACTCAAGTTGCACGTATAAAACAATTACGGGTGACCTAGGTTAAAGACATAATAAGAATTCTACCAATTAGGTCTTGTCATTAGTAAACGATGTTATATCTATGCAAGTCATATACATACATATAACTATTAACTAAGCAGCGTCTATAATACCGGACAGGGTGGCAGTTAGTTCATTATATCTTAATAATCTAATCAAAGTAGCAATAAGCCACAACAAAAGCATAATCTCCGTGTAATATCCACTTAAGAATCATAAAATATGAAAGCAATACACGCCCTTATAACAAGATCTGTCGTAAATATCTCAAGAATTATAAACCAGGGGATAAATCTTAATGAAACGGTCTGCTATTGAGTGCAATTTTATCGTACGGACAGGCTTTAGTACGCAGGCGCGAAAATTCTTTACATAAACATAACATTACGAAGCTCCCCTCAGTTGTGTATAAAATTAATGTGACGCGCACGCGTGCGGCTGCAAACGCCTAAACCCTTGCCCTGTGATCTGTGAAATTCAATTAAAAAATTGCTCGTGCCAATTCTAATGTCAATGCAATAATTTCCCGCTTTTGAAAGTACAAAGATGGCTGCCTAATAGTGTTTTTATATAATAGTTTAATACAATCCCCTATCTTGCGAATTTGAGTGTTAAGCACAAGTATCCTATTGACTTTTTGTGTGGAAATGATAACAGAAAAGATATTTTGTGGACCCTTCTATGTTTTGTGTGAGAACCTTGGATTTGTTTGTGTTGGGGTGAATGTAAGTATTTAATGTTTTTTACTTAAAGTATTTCTACATTTGTACAACCTTAGTTTTAAGTAGAATACCTATAGGCAGCATCATTTCTACGAATTCCTCAGAGGTCTTTCAGCACGCAGTAACAAATAAAATGAGGTCTTTATTTATTGCTATTATAAGATAGATGCGTACATGTACAGAATTAATACGTGTAGAAGTATTTAGCCGAGCAAATTTATTTCGTTTAGACGGGTACTACATAATACAATTGAAGATAATATATATTTTAGATATATTATAGCCTGGACTGACAAAACCCAAAATTCACGGTGTCATCATCGACTTAAATACTATTATTTGAGATTTCCATGATACGTTTAACACGCACTCGTAGTACACTATCTCGCTAAACTGAACATAACCTCCTACAACTATTTGTTCTTCTAGTATCAGTAAATCGATTCTACAACTACGTCACGACAAATAATCCTTCTCAAGATAAAGTTGGACTCAATATGTAGTGACTATGACCTTAGCCTAATTGAAGGTTCGAATAGTCAGCCTCGAACGTGACAGGTGATGTTTCGTGTTACCATGTATAAGTGCTGACTGTATATTCCCTGAGAGAAGCAGGTAGCGTATGACGTTTTCCTCAACCGTATATCAAGGAAACATTCTTTTAGAACTTCACAGAATAAAGAGAGAATAGCTCAGTGGTTGAAAGAAATCAAAGATTTCTTATCATTTCTTATTCTCGACTTACATAGAATAACCAATCGAAAAGAAAGTTATTGTATCACTAAGTACGCTACAAGTTAAAAGTGCGACAACCTACCTTTTGAGAAATATGATAGATAGTATTTATTCAGCAATATTACCTGTTATCAATCACTTTCGGTACTCTGCTAGTAACATAATGGGCTTAAACTATCCAAAGACCACCTAGATGTTCACTCCTCTTACAATAACAGTCCATATAACGAAACAATGATTGCCCAATAGTCTCCATCTGGGTAATTTTGCAGTTCAACCTCAAACCGACGTGTTAACCAGATCTGTACCCAATTCGATAGGTAGTAAACCGCGTCGTCATTTACAATCCCACTCAGTGTGTGTAATGACCATCTGTCACGGTGGTTAATAGTGACACTGTTACATTGAGTACTGACTCCGGTCAACACGTGGGTCCGAAGTGGCCATAGAATTGCTACCTCCGCATTGCGGAAATGGACACCCTAACCCCGCAATTTAATTGTCTTTTTGGTTGTATTCGAAGTCTGTCTGACACGTTGAGACCTAACCTATATCAATATTATCCAATATTTCGCTATAATCCCGCAAGATTCCATCCCTGCTATTGACAATAAGCTTTCAGCGACGCGATGTGATTAGACGCTGACGTCATTCGCCATTGTGGTCGTGTTGAGCAAATTGACTCCGCCAACGACAGTTTTCGACACCCAAATTACAACCCCTAGCAGACAGGGTGCGTCATGCTTTGGCTTGTTGCTTGGTAACTCGTTGCGTATGATTATATGTACTTGAACTTGAATAGTGAAAGAGATTCTGTCATCATGTTTTCTGGAATATCGTTTGAAACCAAGGGATTTATGATTTTAGTGAAAGCGTGGTTGGCAACTAATATTCGTAGCTTTCTTTCACCTTTATTTACAAAAACACGCGGTTAATTTTGAGGTAGCTCGACAACGTATGTTTTACTTCATGCATTTGTATGTATGTACGTAGATACAAATATGCTTGTAAATGGCGACATGGCTGACCACCTGTCACGTTAAGTACTAACTATCTGGTTAACACGTGGGTTCGATGTGGCCATAGAATTACTTCCTTCGCAATTGCGGAGATGGACGCCTGAACCTCTGACTCTCCCTAAGGGTTAATGGTCGTGAACGCGTTCGTACATACATATACTGATTAATCTAAGGTAACCCATCTTCACCTGCTAGACACTACTGGGAACTGCAGCTAGAAGCTCCTTCTCCACGTCCCAGACTTGCATGAGACATATTTAGCACTCAACTGGCCATTAACGATGTATTTATGCTAATGTTTCATGTGCACACATACCACGCTAGTCAATATTGGCGAATCTTGTATAAATAAGACGAAAATGCTAAAGTCAACGTATAAATTGTTTATGCGTCTACACAGGTGTTAAGATACATAATTATTAAAATAGTACACGTAGCTTCTACAGCACAATGGCCGTAGCAACATTAAATCACAGGTTCTCTTTGAAGCATCACGGTGAGTGTGAGGATCTTGGTTTCGGAGAAATTATACATCGTTAGGAAACATCTATAACTTGAATAGAACTTCGGGAGGAAACCTGTTAACTTGGATAGGTAATAATAGTATAGTAGTCAGTATTCCTAAATGGCGATGACCTCAAAATCTGCTACGTTTGGTATGGTTTATCTGGTGAAACTTAAGCTTTGAGTGCTCAAGGACGGTTTTACCTGAGTATCCTGTAAAAGGTTAAAGTAGAGTTGTGAAGAGCGAAAATCCTCGCTATATACATCTACACTTCAAGCGATTAATGTTTTCCGTATGTTTATTCGGAAAAATCTCGTTAAGAACTTTTATTCTATATATTCTTAATATCATTTCTAGTGCTCATTTCCTCGCATTTCATTCTAGTAAAGCACTCTGACCCATATTGAAGATTACTAAAGCAATTTGTAAGATGGTCCAAGAATACTTGTAGATCAAGATATTATTCGTAGTACTAATTTAAGGTCCTGTATTTAAACCCTTTCTTTCAAAGACAAACACATACGTAGAACCTGTGATAGTTATATTGCTGGTCTTCTTAAGTTGCTTCCTTCCTAAATGTTTTGTCATTTTAAAGCTTTCCCTCACCGTTATACTAATAAATGATAATATAACCCCAATTATCTCAGTCGCATTTTACTATACGAATAGTATAGTAGCCAGTTACATTCTACAGTGCGTCCACCATCACAGTATACCTTCAGATACCCTAGTTCATAGCATCATAGCCATTTCAGCTCTAGGTTGTCAGGGTAAGCTAAGTGGATGCCTAGTAATATTTAATAGACTCCATTAACGCTCTCAAATATGGTTGTGGTTATCAGATGCAACGACCTCGCAGTGCTTATGGCAAGTATACTTAATAGCGTAACGCTGTTATGCTCTAGTTTCAGTCTGGGACGTAAATATAATACTAATAAAATGCCTTTCTTTCTGGCATCTTATAACTTGGCAGTAAACAATCTTTCATAAAAATTCCTCCTCAATTTGAATATCAAACTAAAGGTGAATTGATTGATGGATTTAATATTGTGTCGTTTATGTCCTTCAATTCAACGTAACTCAATTGTTTGGGGCCTGACTCTGTATCAATGAGTACAGGATTCAAATCCCGCTTGACCATATACCAATGGAAATGAGTTTAATGATTTTTTATGTACATTTTCGTAATAAAAATATATTTACGAAAAGCATCGAATATTACGGTAAGGGAAAACATCGTGAGGAAACCTACCTGTTGTAAATGCCGACATGGCTTACCACCATATTGAGTATTGATTTGGTCAACAAGTGGGTTCAAGGTATAGGATTACTACCTTCGCATTTGCGGATATGGAAACCTGAACATCTGACTACCCCGCAAGGGTTAATGGTCGTGAACGCGTTCCTCTTTTTTGTCCACCGCACAAGGGATCTGATGGAATGAATGTACTCGTATGTTATATACAATAATATCTACTTAAGACATAATTAAGCGTGTTCTTAAGCGAACGATACTATTATTACTGCTAAATCCATAGTATTGTACATATACTAGAATAGTTAAACTATTTTAAACATTCCAAGTTACTCCAGCATTCTTGAAATAGCTGTATGCTAAATTTCAATCAAGCCTTGGGATTTCGGCTCAGTCTGGCTCTCAGCTTGGCCTAATATTGATCTAGCTTTCCGGGGCCGTGGCATTCCTATATACCTATTCTCTACCTATTTCCAAGATGAAAATTGAATAGCTTATTCGAATCGTGCCGTATTCGTTCTAGGCTTTCTTTTGCCATTTTTGTACAATTCTGAGCTTGTTAATCTTTTTCTGTGCTAACTGGGAATAAAGAGTTGTAACTAATTGCATATTTTGTTATTTGTAGAAAAGGGCTTTGTGATTTGAGGTTAATTGGTCAAATCGTCATCAATATTCCATATTAATTCGAGTCAAATGAATGCTATTTTAGGCTATATAATGTCTACGAGATTTGTATCCATACCACTTAATAAATCAATGGACATAGCACCCATTTTATTGAGTCTTGTTGCTATGCTGTGAAATGTGGACCCTGAGATATTTAAAACCTTTGTAATGACGAAAGTTATTACTCTTAACAAACCTTTGACGATCTCAAAACACTCGTTTCACATACATAAGTTTATTAATAACATAGACAAAAGATGTTCTTGCGGGGTACTCAGAGGTTCAGGTATCCATCTCCACAACTGCGAAAGTAGTAATTCTATGGCCACCTCGAACCCACATGTTGACGAGATAGTCAGTATTCAAGGTGACAGGTAGTAAGCCATGTCACCATTTCCAAGCACTAACTATTACCTGTTCGGGGAACAGACTGGTTTCCTCACGATGTTTTCCCTCACCGTAGTATTCGACGCATTTCGTTAATGTAATTTTTATTAATCACTACATAGTATAAAACAGAGTCGCTTTCTCTGTCCCTATGTCCCTTTGTATGCTTAAATCTTTAAAACTACGCAACGGATTTTGATGCGGTTTTTTTAATAGATAGAGTGATTCAATAGGAAGGTTTATATGTATAATAACATCCATTAAATAGTGGAGTAGGCTATATATTTTATACCCGTGCGAAGCCGGAGCGGGTCACTAGTAACATCTATATTGTACTATTTAATCTGTTTCCCATATTAAGTTCAGTCCAACTAAAGTCTCGTTCAGGCGTCATTAGGCCACGAGGCTTCTACGGAAGCGCTGACAGAGTGGGAGGCTCCATTTTCATATTTTATAAGCGCCTTCGCTTGACACCCACACATCGGTTAATTTTGATTTACTAATGATCCGTATGGGTGAAGTACAAGGGGTAATGTACTGTGAATAAGTATGTATGTACTTACGGGTTTAAAATACAAAGTTTAGGTAGGTATTGTAAGACAAAACTTCATATGATTAAGTCATGTTTGTTCCTAGAAATTCTTTATCGCCTCAGTTACTTAGTATGGGGTTTGTAATTTGCTGACAGATTGCTAGCTTTTCAACTAATATATGTCGTTTACGTGTAGCTCCTTAGTCGCATCTTAATTCATGTGGGGGTCAAAGGAAACTATTTCGCATTGTACTTAATTCACAGGTTAGACAAATTTAGATATAAATGAGGTTAAATTAAAGTAACGAATTAAAGGATTCAATAATATCTTAATATAATTCCAATGACAGTAATAAATTTATGTTATGCGGATGAATGATAGCAGATAGACAAAAGGAATATATATGAGTGAAGTGGAAGGGCGGTTACGTAGGGGCCGGCCTAATAAGGATTAGGTGTACCTATAACGTTAATGAAGCGAAAGTGGTCTGTCAGGATCGGGACAAATGGGGATCCGTGATCTCTGCCTACCCCTCTACAGTGAATAAGGCGTGACGTGTATGTATGTATGTAATAAATTTCTTTAAATGCTATCTTTAACTCAATTCGCTCCATTGGAAAACAAAACATTCTATGTTATACCAGCACAAGTTAAGACTATCATGAGACTTGATTTATTTACGAAATAAACCTTTTATCACAGGCGGTAACTAGCCTATTTCCTCTCAGTTCCCTAACAAGGGACTCGTAAAAGCTTGCTCTAATCAATAGCGACGGTTACTATTGGATTTTGTCGCGTTGCTGTCACGAGATTGTCTCACCCTGTATTTGTCATGAGACTTCGTGTATTTGTCGTCACGAGTTTCGGGTTGAGTTTAGATGGTAATGACATATGAGTTCGGTTCCTGGTACATGATTAGTGTGGGTTTTCGGGATATAAGGATATATAAACTGGATGTTTTAAATGTAGACTCTGGTGTCCATAATTCTTAGGGTTCGGTTGAATGTTTACCCACATTAGTAGATGGTTTACATATTGTTAAAAGTTAAATGAAAAAGTCACGCGCGAATTATAGTATTTGGTCACATATTCACTTTAATTTACGTCCTTCGATCTCTTGAGGGGTGAACAGAATCTTGGAGAAATTGTATCGCTTGTTTTTTGTTGACAAGTTACTAATCGAATCTTGCTAGTTCGTTTACATAAATAGTAATAATATTAAAAAGCATTTATTTACAGCCACGAAAACATACATAATACAAAACGTTTAGAAAACTTACAAACTAGGGGGTATAACTTGTGCATGTTATAAATTGTATTGTATGTGTAAATTGAAAATGCTTTTGGAGCCGTGCGTATGTATATTCCTTTTCTATTCATCTTACGTACATACTCCTATTACTTCCGCTTCACTGACACAACATTACACCTCCGCAAACACTCTAATATCACCTTACTTCAGTACAATGCTTATTTGTGCGTCATATTTCACCAGGTCGACACCTAGAGTACCCGCCACATAAGGTGGCAGTAGCCAAACTTGGAACTAAATTTGACGTTTCCGCCATTGCGTGTTATTTTGTATGAAAGGTAAATTTAGTATTACCAGCGTTGTGTTTTTTGCCCACTCTTTGTAATTTTTATGTTTGTTAAGGGTGATTATAATAAATTGATTTCTGGAGTTTCTTGTTAGTTCTTCTCCAAGCTAGGGTCTCCGCTGAACTTCTTCTTCTCAATCGTTACGCTCTTATCAGAGCGGTCGTGGTCTTCATGACGTGGCATCTTGAGCAGCCGAAATGGTTGGTGAACTAACCTCGGTAAAAATATGTAAAGACAATGCTCAGTGCCATGTTTGAAATAGTTTTTTTACATACATACATACACATCACGCCTGATTCCCTGTAGAGGGGTAGGCAGAGATCACGGATCCCCATTTGTCCCGATCCTGACAGACCACTTTCGCTTCATTGACATTCATACATTCTCTAATACACTCTCGGCGGTTATAGGTACTCCTAACGTCACCTTTTTTCAATATAGCGTCTATCTGACTGTTACATATATGTCTTATTAGGCCGGCCCCTACGTAACCGCCCTTCCACTTCACTCATTTATATTCCTTATGTCAATATATAGTTTTTTTAATTTGTACTTAGATCATAAAATAACTTTCAAAGAGAGCTTATGATAGGGCCTATTTTGAATAAAAATATTTTGACTTTTGACTTTGGTATATTAATTTGTTTTATTTGAGTTTATAGCTCTGCAACCAAAGATCGTTACAAATGAAACCTCAATATAATGTATCGAGCCGTATGGCACAGTGAGTGCTAGTTTTGGCGTGTTTACTGGCAACACTGGATTACGCGACTGTGGCGACGCCTCCAACTGCCACCTTATGTGGCGGGTACTCTACGTAACGCCCTTCCACTTCACCCAATCCTTTCCTTGATTTGCTTTCATCCACATAACGTGTACTAACTATTGAAGTATGGACTATTATGATTATGATGTATTTAATACACTACCTACAAATATTGCATACAAACATCTTTATATATTTTTCCTTTTATTAATTGTCTCTTACATATAATACCTTGTATAATTGCTTAAACTTTTCGTGTGAAAGTATAATTTAGCAAAGAAACATATTATAAAACCATGTAAAATGTAGCAAAAAATAAACAATAAACTAAAACTGTTCCCTAATTTTAATTATACTGTGAGGGAAAACATCGTGAGGAAACCTACCTGTTCCCCGAACAGGTGATAGTTAGTACCTGTAAATGGCGACACGGCTTACCACCTGGCACATTGAGTACTGACTATCTGGTCAACATGTGGGTCCAAGATGACCATCGAATTACTACTAAAAACCTAACCTCTGACTACGCCGCAAGGGTTAATGGTCATGATCGCGATTGTCTTTTTATAATTATAAATGATCTGGTCTAGCATCACTACAACTATGCGACCTGTGTAGGAATGCGAATACACATACTAGAATAAAGTTCTACATCGCAAAAGCGGTAACTTGTTATCATTAAACATACATACATACACATCACGCCTGATACCCTGTACAGGGGTAGGCAGAGATAACCGATCCCTATCTCCCGATCCTGACAAACCACTTTCGCTTCATTGTCACTCATACACACTCGGCGGTTATAGGCACTTCTAACGTCACCCTTTATTAAATATGTAAGCATTATATTACGTTATATACTACGAGATAGACTCGTGTAGAATACACAATTTTCCGAGAAAGCATCTTATGTCAGGCATTTTCAGTGTTTGTTTAGGATGTCCCTTATATATGGATTAAGTGACGGACACCATTCTAAAGAATAACAAAGGATAGAAACCGCAATTTTGGGACTTCTTCACGATGATAATCCCATAATTGAGTGATTGAACAGACATTATACAGACTATATAACTAATATCTTTTATTATTAATCCAATAAGATCAGTCGTCTATGGTGCGTCAACAAAGTCAGCAGCTCAATGAAAGTTGAAAATACAAATAATTATTTTCGGCTGAATGTTTAGTCAATTGTGATGCCAAACTGGCTAAATATGATCGCTTTGGGATAAGATTTGGATTCTCAACTGGAACGAACCGAAGAACAAGGAAGAGAACAAGGAATTGGAGCATCGATTTCGTTTTTCTTCGGTTGTAGCGGTTGACGGCGTTGGTGTAACCATGGCGATGGAATAACAAGAAGTTCAAACGCCGTGGCATGAGTGTTTGTACTTCAGCCGACATAACCTTAGTGGTGAATGGCATAATAAAGAATTAAAAAAAAAAATCCAATAAGATATTAGACAGTCAGATAGACGGTATATTAAAAAAAGGGTGACGTTAGAAGTACCTATAACCGCCGTGTATGTAGGTGTATGAGTGTCAATGAAGCGATAGTGGTTTGTCAGAATCGGGACAGATGGGGATCCGTGATCTCTGCTCACCCTTTTACAGTGAAATCAGACGTGATGTGTATGTATGCATGTACTTATGTAATATATTTCAGAAATTCAGTAATCTGTGATAGTTTTTGAGATAATCTCCTAAAAAGACCTAAAATTATACTTATAATTCCTGTACCTTGTTAATAGGCTACTTGACACTATTAAAAATATGTTACTAAATGTGGTCATCCTATTAGGTAATAATATAAAAAACCATATTTAGCTCTATTTTATCCGAAAATATTTATTGATTTTGCAAAATAAACATAATAAATTCATATATTTTTTTGAATTTCTTCCTTCACAAGAACGCTCTGTGATTGGCTACGCCTCGCGTGACGTCACAGGCAAGTAAACATTGTTTATTGTTATGCACTTAGTGTGATTTTATCGTATTTCCATCGTTTCTTGTACTATTTTTACAAGAATTCCGCAGGACACTATTAACCAGTGATATAAACAATAGTATTTGCTGTCAAAATGGACAAGAATTTCGTACAAGTCGACAATAGAAATCTACCTAAGATGACGCATTTATGGTTGCACTTTTCTTTAAAAATAACTCTGATTATTATGCTGCAGAGCTCAAAAATATAAAAGATGGTATGTAAGCATCTAAGTATTTATTTATAAAGCTACTTTTTATATTAATTTCCATCGCTGTTTCACAAAATATATAGGTTATGTTTATTAATCCCCTTCAAATAGTGCACATGCAAGAATAATAACATGGTCAAGTACACAAAGTATATTTAAATTAATTACTGAATGTTGCTTAAACATATGGAATTCTCTGATACGCCTTATTACACACTCTATGTGAATCCGCAAACTAGCTATTATTTTTGTTTGTCGTACTTAATCTTTGTGTTTACTTGCCTGTGACGTCACGCAGATCATATGGCGTCCGCCATTACAGAAACAGCGTTTTTCGCGCGAATATTGTAATTTAAATTTTAACTCAATATTTTACGGAAAATACTGCAAAATTTGCAGAAATATACATGTGGTGAATTAATCATATACCAACGAATAATTTGAAACTATTTTTCAAAATCAGTCAAATAGCCTATTGGGGATCATAACTGAACGTAAATTATCTGCCTTTCTTCCTCACTAAACTAATCAATAAAGAACTAAATATAAAGTGCCAAATAAATGCTTATGGGGTAAATAATGCACGGTTTCCTGATGGCATTTAGTTACCCCTGCCCACCCTCTCTGATTAATGGGGATACTAGCAGGAAAACGAAAGAGAGAGCTCTATACAAACTTAGCATCTTTTATTCTTTTACCCTTAAGGGGTGATGAGACAGGCCTGAATACGATTTACGAGCGGCTATATTTGTAACGCGGTTTTATGGCTATATGTTAGAATATAAGGTACCGAAACGCATTTCGCAGATGTGTTGTGGGCAAATGTAAGAAATAATGGAATATTTACAAGCATAATTATATACAATCACATCTGTTTTTACAGAGATCGATTCAGATAAATACACATTCTTTTTATCCACATCCATATACCTCCTGATACAAACTTGATGGTTATACTTAATTCACCCCGTTTCATTATGTCCAGCTACATATATTTTTAAATATCAATAAACTCTCTAGTCACCTTTAACAACAGGTAATTAATTGCATTTAAGTACGGCAGAAATATAAGTTGATGTGTAATATCTTTTGAGACATTTAATTTGTTATTATTATTAGGCATTCAACAATTTTAAATTACCATTTAAATGTACGAACATGGAATATTTATAAAATCTTTAAATAGCCTATCATCTAATTACCCTAGTTCCTTAGTCACCTTTTTCAACATTACATACATAGAACGAAACTACAAATAAACATTGTATGTATGTTAGTTACATTTCAGTTTTTGTTTTATTTATATTTAAGATTCAGACAGTAGAAAAACAAACGAAGGAAAGCAAATGATACAGTCAAAATAGACTTTATTTTCCGAAACCATTCTCTATACAAATAAAAAACAGACCACTATTAAACCTTTGCGGGGTAGTCAGAGGTTCAGTTTTCCATTTCCGCAGTTGCGAAGGTAGTGTAGCCACCTCGAACCTACGTGTTGACCAGACATTCAGTACTCAATATGACAGGTGGTAAGCCATGTCGCCATTTACAAGCCCTAACTGTTACCTGTTCGGGGAACAGGTAGGTCTCCCCTCGACACTTTCCCTCACCTTACTTATTCTATACTCAGTTAAGTTATCAATTAAGCACAAAACTTAGACCTTGATAACGCAATAATAACGTGGTAAGCCTTTACTAATAACAGAATATTGCAGCCTGTCAGTCAAGTGGTCAAACCAATGACATTGCTCCATCGATCCAAGGTCTTGCTAAGTGGATTGACTGTGGTCTGCGACTTGACATTCCACTGCTCTTCATACTTGATATACCTATATTTTTCTTATTAACTCCTATATACATACATATACATTTACGTCCTTCAATCCTTTTCTTGACAGAACCTTGGATACATGAAAAAACCTTCTTGGTCACTTATTAGCATGCATATTGGGGTTTTAATATGATATGGAACATTGGTGACAGGTTGCTAGCCTGTCACGCAATGAAATCGTCTTAGCACAAAGGCAGTTTAATATCAGATCAGTAATAGCGTGAAGTTGGTAGTGGATTAGCAAGTCAAGCAAGCGTCAAATTTCATCATTGACATCAGCAAAAGTGTCAATTTTCTCTTTAAAAATGGTGAAATTTGTCTAATTTTTGCTAATTTAATATCAACTTCACACTATTACTGATCTGATATTGAACTAATATTTTGCGAAAAGCATTAGTGAACTTGGGCTCCAGGGAATAGGCAGTGATTTTAAATGGCGATATAGCACGCCAAACCTCTGTCCACGTGAGTTAAGTTTTTTGGCATACTTATACTTTTCTCAATAACCTCATATGTAAGATTGTTAGTGTATTCCACTTATGAACAAGATGTGGGAAAACTTCGTGACGAAACTTGGGTACTTTTACTACTATCTACTGAGATGGATATGTCTCATTCTACTTAGATAACTATGTACGTAAGATATTAATTTACCTTGTCCCGGCATGTCGTAGGAAGCGACTAAGGGACTGGTGTAAAAGGAATACATAAGGATATGGACTACCAACTCCCCAATGTCTAGTATCAAAGAAATCATTATCATTTATGCTAAAAGTAACCTAGGAGATACTAAAAAGGGATCGAAGGTCATCAGCTTAGGTATGTAAGTAGACTTGAAAAGGTATGTGAAAATAGCAGATGTGTTTGTAAAAGGAATCGATATTTGTAACTATTTCAAGTAAATTACAAGCTGTAAATTGTACATAGCACAGAATAGGCAAGCAAATATAACTTTGAGTCTTCTGTTAAAGGAAACTTAAAATAAATACCAATTAATGTCTAAATAGCACTAATTATGTTGTAATTAGACTAGCAACCTGTCATCAATTCACCATATGACATCACAATCCCTATATTCTGTAATGTATCAAGTTGTTAAATAAATAAAGTCAAAAATCACTTGGAAGATATTAAAATAATTGAATGTATATGTATGTAAACAGAAAACTACCTTCCTAAGATATGACTATAAGCTTGGCGTGAATGAAACCTATTGTGTTGGATATATAGACATAAAATATATCTGTGATTGCAGTAATTCAATTAATATTTCATAGAATATTAAGTACATATAGCTCTTCCGTTTCTCAATAATTTCTATTTACTACCTAATAGATTACAGGATGTGAACGATATGTATGAACGAAATAAACGTATTACTAGCCGATTTCTTAATAAATTCAATTTACTAGTCTTTTTGTTGACAAGGACATACCAAGAAGAATAGTAACTAGTAATATTTTCTTTAGGTCCCATCTAACACAGAACTAATACATCTAAATCCTAGATTCAACCCAAGATTGTGTTATGTAGGCTTCCCTAGTAACAGCCGCAATTAACCCCAGACAGCATTGTATATGATTCTCTGTGATTAGTATTTGTAATCTGTACCTAATGTTTGGAGTCTAGAACATAACCTAAGGGGTCTTTTTACCTTAATTATTTCATTTCTTTTGCATTTCTATGTTAGAAGTACATATAACAACCTATAACAGACGAGTGTGTATGAGAAGATGTATGAGTGTCAATGAAGCGAAAGTGGTCTGTCAGGATCGGGACAAATGGGGATCCGTGATCTCTGCCTATCCCTCTACAGGGATCAGACGTGATGTGTATGTATGTATGTATGCGGAGATGTATGAATGTCCAGGTTAGCAAGATTAAAAAAGTTGCTTTTAAATTACTATTTATTGGGATGTGACTACATGGTGAAACATGGAATTTAAGTGACAATTAGTAACTGAAACCTCTGCCTACCCCTAAAGGGTTATCAAACGTATATAGTATTCCAATATATCTAAAATAACCTAAAATCCCTTCATTAAAACTAACCTTACGAAATTACCGCTGTACTCGTAAAATCTATAATCAAACTATACAATCGAATGTTTGCAATAAACGGATTCACACAGATGTGAAGTATCAATGTGTACTGTAAATCAATCAGAAGTAACAGATGATGCGCTGTTTAGGTCGGGAATCAGGTCATTGGTCACTCGGTATTTGGGTGTTAGAGAGTTACTGAAGGGCTAGTGGCAAGTGATATTTGTTGATATATAGTTGGTTTTTTGTTAAATGTTCTTGTCATTTGTGTCAATTGTGTGCTTTTGTGAATAAAGGTTTATTATTATTATTGTATCTATGATAATATTTTTGGAGACGGTATGACTTGATCAAAACATTACCTAAATAGGGATTTGTAAAAAAGTAACGATTGATTGAGTTGGATCAAATTAGGCACAGTATTTTCTAGGAACGTAAGGTAACAGAAGAGCATGCATGAGAAGGTTAATGGGTGTAAGTGAAGTAAGAGAGATTTGTCAGGATCGTTCCAGGTGGAGATAGTCTCTGCCTTTCTCGTTGGGGACGTAGAGGCGGGAATATATGTATATGTATGTATGAATGAGCCGATGACATAATATATCCGCATCCGTTTTTATAGAATATTTCGTTAAATTCGAATGGCTATGACAATTGTATTTTTTATAATAACGTTCTGTGTATACATATCTGTTCTACTTGTTTATGGCTTGGATAGCGCCAATTCTGCTAAAATCGAGCGAAGACTGTATTTCATACTCGTATCGTATATTGTTGGAAATTAGCGAGAAATTAGTCATAAATATTTAAGATTCGTGGTATATGCATTAAGGTCAATATGTAAGACTCGGTAATATACCTGAAAAACTTCCTGTTACCTAAATTCCTCTTACGACTAGTTTCATACATATAATCATACATCTTTTACTGTGTGGACAAAATATCGGAGATAAATATCGCCTTCGTAAATTTTACATCACTATCTACTTTGTGATAGCACTTAAATCTTTAATCAATACTCTCTTGGCCACTTCTAAGCATGAATTATTTCAGACTGATTGTATCTATTCTTCTATTAAAACGTATTAAAACAAAAGAATGCTACGTTACCTATACCCTGCATATTTACAGCAATATATTACCCAGAAAAGTTTACGTAAAACAACATAATAACCGCTCATATGAAACAGAATTCCGCAATAAATCGCCTTACGTACGTGAAAACGCAAAAACGTAAATAAGCCGTCAACGAAAATATGCGTTACACAAACCATAACGAGATGAAATGCTCATACATTAAACCTGACAGTTGGTTTACTCGAAAGAACTGCATTTACACGATGTTTATTTAAAATACTTCCCAAATTCTTTTAGATGTTCTTATTACGTGTTTAAGAATGATATTACTATAGCAACGAGCGAATAATTGTGATTGGTTCAAGGTGGCGAATATTCTCTTTCTATCCCGATGGTTAAGTGTGTATGTAAGTAAATACTCGTAATTCGGCGTAGCTTAGTCGTTGAGGGCTTGATTCTATATCGGTGGGTACCAGATAGAAACCTCGGACCATATCCTAATTGAAATGAAATTTTCTAGTTTTCTATGTACGTTTTCGCTATAAAAATACATTAGCTAATTGCAACGAATACTAGAGTGAGGAACAACAGCGTGAGGAACCCTAGTTGTTTCCCGAACAGGTAATAATAGTCAGTGCTTGTAAATAGCAACACGGCTTACCACGTGGGTTTAAGGTGGCCATAGAATTACTACCTTCACAATTGCGGAGATGGACACCTGAACCTCTGACTTCCCCGCAACGGTTAATGGTCGTGAACAAGTTTGTCTTTTTTATTCTTGTCTAAATACTCGTATGCATGTAGATAGATTGATATGATAATAAAATTTGTATGAATATTTTAAATATAAACAGGAAGTCTCCTATCGTATCGTAGTACAACTTGTACGGTTTGTATTATTATATATGTTTACAAATATTAAGACTGATACTGTAATTATTATAGCATTCATGAAACAATCGAGTATGTATGTGGAGGCGAATCTCAGTGTGAAGTGAAGTGGTTTTGGGAGTAAAATATCTGCTTACGTTATAATTAAAAAGTTTTTCTTTATTATCATAAAGGATCAATAATTCATTGTAGATTGTTATTAGTTATAACATACTATGAGACGGCGATAAATAAATAAAAATTACTTACCTATGAACGACACAATATAAATTCCTAATTAGGTATTAAGATATACTTACAATTCCATATATTAAATAACAATAAATACAAATACACACACACACATAAAACTAAACCTAATAACAAATAAATAATAGTGTTCTAATGAATAAAATAGAAGTGCTAATACACTGCAAAAACTATAATGAAAATGTTGAGAGTATTTAATGACTGTACTGATAAGCACAACAGCAAAAGCTTTGTAATTAACAAAACTTAATACGCTTTTGATAAGCCATTGCCTGACATCTATTGTTTATAATTGCTTTTTGATTAGACGCTTGATTACATATAAATACTCATATCCATTATTAAAACATAAAGGATTTAAATTATGTTATGTTAAGCCATGTTTACAATTATGTAAAAACGTTTTGGAATAACGTTGATTTGACGACCTCCGTGGCGCGATTGGTTAACCACCACTTACTCCACTAATGCATTGTAGGCACAATATTACTTCAGTATCGATACAGTAATACTTCAGTGCCCGTAATTTGACACTTTGGTACATAGTGGAGTGCCGAGTGGAGAGTAGAAGTAATATTGTGGCTACAATGCATTACTGGAGTAAGGCCCCTGAACGCTAATCGCTAATCGTGAGGTCCCGCGTTCAATTCGCGGTGGAGGCAGAATTAAGAACTACGCTTTCTTCTGCTTTTCAGTCTGGTCGTTGATTATATATGTTATATATGTATTTACGTATATATTTCTTAGTTATATGTAAAATAGTACCCTTAACACAAGTTTTAAGTGAACTTACCAAGGGTCTAGCTCAATTGGTTTTATAGTGTCCTAAATATTATATTATTATAACTGTATGGCTTTTGATCAGAATTTTTTTAAGAAAAATCTTAATGCATTACTCATCTCCTCCAACAAATCGGTAATAAAGATGGTATGATTTTATTCAAACTCCAGACCAAAAGAACACAGTACAGTAAACAGTTGGGATAAATAATGATTCGCCAATTGACAATTAACTTTAATTAAATGTTTAAATTGATACACCTAATTTAAAATAAAATGTTATGTTGTAACAGTTAAAATTTCATTTTATTTTTTAATAACTAGCGACCCGCTCCGGCTTTGCACGGGTATAAAATATATAGCCTACTCTACTATTTGATGGATGTTATTATACATATAAACCTTTCTCTTGAATCACTCTATCTATTAAAAAAAACTGCATCAAAATCCGTTGCGTAGTTTCAAAGATATAAGCATACAAAGGGACATAGGGACAGAGAAAGCGACTTTGTGTTATATATATATATATATATATATATATATATATATATATATATATATATATATAATGTATTTTTAATAAAACACATAGCCGGGTGTATGTTTAATAAATGTACTATAAAAGTACATTTAAAAGAAAACGAACAACTATAAACAGAACTATCACTATTAATTTATTCGCTATCTATCAAGAGGAAACTTCTTATATAACATTTCAACAATTCTTCGTGATAATTCAAAATTCATCTTAACTAGTCTCAGGCCTTTAATCTCCAATCTTTATCCTTGCTAAGGCCGTCACCATTAAAAGTTACAAGGCTAGGGGTATGCCCACTTTGATCAACCTTTTCAAGGATTACGAAAAGGGTGAGTGACGAAGTTTAAAACAAAAATTACAGTTGCTAAGCCGTAGTAATCAATAGCCGGGAAAACTTCCCTTTGTAGTTATGGTAACGGTTAACAAGTTTGTTAGATACGATTCTTTATTATGGAGAAAGTGAGGTGATATGGTGACACGGAATATTTGTCACGTTTGATGCTGACTAGATGGAAAAAAGAGGTTTAATGAGGCCATAGATAACTTCAAAATAAGATTAAGATTACAGTATACAGGCAGTGATCTACATCTCCAAATTATGTTTAATTTAATTCTATCTAATCACAATAAAATCGAGTATGGTAGGACCAGGTATGGTATATAAATTCTAATTATGTTTTATTAGGAATTCATATTATTTATTGTAATTATAAATTTTGAAACTTTAAGCTATGTTAAATGAATTTGTGTTTTTACATCTTAATATTAAAAATTCTGAGGTTTATATTCAGTTCTCTTATAATTAACCTAAATACGTATTTCTGTACCTTTATTATCACAAGTCATATAGCGTTCCACAATAAATTAGTCCCCGAGCAGTCAACCGTACTCAGCTTTAGGGCATCGTCCTAAACTAATATAAAGCCACCCCCTATGACGTCATATTGTCACAGCTACTGCGAAAATGTATCAAATTCGAAGACATATCTACTAAGTTATTTTAACATAACTAACTGTATGACAATATAAGCTAACAGTGTGAGAAAACATCGTGAAGAAACCGACCTGTTCGCGAACAAGTAAAATTCAGTGCTTGTAAATGGCGACATGGCTGACCACCTGTCACATTGAGTACTGACTGTCTGGTCAACACGGGAGTTCGAAGTGGCCATAGAATTACTACCTTCACAATTGTAAAGATGGACACATGAACCTCTGACTAATTCGCAAGGATTATTGGTCGTAACGCGTTTTGTTTCTGTAAAGACAACTACTGCCACTCATTAATATTTCGACGTTCAATATATGTTCTATTACTGTACTTATATTAAATAAAAATATGTAGACTTTTTGTTTTGCAATGGTAATTGACTGCTAAGTTATCCAAATATACACGTTAAGAAGTCTTAGCTTCAATATACATACATATACATTCACATCCTTCAATCCCTTTCTGGGGTGGATACAACCGCGGAGATTTAGTATCAGTTTTTAGCAAACATTGGTGACAGATTGCTAACCCATCGCCTAATTGATCCCATTTACCAATATAATAATGAAGAAACGTATAATATAATAACGAGAGAAAGTGTTTTATGTCATTATATAGTTTTTTTCATATACTTATACGTATATTGTTATTCCTTGAACTTCTCACTCCGAAAGAAAACGTAGGTTTGCCAGACTCCATTCCAGTTTGACAAGTGTCTAAAGAGGTTTCCCGAGCTTTTTGGAATATAAATCAACCCAAATAGGGTTCCTGAGAGGTGAATCTACATACGTAAACTGAGGCCCCAATAACAGACGGATTTAAAAGAACCTGAGGTCTCATTGCAAGTCAAGGATAAGTATACAACACATATATACTCGTATACTCACGTTTCCTGTGCTAGTCTGGAATGTAAAAAGAATGCTAACTAGCTGCCGTTCTTCCCAACATGTCGGAAAAGGCGACTAAAAGACTAGGGGTTAATTTAATCGATTGGCCGATAGGCTTGCAACCTGTCACCAATGTTCGATTATGACATCGCAACCCTAATATTCATGCTAAACAGTGACCTACGAGATATTATATCCCCGAGGTTATATCCACCCCGAAAGGGAATAAAGGACGTGTAGACGTTATACATACTCACGTTTTTCACGGTGAAAATACCCTTGAGCCAAAATATTATTCTATGTCACCTTTAACATAGCTATCCTGGATATTGGTGACAGACGCTTAGTCTTTCGACCAATACAGTCAATCTTCACATATAAACCAGAAAGAATAGTAGTATAAAATAGTCCAAGACTAGGATATAAACAAACCAATCTTCGTACTAACTATGCTTTTCTATTCAGAACATCAAAAAGCCATTGTTTCAGTGCGCGGAATCGTAATTTCAAACTCGATTTAAATGGATAAAATATTCTTTCGAAGATATCGGAGGCTAACATCAAAGCTCCTTTGTTATTGACTCCGCAACCAACTTTTGCTTTGAGAATGGCCTTATCACATTTAATTATGGCTACGGGATTGTTTGGGATTGAAAAATCTTGGTGTAGCGCCTTAAGAGAGCATAGAGCCTTTGTGGTACCAATGAGATTACTTTTTGTGATTGAGCATTGAAATACGTTGGGGGAAAAATCACTTCACTTGCATATATCTTTGGATTTAGGACTAAGGTTTGTTCACGTGAATAACTAACTATTTGACGAACTAAGTGGTATTTATTAATTTATCTTTATTTACGGTTAAACATACTAAACAAGAATACAATGAGAATGCAATAAAAAACAGTTAAAACGTCATAAAGCATATGTATTTTAGTCTATAACGCTATTTACTACTCATAAAGAACCAAAGAGCCATGGATAGACTCCAGTTTTTTCCGTAAAGTTAGGTATTCACTTCGTAGCTAGACCTTTACCTATGTAGAAACTAATTCCAAACTGCACATTCATTCGAAAAATCCCAGTCCATTACCGTCCAGATTGGACATAAATCCGCCATAAACAACCAATATTGAGGGGCTATTTCAAAAGCGTTGAAACCTGCATTTTCCAGTAGACTTCGGTTTTTCTGAACCCAATTACGTGGTTCTTTACCCACCTCACGTAGGCAGCCGATAACTTTTATGGATGGGTTTGGATAGGGCTACAGATGACCTGGTTGGGAAAGTCTGGATTACAATGTTTCTACTTAGTTGGTATGAGGTTTGGGAGTACTGTTTTGTAAACTGTATTTTAGGTATTTCAATGTGAGATAAATGAGCCTTTGAAATGTGGTGCTACAGGAGGATACTGAGAATCTCATGGCGGGATAAGATAAAAAACGAGACGGTTCTACAGATCATGAACAAAAAGAAGGAAGTGCTCAATGAAGTCAAAAAACGCAAACTGACTTATTTGGGCCACATCATGCGCCATGATAAATACAAGTTGTTGCAGGTTATAATGCAAGGTAAAATCATGGGACGACGTAAACCAGGTCGTAGAAGAACATCATGGCTCAAGAACCTGAGGGAGTGGTTCGGCCTAAGCTCACGATCCCTGTTCCGTGCCGCTGCGTCCAAAGTAAAAATAGCCATGATGGTCGCCAACCTCCGCTGAGGAGATGGCACGAGAAGAAGAAGAAGAATGTGAGATATGTAAGATGTGAGATATGAGATATAATGTGAGATTTGTAAGGTTATAGGCCGTATCTACTTAGGCAAGACCTCAGACTTCCTATTATAGAATTTATCCTAGGTTGGAATCCCGACTCTGGCATGTACCAATGAATGAAATTTAATTATGTATCTTTTATATACATATATAATTTACAGTCGCTAACGATAAGGGATAACATTGTAAGGAAACTTGTCTATCCCTCGGTATAGGTAATAGCCAGTGTCTGTATACGTTACTTTGGGTGCTATCAATGTATATAGTGAAACGCCGGTTTTTGCATACCTCACATGCATTCGAAATTTTGGACGGGCACTCTAGCCTCGCATTACTCCGCCACACTAAAAAGGGAGTGTGTATACAGAAGTCGTGAAACTTATGTATTATTAAAAGGTTAGGAATTGTTATATATATATATATAGGGGTAGGCAGAGATCACGGAACTCCATCTGTCCCGTTCCTGACAAACCACTTTCACTTCATTGACACTCCTCATACACACACGGTGGTTAAGTAAATATCTACATATATAATTATATTCTCTTTATCAGTATCCTAACCTGGTTCATAATTTGAATATTAGGTTTCATTAGGTTTCCTAGGGCTTACCAAGTCCAACCTAGACTTGGTAGAGGCATAAATTTATAAGAATCAAACTTGATAAACGATGTATGAAGTATTTATCTAAGTTCTTATAGGATTTTAATATTATTCTTTTTACAAATGAAATCACATCCTAGATTAGGTGAAGCGACATCTTTTTTTTGCTTTTATTACTTATATATGTAAAGTGTATATTAACTTACACGTACTCATGCCCATTCCTTTCAGAGTTAAGAGGATTTAGTAGGTAAATATACATATCTCCATTTTGACTATTTGAATTGTAATGGTACAGTTTACTAGCTCATTCCCCAAGGGCCTTACTCCACTAATGCATTGTAAGCACAATATTACTACGTCACATTGTGGAGTGCCAAAAGTGTCAAATTACGGCCACTGAAGTATTACTGTATCGATACTGAAGTAATATTGTGCCTACAATGCATTAGTGGAGTAAGGCCCCTGTAGATACATCCCTTATTCAAGCCGAAAGATAGCTAGTTACCTTTCTATTTACGTCCCAGCTTAAAAAAACAACTTAAATCTCCCAACCTAATCTGCCACTGGGCGTAATCCCTAAAAAATGAAGATGTATCTCGCCCATAAATCCACGCGGAGTGATCAGTTTTAAACTCCGAAAATATCGACCCAGTCTTCTTGTTTGGGATTTGCATTCTAAGCTAACTTTGTACCTGTTATACAAACGTGTGTTCACGTTTTTTATCCTTTATAAGGTGGACTGAAACGTGTATACGTACTTCTTTTTTTTTGTTGATCGGACTGAACTATTAATATTTTGTTATATTACATACATACATTCATTTGGGAAACAATATAACAACAAATCGAATATCAATACAACACTTATACATTTCCGTATACATAAGTTTAAAGCAATTACAAAAACAACAAAATTGAACCCGATGTTTCTTTAAAAAAGTTGGCCTAAATATTATATTTACGTACCGCATAGAATACTTACTAATTTCATTTCTTACTGACAAGTCGTAAGAAGTGACTTACGGACCAGGACTACTTAAATATTATATATCAATACCATTACTATAAATTAAAATCTAACTTCAAGGTAGTGTCCACCCCAAAAGCAATAAATAGACATGAAAGTATATGTATTTGATCTATAGTCTTATAACCAACCTTACACACCAGAAAGAGACTATTCGTTCCCTCACCAAGCCACCCACTCATTCGTCAAAAGGATGGCTATTGAAGCTATCTCAAGTACTTCTTAACTAAGTGGCTGTCTGAGAGAACCCTGCAGCGTGTTACGTCATCACAGGGTTGTTAATACATAGTCTTACATGTATAAGTGTACAAGGGGTGGATGATTTGTCGTTGGTTACTTTTGTCACAATGCAATGCAATTTCAATGCAGTTTGAAGAATAGAAGAGCATGTCGATAATAATAATATAATAATATTAATTGGACATTATTACACCAATTGAACTAGCCCCTTGGTAAGTACATTTAAGACTTGTGTTAAGGGTACTAGTCAACGTATATTTAAGAAATATATACTTATTATACATAAATAAATACATATATAGCATATATAATCAACGACCAGACTGGAAAGCAGTAGAAAAGCGTAGTTCTTAACTTTGCCTCCACCGGGAATCGAACCTGGGACCACACGATTAGCGTTCAGGTGTCTAACCGCTCGCGCCACGGAGGTCGTCACATAGATGAGTATGGGTGTGAGTAAAGCAAGGGAGATTTGTTAGGAATGTTCCAGGTGATGATCGATAGACTATTTATCACCATAGGGAGGTAGAGGCGTGAATATATATATGAATGTGTGGTTCATTTTAGCATCTATCTAAAGGTTGTGATGGGAGTAATGTGGGATGTTATTGACCGATTCCTCAACTATTATCGGCCGATAATTCTTGATTTAACCCTAGCTTAACTTAAGAATAATAACTCCGTTATTGTCTTAATATAAACAAAATAACTATAACCCGCCAATCTACATCAAAGTCAGTTGTAATGGTAATCAATTAATAAATTTACATTAGCATTTAATTTAATGTTCATATTAACTTTGGCATAGGAGAGAAATCATTAGCAATTGGTAAGGTATTAATAAATCTAAAAAACACTAATTCTTTTCAGTCCTAAACTAAACCTAGGTAACTAACCTAGGTATTTACATTCTATTGAAGTCCCAGATTTGATTCCCGTTATTAGTCGTAACTTAAGAAGTTTCCAGACGAAAGTTGTAAAATGCTATCGTCGGAACTTCAGTCTTAAATCGGACTCAATCGAGATACGATCTATGTCATTAAGATTTCTATCTGAACTATCCAAGCTAAAGGTTTGAGAGTAAAGCTTAACTTAACTCATTAAGTTATTTTGTACTATTCTGTGATAGATGGGGCTTTTATACAAACCTTAGCAGTTTTTCATCCTATAATGTCCTAGTAAATGACTAAAGGATTTCAGGTTTTTTTTAATTCTATTTTGTTTGGCCTTACATCGTAAAATTAAGTCAGGGTTGAGATTAATAGGATTCAAATGGTTGCCAGGACATTCTATACTGAACACTTAATTCTAAAGATAACAAGAAATAGATAATGTATACATTTCAAAATTAGAAATGGCATTTACTAGTAACCGACTACTTACTTATTACTACATGCATTTTTCTAACATGTCTTAAAATATAACTAAGCAAGTATTCGTAAAACTATTCGTACAGTGTGTCAAGTACTAAGACCTACATAATAATACTGTTAACAGCCGAAACGAACTTAATAAAAAAAACGTCTAGATCATCAATTTCGCCCAAACTAATAATAACATAAATAAAAGTTGAGATAAGGTCCTAATTCACACCCAGAACACGTAGGATCCGTTTCACGCATCGCCAAACAGTGTACAGAATCTTTAGGTTTGACTTACACATTGTATTACTTTGGATCGGTAGTTCAGGGGCCCAAGTCTACTAATGCGTTTAAGTACAATCGCAGTTCAATATCAGATCAGTAATAGTGTGAAGTTGGTAGTGGATTAGCGAGAGTCAAATATAACCATTGATATAAGCAAAAGTGTCAAATTTCGCTTTTAAAATGGCGAAATTTGTCACTTTTGCTAATCCACTACCAAATTCACATTATTACTGATAAGTGTTACTAGTATTAGTGGACTTGGGCCCAAAGTGGTGAGGAACTATGAGACGATCCTATGGGTACGTAAAAAACTGGTTTTACGAACTCTGTCATCGGGTAGTGAAGAAACCCTGCTTAATACGAATAGTTTTGCAGTCTGGATTTATAAAAAAAATTAAACAATTATTTCACACCTCGGGGAATATTTTAGCTATATTCTATGCATAGCATTATCAATCATTCTTCCAATATTAATCTCTAAGATGCTTCTGTCCAATTTTGAATTAAACATGGCTTTTGAAACGTTTTGTCCCTTCCCTTTCAAGGAATGTAAACGTCAGTCTCAATAAATCACGAATAACACTAAAGTAAAATCTAAATAAAATGCTGCAAAAGCTCGCGTGCTTTTATATCTTTCGAGACGGAACAGATCATCACATACATTATATCCTCTCGGACACGTTTAGTATATATTGATATAGAATATTAATGACAATTTATAATCGTACATGTAAATAAACCGTACCATATCAAACCCAACCGTCTATATATAAACTAGTAATTCACTTCAAAGTCTGATCTGGTTGATTGGGAGGGTCTTGGCAGCTATTCATCCGTCACTAATCCAATTTGGTGTTCCAATCCTTAGGAGACAAAGTTGCCAACTTCTCACGACATGTGTGTGTATATGTGTGTGTATGTGTGTGCTTCATAGTATAGTATTATCTCTTACTAGCGACCCGCTCCGGCTTCGCACTTCTGGCTATGAATGTTATTATACATATAAACCTTCCTCTTGAATCACTCTATCTATTAAAAAAACCGCGTCAAAATCCGTTGCGTGGTTTCAAAGATTTAAGCATACATATTTTAATTTAAGACAAAGAAAGCGACTTTGTTTTATACTATGCAGTGATTGCATACTCTACTTCTACTGTATACTTAGTAAAAATATCGCCAGAGTAACCTTTAGCATAAGACAGATATTACACTACTATACAGCTATCAGGGTTTTGTTTTATTCCGGTTATATTAAAATGACATGCCGGGATAAAAGGTACCTAGTTTGATTCCACAAAATTTTTAAAGTATCTCTGGACTATATCATAATATACTCGTAGATTGTTTCACAGTTTCTTACTTTTGAAAGCTAAATCAGCTTCTTATGCTTCCGAATGGCTAATTCAAAATGAATTTGAACGCTGATAGTCTCTCCAGACCATACCATAAATAGGCTTCGAGTAGCCAATGACCTTCGCAAAACAATCCATGACCAATCCTTACTATAATTTTTTTTCTTCACAAATGTGTGATTTCGTTCGTGAGAAATCTTCACAGGGAATTTCATATTAGTTCCCAGAAATCTTAATATGTTAGCCTCAGGCATTCAAAGGGCATGATACTTGTAAGTGCGGAAAGCTAGGATCCAATTCTTTGTGTTTAATGTAATAGGCATTTTTTTCATTTTCTGTTACACGAGTGTATGTGGTAATATATGTACGCGTGAAATAATTGAGTGTAAGAGTTATTTGCGTATTTAATTTCGTGTACGATATTCAATTTATCTTCAGTTCTGCGATGTTGTTTGTACCTACTACAATTTGCTATACAGCCTATTTTTAATCCGACGTACAACGACCACTTTACTAAAATGTAGCCTTTTAGAACTGAGGTATTTCGTAATCCAAGATTATTATTTATTCAAAAGGCTTTACAAAATTTTAGGATAAAGTCCTAACAAAAGAAAGAAGAACTAAAAACCTAAATCTTCGTTCGTTGGAAAACACTTGAATTCAATTAGTTATTGTTTTTTTTTTAATTCTTTACTAAGCCATTCACCACTAAGGTTATGTCGGCTGAAGTACAAACACTGATGCCACGGCGTTTGAACTTCTTGTTGTTTCATCGCCATGGTAACATCAACACCGCCAGCCGCTACAACCGAAGAAAAACGAAATTCAATTCTTCTCCTCTTCCTTGTTCTTCGGTTCGTTCCAGTTGAGGATCCAAATATAATCCCAAAGCAAACATATTTAGCAAGTTTGGCATCATAATTGACTAAATATTCAGCCGAAAATAATTATTTGTATTTTCAACTTTCACTGAGCTACTGACTTTGTTGACGCACCATAGACGGCTGAAGTTATTGTTATTAAAGCAAAAAGATTATCTCATTCTAATCATTGACTATATTACTACATAATAAATATCGCATTTACTAACATACATATGTATATAATACCAAAAAGGTTAGCGAACAAATAATTTCTCTGTTTTTGATTTATTATTATTAGTTACACATTAATTATGCTAAAGATGGCTTATTGGTGTCCTATATACCGTGTAACGTATGCATTTGATAAATATCCCTATGGCCTACATATAACCCCGCATACTTAGTCGCTTCTTACAGCATTACCTAACTCTACAACACTATTCCCATTATAGTGCAAGGAAAAGACTATTAAACTATACCACACTATATGTATTGACTTTCGCATTATCAGTGTAGACAAAAGCCATGTCACGTGAGTGCTAACGTGACACATGAGAATAGAACCTCATTTTGGAGGCTTAGTTTTATTATGTAACCTCCTTTGTGTCGCCTTACGCAGACGCGAAACTTAGGTATCACTGCTGAATTTGCGTACATAGAATTTGGATATGTTTTCTATTATATCGTAACTTAAACATCGGCAAGAAACCTGCCTATTCTTCGGGATATCACGTTGGTTGCTGTCTGTCTAGTGAAACCTGAGCTTTGAGTTACCCATACCTAACATGCCTTCGAAATTTCGGAGATGGTGTGTGTACACAAGTCACGAAGCGTATGTTTTTTATGTTATGTTATATCGTAATCTATATGACGGTGACTAAGGAGTTTTAACCGACTCGGATGTCGAGATTTGTGTGTGTGCATCTTTTTTTTAAATTTATTTGTAGATAGTAACAAATACTTTACATATAAATGTATCCACTAACTAGCTCCCTTTCTGTTCGTCAATGGCTTAAAGGAACAAACTTTCTGACTCTTCAGGAATTCCTAGTTTGAAGCAAATAGAAGTCTTTTTTTCTTCTGAGGTTCTGAAAACCTTACTATAGATAATCTTTATATCAATACTAACATTTTTTTTAATATTGTTTCAGGTACAAAGTGTAACCGTGTAACGTCAGTGTTCAGTGCCGTATTCGTGAGAAAAATGGAGGACGCAAAAACCAGACTACCCTCATTTGACACGGTGAACTACCCGCAAAAAAGTGTAATATTCGCGAACGATGTAGTGCGATTCTCGACCTTAAGTAGTGAGCGGTAAAGTTCAGTTTTGATGAGTGGAAATGGGGTGCGGCCAGAGTAAAATTAATCTGTACCCCCGTCGGAATAAAAATGGGGGAAAAGGGAACGGCACTAAAAAGTCAGGTTAGTATTTGTTTAGTCTAGTTTGACCTGGAAAAATGGGAAGATTTGTATGAGTCTTTTAACCGTCTAAGCTATGTATCTTAGGTTATGTTAACTTAGATAAATAGCACTTACACATTATGAATTAAGTTTATAAGAACAAAAGACAATATTTTACAATTTAAAACTGGCGCCCTATGCATTGCCAAAGCCACGATACGTTTGCGTGCTTTAAAATGAAAAATATTGTCTTTTAGTCACTTTTAGCGTTTACTGTAGATACAAATATTCTTATTTTTCAGTTCTTGAAGTTTGGACAGAAATTAAAAGATATAAAATGTCTGGCATATCGTAGGAGGCGACTAAGGGAGTAAGGGTAAAAATAATATATGATTACATTGACCCCGAATCCTTTCGTCGGCTCTAATACAAGCCGGGATAACCAGCAGGTAGTTAGCATTCTTAATACCAGACCATTTTCTTTCCGTACCGACTTGTACAGAACTATATATAGAACGTCATTATTCATGTCGATTCATTCCATAAAAAAGCATCGCATGTCTCGAATGTATGTTGGAACAAAATAGGTCCCATTTGAATCACATGCGATTCGCTACTTATGCTGAAAAGTTTGTTCGATGGAGCTGTCCCGTAGATTGTAGATCGATCGTTATCGACTTTGTAAATTGAATACTAAATTTAAACGTGCAAACATATATTTTTGGCTTTTTATCCATTTCGGACTTAATCTTTAAAGGAAATATTTTTTAGGACATCTTTAACATGATTTTCGCGATTGTCGTAGCATACATACATATATTCACGCCTCTATGTACCTAAATGTATAGGCAGAGATTATCGATCGTCAATTAGAACGATCCTGATAAGTCTTTCTTGCTTCACTTACACCTCATACGTGCCTTCTGTTCTTCACTACGTACACCCTCCTTGAGAAGAATGGCTCCAATTTGATCTGTAGAAGTTCTACGCGGGCTACCCCGTCCAACTCTACCTTCCATTCTTATAAAATATACTTAGTAGCATCCTGCGATATGTTTGAATGAAATGCAGGCAGTAAGTAATTACACCTCTGCATTGAAACTAGCCCTTAGACCTTTTTTCTTTAATATGCGTTCGTTTTACGTATTATTAAAGTGGCACGATATATTATGCTACCTAGTTTTACATAATTCACTTATTGCTTATATAAATTCCCTTAGGGAGACAAAGAACAAGTTTTTAACCATGTTTCTTCACATTTAGCCAGTTTTTTGAGACAAACAAGTACTTCTTACTTATTTATTAAAAATAATTTTATTGAATATTATACATACATGCCCGTTAGTTGCAGAATTCCCAAGGACACAGTACCTTCAGTATCAACCCGTAGTAGTTCATTGAACTATGTACCGTAGCAATATTCCCTTCCACGTCGAATAACAAAACTGAAATAGCAGTTACTGCATAATTTATTCCGCCGCAGTTCTTTGTATGGACATTCTATTTTTACATACATAGAGCTTTAGTATCAAGGCTAGTGTTTACTTGATAGTCTGGGACCTAAATAGAATGCTTGCTTGCCTTACTTTAGTAATGTAGTAGTAAAGAAGTAGATGTATATGGCATTTGATGTAAATATGAAAAACATTTATGTAAGATTGCTAAATATATGGGTTCGGAATTTATGACCATTACTCTATATTAATGTCATCATAATAGGTTTTTAACTATCTATTTCAATACGTAGTCATTAATGAAACAAAAATACTAGTTGCAATGTAATTTATTATCAAATATTCGAACTAATCTGACAAACAGATACATACACCTCAAGTTTATATTCTAACGGAGGAAAAAATCGGTTTTCCGATCCTGACAAATCACATTTGATTCATTGATATCCATAGACATCTCACACTCGGCAGTAACAGGTACTTTCATAGCTTTTTTTTCAGCATGCTGTAATTTAATACTGTTAACTATTCAGTCGATATCCTTTTACAATATGTCCACATTTATTAATATTAATCATGCGCTAAATCTCTCCACAAAATAGCACATTATTTTTCTTACATACAAGCTTTTCTTCCTTCATAACGCCCGTTTTAACTTTCTTTTCCTGACTGACACCATAAGGTCTACATTCCAAACTCCACCATTCTTCATGCATGTTTCATCAGTACGTCTGGCGTTCACAAAGGACTCGTGGCGACAGACACGTTTTCAAGTTTTTGCTTCTGTCTAGCCGACTATTGTTTGGGCACTTGGGATTATGCTTTAGAGTATAGGATGGTAGGTTAGGCTACAGATATAAGAATACTTTTGGCTTAGCTTGTTGTTGTGTTTAGAGGTTTTTATTCTTCTGTTCTTTTTTTCGCTAAACACAAACATTATTAGGCTAATCTAAGACTACCCTCTTTCTAGGATATCGAAGACAAAAGTAAGGTAGTTACATAGTAATATGGTATTACAAGCCATTAGCACCAATAGTTCAGATTTTTTGCTTTTATGTTTCCAAAATCGAAACATAAACGCAAAGAAATTTCTTTTTAACTCTTTCTTTAGAACCCTTGACTATAAAATGCATACTAATACACTAATAATTATTTTAGTTTTTATTAAACTATTTTTAACAATGTACGCACATGCACCTCAAACATTATCTTCAATCTTTAGGCACAGAACTTATATTCATTTTAGCCAAACAAAACAGCACACTACTATCATTCACAACCATTACATACCTACATACTACATCTTCAAACACAAAGCAAGCTCTGTACTCGTCCCAATAACCAGCCCTGGAAATCCCACTATAAACGCGAATCAAACAATGCGGCCGAGTATTGTAAACAAGCGGATTTGAATGATGCGCCTGCGCACTCTATGGAGACTGCTGCACGCCATTGCAATGTATCTGCGGAAAAGATGGGGTCACACGGGTAGATAAATAAATGGGTTATATCTAGGAATTATTTAGGTAATGGAGATAATGTTTTCTATAACATGGATAGGAGTAATTATTATTAATATAGTTTATGAGAAACGTATTATTACACATACGATTCGTCAATCGGGTACTTACTCATAAAAGATCGCCTATTACTTCCGGCAATTGTCAATCTTTATCGGATATTCAGCACTTGTGCCAGAAAAATTGACTTCTTACGTGATTCATCAGTATGCTTTGCTGACTTCTATTATATTACGCTTAATAAAACGGACAGGTTATCCCTTACCGATTCATTTTTGAAGAATTTCTCTAAATTTCTAATTACATAATCCATTGGTACTCGCAATCCGTTACTGAATTTATGATCCTACCACCTGAGACAGGGAAAATACTTAATAATAATAATTACCCACGTAATACCCACGTGTGACCAGTTCAATTGAATGAGCTGTGTGAACTATCAAACAACTACAAAACGTAGGAATTCATAGCACTGCATTTACATTTGCAATATTTAGTTCGAATACCTGTGCCCTAGCACGTTTTAATAAAATTTTGTTTATTGTTTAAGTGTTTAAGTAAATAAGTACGCAGTAAGTAGATAATACGAGTAATAAGTATAGTATATAGTATAGTAATAAAATAATAATAGTCCGTAATTACCTAATAATATTGTACAATGTACGTATTACCATTAAAATTGGCATGTTTAATCCAATGTACTCGTATAATGAAAATTGAATTCCTACGACCTCACGTTTAGTTAACGTTTTCGGAGAAGTATATATATTGTAAGATTTAACAAAGGAATGTAATTAATTTATAAGAAGGGCTTTCATTTTCGCTAGTTCACCGAAATTAAGTAACGCAGCCCGTTGTCAGTTTTGGATGGGTGACCATTTTGTGTTTATTAGGCGCGAAGTTTTATTTATTTTCGTATCGTATCGTCGTATTTATTTATTTCTTTTCATTTTTAACTATTATATTATGTAATTAGTTTTATATATATATATATATATATATATTAACCTTTTATGCTTGTTTTGCTAAGCCGTGCTACACTCACATTAAAACCCAAATTGTAATCTTACACTATTAATAATTATTAATGAATTTCTTCTCATTAATATCACTAGTTCATCGTAAATAAAATATCCTTCCTTTTAATACACTTCAATCTTATCTAACTATAACATCACCCACTTATAAGAACACACCTTTGGCTGGTATAAAATTGTAGTTTGTCGACAGTTTGATGTGCTAATACTAGATTTATAGCCCTCCTAATAGCGCACTGAGTGTTCCGATCAATTTGCTATTTCAAACCAACTTTACTATTTACATTCATGCTTCTACTGTAATGAACGAGTAAGGGAAAGAAAGGATATATGTATGGCGAGTGTGTATGAGGAGGTGTATGAGTGTCAAAGTGGTTTGTCAATATCGGGACAGAAGGAAATACGTAATCTCTGCCTACCCATCTACAGCGTGATGTATATGTATGAATGTATATCGATACGAAATAGATTTTTCATAATTATTTTAATAGTATATTTTATTTATTTATTTACATTTTTCACAATAACACCATTACAGGATATCCAATACGGTATCATTGACAATACAATATACATACAATAAACAATTGTACAAGTACGTCCCGTTTAAGTATAGAATGGAGGAGATAGACTAGTATTTCAATATACATTAGCCTTATACACGTATTATACAAATTAATGAAATATAACCATGAAATATAATAAGATAATAAGTACGCGAAGTATTAACCATACAATCAAGCGAAAGATCGGTAGTTGAATGATTATATGTTCTTTCAGCATAACTCCCGCTCTTGTGATCCGATTAATATGCTCTTAGAATTCTTTTACATTTATACCAAAGACAACAGCGTTCACGACCATTAATCCTTGGGGGTGGTCAAAGGTTCAGGTTTCCATCTCCGCAATTATTCCATTCCATTCCATTTACAAGCACTGACTATTACCTGTTCAGGGAACAGGTAGGTTTCCTCACGATGTTTTCCCTCATCGTTTACAATACATTTATACCCTTAGTTGTCTTTTACAAAACCATTTCATGAAGTTAGATTATATTGCAATTATAAACCACACAGTACTCATACACCTAAAACTCTAGTTGTGGTCTGTAAGTTACATTCTATTCAGATTTCCACCTATTCCGTCCCAACTAACTTTAACTCTAGTTTAAGTCTTCATCTCGTCACCTAATTACTATTATCTCGGTGTCAGAACGCGTGACAATTCAACTTGTAACGGGGCCTATGAACAGGGCTAATCCCCACCAATCCCCACTAAATCCCCCCTCACTTGACCCAGACTGGTTTAATCCGACATTTGAGGTTTCCTCCATCCTAATTAGTTTACTAATGCGCCTTGATGCCGCGTAATTAGTTTAGTGGACTTAGAGTAGGGGTGTTTTTACATACATGTACTTACGTTCTTTAACCTCTAAGTACAGAGTGGCATACATCGTATATGTATAATATCTACTTAGTATAATTATATTATTGCCAGCATATTGGGCACTCTGCGCTCCAAAAGATCGTCTTTTGTGGCGTACCCTTGGGGAGGCCTATGTCCAGCAGTGGACTAGTACATGCTGATTGATTGATATATCTACTTAGTCATCTCTTTATGAAACTGTCAGGATGTTCTCAAAGTCTTAATTTATTAATTGCTACATTTAATCTACTTTTCGTCATATAATTATCACTGAATGTGATGGGTTGTATTGTCCTTGTATCTAAGTTTTCATTATTGTCTATTTGGAAAAATTACTGGAATTTTGTTTTGCAACGTTTTCGCTCTATAGATATAAATTTTTAATTCGACGTAGCTCAGTTCATGTTGTTGAGTTTGTTTGAGGTTTGGCTCTGTATCAGTGGGTACGGGGTTCAAATCTCGTTTGAGCATGTGCCAATGGAAATTAAGTTAAATTAATTTCTATGTAAATTTTCGTAATAAAAACACTTTTACGAAATGCATCGAATTATACGGTGAGGGAAAACATAGTGAGGAAACCTACCTGTTCGTCGAACAGGTAATAGTTAGTGCTTGTAAATGGCGACATGGCTGACCACCTGTCACATTGAGTACTGACTATCTGGATAACACGTGGGTGCGAGGTGTCCATAGAATTACTACATTCGCAATTGCGGAGATGGTAACCTGAACCTCTGACTACCCCGTAAGGGTTAATGGTCCTGAATGCGTTTGTCTTTTTTGTGTATGTAATGTGTTTTGGAATTCGATAAATCGTATTATTGGTTATTACTCTTAATTAAGGCATTTTTCTCTAGATCCTCAAGCATTCATATTTTTTTCTGACCTACATTCTAACTCCCTTAAACACCTTCACATCATCACATTCCTAACAAAAGACAACATCATACACTTTACCCAGAGTACCCAAAATAAAAATACCAGATTACATTACACACATCCACATGACTAAAGCTTAACATAACACAGTTTAATTATTTTAAAAGCGGCACCGAGCTCTCGTTTAATTAAACCCATCGACAGTAATTCATTGGGACCTAATGTACCTTAGTCGCTTTTGACCTACATGGGAACAGAGGTTTAAATTTGCCACTTTATTTGTTGTTTGGTTTAGCGGTTTACTTAGGAAGATTTGCTGTGTGATTATTTCTAAGTGCTATTTAACATAGAAATAATCAAGTAACAAGTGCTATTTAACATGTAACTAAAATGCTAACTTTTGTCCTGGTGTGTAATAGATGGGGATAGGAAGTTAAAAAAATGGTATCTATTTAAAAGATAGACTATCAACCCGTAGTCATTAATCCATATCATATACGTATCACAATACTGAACACGGGGTACTAAGAGGTTAAAAGTCTAAAGAGTCTTATCGTCTTATCCCTTTTATACCTGCTGATCAGTATTCATCGTGACAGCTGATAAACTTTATACAGATAGCGGATATTAAAAAAAATCAAGATACAAGCCGGTTACCTCACAATATTTTCCCTTACTACGAACTAAACTAAACTGAATTGTTCTACCAATGATTACCTATCTACATCAATGACATTACAACGCCATTAGTACTACCCTAGATGACCCTTAGTAAACATTCCGAATGGCATAGTAATGTCGTGGGCTTAAAATACTTGTTTGCGTTAGTTTTCAGTATCAAACGTAGCGTGAGGGTTTCATAACATCATATCATGTGTTTCACAAACATTGCCACATCCTTATTTAAACTGCTCAACATTGAAAACAGAGTTTCAACTACATTAAATTCGCATTTAAACTTCCGACCGCTACATTGACCCAACATTTGAACTATTTAATGTAAACTTGCATACATACAGAGGTATCATACATACATGTCTCTTGAGTAAATCTTTTATTAGTCTGGAACGCAAAAAGAATGCTAATTAGTCGTTCTTCTTAACATGCCATATAAGACGATATACATCTTCATGATACCCTTTTGGGTTCATCAAAAGACCACAAAAACCTCACGTTTCACTAGATGCCAAAGTTACAGGTTTTGAGTCAATTGCCATTCACAGATACTAACAAATAGCAACTTAAACAACTACACAGATTCTGAAAAGAAGAATCGCGATGTTTTACTCTCGTTGTTTTACCCTCTCTGATATCAACTGCACTTTATTATCCGGATGTCCATTCATAAATTTTGGCCAAGCCTAAGATTGCTCAACGGCGGTGATCTAATCAGAACCGACGTATAGCTACGTAAAACGTAACAATCATTCAAAAACGAATAAATAAACGCATAAAACTAAGCAACGCTTATAACTCCAACATGGATTACGTATTTAAACAAAAACGTTGGAACAAATAAAATTCGCATAAATTGCGGGAACGGCCTAAGCTAAATCATTCACCCACGCATCTCATTGAGCTATTTGCGCTGTTTACGATCAACCTATTTCTAGCCAGCCCACTGTTCTTTACAAATTACCCGTGAACTTGCTACTTATACTATTTGGACGTAAAGTGCACTTGAATGAAAGCCCTTTGTTACGATGAAATAACTGGGACTGTTAGTGGGTCAGTAGTAAAGAGAATTTTAGATCTGAGTATGTTACATTCTTCATTGGAATCATGTTGTAGAGTAGTCAAAGGTTCTAGACAATCTCTACAGTAGTAAAGGCAGTGAAAGAAGAAAGGAATTGTCATTGAATCTACTTAGGTGATAGTTAGCAAGCCCATCGTCGCGTAGATTAATTTAAACCCTAGTAGTTTCTTAGTGGATCTTAGACATACTATTTTGAAACTATGTATTTTTAATACTTTATTTTATAAGAAATTAGCACGATAAGTTCTGTTTTCTTACAAAATAAGTTACATCACGAATGTCAATAATATTATATTGAACTCAATTTAACCCTATGTAGTCTCTTATTCGCCTTTTAACTAAATACTAATTTAAAAGCTAATTCCGAAACTAAATTGTACATTACACATCTCAATATATACCCAGTACCGAAAATTCCATGTTGGGACATGCGAATTATTTCGCAGAATACAATTTCAATGAACCTGATTGGCTAGCTTAATTACCTGTGACGTTATGCAGATAGTTCGCTATTTAGCGGTTGGAATTCAGCATAACTGAAATTGGCTAATTTGGTAGTGAATTTCTGTAATTTCAGTAGTTCATTAGAAGGAATATTGGTCAATACAAATAGCAATATATACACTCAAAACACCAACGTTGTAAAACTTATTAGAATTCAGAAGTAAAAGATTCTTAGGCAGTATGAAAACCACTTTTAACTAGATACCATCATTAAAGCACGTTAACAAGCTGTAATATAGCATTTGGACTGCCTACAATCTATAAAAGTAATATCTGCCATATACCTATGTAGTATCAGTTATATCTTTCCAGTCATGTTATAAGAGGTGACTAAGAGAAGATGGGTAATTTATGTACTTAAATGTGATGTGTAGCCAACCATCATCCTTATTTCTATGTCCCCAAAGTGGTTACAGAAGAGCATGTATTAGAAGGTTGAGTCACACACTCAGTCAGGAAGAGAAATTTGTCAGAATCGTTCCAGTTAAAAACGAGGAATATAATCATACTTATTTCGTTCGTTACTAAAACCAAAATTCAATTAGGACGTCCACTGAATACTTAACACAACTACATCATTATCGTCTAGTCTGCAAAGGAATAAAAGATAACAAAGGGAACGCCAGACAGAAAACATTTCTTCCACTATTTAAGCCACGGATAAATGAAAAACCTGAATGGGATTTTAATGAGCAACTTCGTTATTACGTGGGGTGACTTGGACTAATATCGGTCTGGTTTGCTGCGATCCCTAAATACGTATTATGCGTTCACTGAGTGAGTTTCATGTAGTCATTGACTAAACAGTGCAGTGTTAGGATTAGTGAACCGGGCCCAAGTCGCCTAATGCTTTTAGAAAATCGTAGTTTAATATCACTTCAGTAACTGTGAAATTGTTAGTGGAATAGCACGTATCAAATTGTTCCATTTTTACGGCACAATTTGACACTCTTTCTAATTAACCACCAAATTCACACTTTTAATTAAGTTGAAGAAAGAATGAAGTATTGAACTACGATAGTACTAAAACGTATTAGTAGTTTTGGGCCCAATACTCTATTGGTATGATATGATATATGATAATGGTATGATAGAAACATAGTGGGATAACCTATCTATTTGACTTAGAAATACTGTTCGAATTGGTAATAGTCATCGTCTACCCATTGTAACACGGAATACTAAATCATGTTGAGTAAAAGGAATTCATAAATATGAAGATAGAAGGTAATGCGTGTACGTGTATATAGTTGAGATTAAACATTTTACAACTAGCGAGAAACAATAAGAAATCTGACATTCCTTAGTCCTTTTTATAAATTAAAATACTAGTTAAATACTATTACAATATTTTAAAATGCTAGCACGGAATTTGACACAACTTAAGTGTAGTTAGCAGCTTAATAGTGGACACGTAAAACAGTGTTAAGTTCAACGAAAACTCTTGGGCATACTCAAGTAATCAAAGTTGGGACAACTTGGAACTTCAACAACAATTTACGCCTTCGAATATCAACTCGAACTTTGCTGGGCGTTAAACGGAGCTCAGCGACCGTAGCAACTGGAGATTCGTAGTATAAGTGAATTTACTATAGGTATTTCAATAGGTTTAGTGATGACTTAGGATTTAGACTCTAATTATAAATAGTAGTTCTGACAGCATTTCATTTATTGGTATCAGTCTACAAAAACACTCGGTAAATTTACATCTATGTAGGAAAGCCATGCTCAAGCCAAAGGAAAAAGTTTGTGAGGATCTAAGCATAAGAAAAGCCGTGATATCTGCATACTGTTTCCTCTAGGAAAACAGGCGTGTTGTGTATGTATGAAGTATGGATCTAGCGTTATTGTTAAGGTAACCTATATACAAATCGACTACTTACGACACACTTGGCGAAAATGAATTAAATATACAGTTCGATTAAAAAATTTTTCTTTGTACTTTTATCGCATCTAGGCGGTAAAAAATATTGGATATGCTTTTTCCGACTTTAAACACAATTTTAAACCTCTCTCCTGTAAAGCTTCCTAAATTGCGTTTAGGACAAGTACCCCGTTAGCTGTCTACATGTATATGGGTGAAATTGAGGGGCGGTTACGTAGGTTTCAACTGTGAACCTCGGCCATAAGTTCTTGAACCATAAAGTAACCAGCACATTTTCCAGGTGCGGTGGACAAGGACGCTGACGAGGAAGAAGGCAGCGCTGGCTCTGGTTCCGGAGGAGCTCCTCACGAGGAAGTGGTGGAAGAGGCTGACAACAGCAAACACATTCTGCCACTGTCCGCTCATCCTCCGACCATGTGAGTGAGAGAAGACTTAAATGACGCATGTACTGTTACTGTGACTACTGTCACTTTTGTGGTAGATCATCCTGTATGTAAATATTAAACAAAAACGCTTTCAGAACCATTAACCGTTGCGGGGTAGTAATTCTATGGTCACCTCGAACCTAAGTGTTTACTAGATTGTCAGTCATCAACTGTCTCGTTGGAGGTTGGGTCTTTGGTAAAGATTGGCCAAAATCCGTCACAACGGCTAGCAAATGATGTCTATCAACCTTCGGCTCATTTGTCAGCGTCACTCTACCTTTCTCTACACCATAATCAATCACAATTGTGTTTCCATATATATGATATATGTATTTTATGAACTACATCAAAGGTACGGTAAAAATACACAATTTCCTCTGGGGCAAAGTCACATTTAGCAAGGCAAGGAACTGTTAAACTAACACAAACTTTCTTTTGCAGGGAAATTTCGCAAAGCCAAGTCGACTTCTTCAAGATGCTGGACGAGAAAATTGAGCAGGTTCATGATATTTTCAATTTATTACTTTCCTTCAGGGTAGAAAAGATTATACTTGAGTGTTTTGTACCAAGCGAGAAATCATAAAACTGTTTGATGGTACTAAACACGCTTTAAAACTATCGAATACTACCTAAAGATTAAACTTTATTTGCTTCTATTTCCTTTTTATATATTAATATAAAATTTTTAGTGCGAATAAGTTTACAGTTTTCTGAAAATATTTATGATTTGATATAAATCTACTAAAGTTTCCAAGTTTAAAGTTTCCAGTATTTTTACATAAACCTCTCCCTTAAATATAAAGCTTGTAATCAGTTATCCGTAAATCACTAGATCCGTCTTTATGGGACAAAATATTCTGCTCGTTTACTTCCATAAGCTACTTAAAGATCGAGATAATATTATTCCTCATACATATAAGATTGCAAAATGTATTGCAGCAAGCAGATTACTAGTACTCGTATATTGATTGCTTCAGTATTTAGTACGGTGCTTAGATTAAATCCCTAGGTGCGTAGGACTCTACGGTGAAACTTGTAAAGATTTTAATGTCTAATTCATCTCTATCTGTAAATAATTTATGAAGGTTGATACACCTGAGTTTCATAAATTTACAATATCTTATCCGAAAAGTAATTTCATATGAATACACATATGCAATACGATAATAGTTACACGATGTAACTGAAGATCTCTTCATTTATTATCTACTATATTTTGATGTATAAATAAACCCTCTTATCATAATTTTATTAGTACCTTAGTAACATTAATACTTATTACAGGGAAAGGACTACGATTCCTCCAGTGAAACAGAAATCCGCGAGGAACAGGAACGGAGAAAAACCTTACTCTACCAATGGCGTTCAGCCTCACAATCCTCGACATCAAGTCCTCCTACATGGTCAAACTTGCCCACACCGAAGCACCATCCAGGGTCTGAAAGGGTCAGTAGCCCTGGCTCATCGAGGCGGTGCTACCGACACAAGATTGCTGAAGGCCTCTCCCCACCACCTAGGAGAGCAAATAGCGCCCCCTACCATTCCTGCGACCAAAAGCAAGTGAACGGCGACAGGGACTGGCAAGACGAGTCGAACAAGTCACCCGTTCGACGACCTCAAAGCGCAGGAAACAGCTGGAAAGCCCCAAAGCCAGATATGAACAACCTGAAGAAAAGGAACGAGGGTACTGAACCACATTTAGTGCCAACTCACAATGATATAGATGCAGCTTCTCAGGAATTGGCAGAACTGTATGGTTTACCTATACAGGCTAATAATTCTGTGCACACAGTTCCAGCGAAACCAGTACAGCAACCGTACAAAGCCCACATAACCTCGTACCCTACGTCCCAACACATCACTCCTGCCTCTCCCCCTAAAGTCATAGCCCCACCTGAAGAGTACAAGGACCCTGAAGAAAAACCCTTCGAGCCAAAACCACTCTCACACGCCCATCGAATCAATTCTCCTATGCAGAGCCAACAATCCATTTACTACCCTTCAGGGCAACTGCCACCGGACCTAGCTCAGCAGAGACAGCAAACAGCATTTCATTTACAGCAATACGTTGCCATGAAACAGGCCCAGCAACAAATGTACAACTATTTACAAAAGACGCCGCACACTGTGTTCCCTAACGTAGAAGTTAGTTACTCAACTGGCAGGAACTTGAACAGAGTAGAGGAAGATTATGCAGTGTACGCGCATGTTAGAGCTCATAGTGCACCAGTTAGACCCATGATGCCAATGCTTAACCCCTTAGAAACACATCACATGGCTCAACCACCTATGTGGTCGCCAATGCCACCCGTAGTATCACCAGTACCGTGGGTCCAGCCTCAAGACATGTACTACCACAACCCTTACATGCATGGAATGTACAGAACTATGTCAGCCGGATCCGCAGGTACCCTAACAAGGTACCACAAGGAAAGAGATGAGCAGAAGAACGTGTGCCAAAGTATAAACCTAGTGAGGCAGAAGCCAGTAGGGCAGATCGTGATGGGAGGCCAAGACTTGACCGTTTGTACCAGCGCCAGTGATAGCCCAAGTCCCGCCTCAGGCAGCACTGACAGCGGCGTGTCCCCAGGAAACAGCGTGCCCAGCTCCAAAAATTCTACTCAAAGCACCTCGAGTGGCTCCGTGAAAGAGTTCGCAAACGTCGAAGTGAAAAACAAAAAGAACCGAACGTTGCCTTTCGCGAAATCGTTGAGAAGTTCGAAAAGTCTGGATTCCTCGTCCTGATCAAAAGGTCTCTTTGTAATTATTGTACTTACGGAACTAGGTTTTCTAAATGTATATGTAGCTAGAGCGGTTTTAGAATCGATTTTGTGTACGTACCTACTTTGTAATATAATTTTAGGCGGTAAGCTAAACAAATGTAGCATAGATTCCAACTCTGATATTTTATGAAAGATGTTAGATGGTATCTTAAACAATATCCAAAAACACAAAATATACAAATAAATTAATCCGCATAAAATTTAAATTAAACGTAATGAATTTTTATCTGATTTAACAAAATTAAACAGCCAATATAACCAGTGAGGAATATGGAACGAATATATTTATTAAGTAGATGAATTCATAGAATTTTGATAATAAACAAAGGAATATTATATCTTGACTGTTAATGTCCTTCTAGTTGTTAAATAGTAACTACAATTCTATATCGTAAGATTATCATGTTTGTACTATCGTGTTTGGATGAGTTTTTAGATAACTGTTGCTTTCATAGTTTCGAAGCCTCGATATTGCTAAAGCGTTTGACATAATCAATGTTTGACTTTTGAATCAAAGTTGGGATGCGATAGACATTCGCAGATAACATTAAAATTCATTGTATGAACTTTTATATCCTTATTTACCTCGATACAGAAACTCTAGGTTCGATTCCATTTGAGTATCAACGAAATATTTTATATGTAATTTTGGTACTATATACGTATTTGACATTAAGCCTTCCCAATTTTGATTCAAAAGCCAACAGCTATATTATATATAGCTTGTTGATATTATATACAGACATTCAATAATATCAGTATCAATGATATATCTTATCAGTGTTTGTTGGTCAAAATTTATCAACCGTTTGATCTAGGCATTGGTCTACTATAGAAGTGATTTCAGAATCTTTAGTTAAATTAGTTACTCCATGGTTAAATTATTAAACTAAAGATTCCGAAATCAATTGCTATCAAGATATCTACAAGGGAAATTTCATCGAGGTATTATAATTATTGATGTAACATAGGAAAAACCATTACCTTGAGACAGATATTAATCAATGATTATAATTATACCTCGTGATGGACTTTTAATAACCCAAATCCATTATTTGGAAAAAAAAAAGTTAAATGTTTGTACATAATATAAACAAATCAACTGTTGCATTTATGACACTATACCTAATTTATTTTATTGTATTTAGGAGAATTTGTGATAATCATTAAAAAGTAATGAATATCTTAAATGTTTAGATGAATTAATTGACAGTTCTAGTCTTTATTACGGTTGACTTATTAGTATTTTTACAACAATCGATTCTTTTGATAAAACTTCACGATGATCTTCGTAATTCAAATATCATGGTTTACTATTACAAGTATACAATAATTATTTAGAAACACTTCTGTTTTTAAACTGGGATTGTATTTTTGACATAAATATGCTTAGACATATCGGACCCACTATTCACCTAATATTCAGCACCTATCCCTCGGGATAGCCAATGCCTATATACGGCGATACGGTTCACTACCTTTCACTTTGGGTGCTGGCTATCAAGTGATACGCGGGCTTCGAGTGACCCATACCTAACATGCCTTCGAAATTTCGGAGATGGACACTCAAGCCTCTGACTACCCCGCCATAATAAAAAAGAGAGTGTGTATACACAAGTCGTGAAGCGTATGTTTATGTTATGTTATGTTATTCAGCACCAAGTGACAGATGGGGTTCCGTATAGTCAAATAATATTTATTTATTTTATTTATATTTCTTAATATGCCATACACCTTGCGGTTACGTCGGCTGTCAAATAATATCCTAAAGAAATTTCCTATCCTACGATAAACAAGACAAATTGTAGTGTTACTCATATAAAGTTGAACGTTTTGTTATTATAATTTCTTTTTCTTTTTTTCTCAAAAATACAACCCCAGAAGAATAACATCTGAACATATGAAAAGGGTGTTTGATATAAAGAACTATGTTGATATTTCTGTCATAATACAAGACAAACTAATGAAACCCCAAGTTATATGCCGTGACGTCTTGCCCTGTGAAAGTTACCAAAGAGTTTGTACATTTACAGTGCTTCGTAATTCATGAGTTAAATATGGAAATATTTAAATAAAATATTCATTTTATTTCAAATCTTGTTTTTTTTATCCAATTACTTGTACCTTCCATACTCATACTTGCTAAACAGAAATATTACAACTATAAATAGTTTGTAGAGTTGAATAATATGTTATTCCCAACAAAAACCATATTAATAATATTTGGGACACTATTACACCTATTGAACTAGCCCCTTGGTAAGTTAATTTAAGATTTGTTTTTAGGCTATTAATCAACGTATAATTAAGAAATATATACATATTATATATAGCTACATATATAATCAACAACCAGATTGGATAGCAGAAGAAAAGCGTAGTTCTTAACCCTGCCTCCACCGGGAATCGAACCCGGGACCTCACACCAACTTCACTTCAAGGTGGCCATAAAATACTACCTCCGCGATTGCGGATATGGTTACCTGAACCTCTGACTACGCCGTAAGGGTTAATGTCTAATATCCATGTCGAATAAAACCACCCTGTCTCGTCCTAATTGACCTTAGCTGAATTTATGGAAAATTATAAAATCGATTTAATTACAGTCAACAAATAACTGATAGAGCCAAGCACAGAAATAGATTTCAAATAAGCTATTACTGCTATTACGATCTATTTATATTGGTAATTACCTCTAGGACGCGTGTAATAACAAAGTAGAACATAATATTATAGACAAACTCACTTCTATATTACCCAAACAAAAAGTTTATTTACTTTCGTTTTGAAAACTTTTTGGTTGACTTTGGAACTTTTTCTTCATTCTGAATATTAGTGATCGTTGCCACAAATGCCTTAGAAAACACTGACTTAGGCATAGTTATAGTTTTAAGAGATTCGAAATTTATACTCATGATTAATAATTAACGGGACTTATTACGTAAGTTTATATATAATAAAATTACCTTTATTAACCCGACGTTTTAACATGAATCGTCAGTCTGCCCGTGACCATGGCTACTGCAACGTAGCCGAAACGTCGGGTTAATAAAGGTAATTTTATTATATATATAAACTTACGCGATAAGTCCCGTTAATTATTAGTAATCTTAGGCATAGTTGTAAAATGTGCTGGTAAGGGGCTGAATTTCAATGCAACTACATGTTTTGTTCTTTGCATTTTGTTAGAGGGAAAGAGTGCTGTTAAACATACATACATACTCATCACACCCGTTTCCCTGTAGAGGGCAGCAAGAGATCACAAATCCCCATTTGTCCCGATCCTAAAAAACCACTAAATACACAACATTGAGACATATGGTAAGGACATATTTGTCATAACAAGAAGCTTACGTAATTAAGCAATTCAATGAAAAGATTACTTTTTATTACCTTAGTTTAAGCGCAGGTTAAAACCTATTATTACCAGTAAATATGCTTTTCAAACAAGGACACGGTGATTGCCGATCATGTTTGATTTAAGTAACGAAAAGAACATAATATCATAATGTTAGTAATCGACATTTCTCAGTCATTGGAAGAAAATACTTCTTTAATGATGATTACTTGGATCTTTGTCTTTTTGTGTTGATTACTATGTTTAAAGATTTATGGTATCGGTAGAATTAAATCAATAATTTTACGTCTATAATTGAATAATAATATATTTTAGAATTCTTATCAATGTGTCCAATATCATATCACTTATGCAACCAGCTAATTACATCCGAAAAAACGCTACTCAAGTAATTCAAATACAAAATTCTAGCCCAAATTTTTCAACAAACCACGCGTATCCCTTACTTACATATCTAAGTGAGTGGCTGTAAGAACTTAACCCCTCTTTTACGACGCAGACAACCCCTGGGGTGAATGACCTAGGCTCCAGACTTGATAGGCATTCTAGAACAGACTTCTATAGGCTTAGTAATGCCTATAGAGATCTCGTGGCGTCTTTAGTACTTGTTCAGATGGCGTTTTTTGAGTTTATTTATTTAGCTGTGTTTTATTTATGAACATAAACTTACAAATCACAATCATATAAACAGTATTAACTAACATACATTAACCTGGTGTGGATTGAGATTCTGTTTCTTATGTACACACAATAATCTAAGTATAATTATACTAACAGGTTATTAATGAATACAAGATGATTGAAGAGAAGAGTTTTATTAAAATAGGTAAGTAAGTAAGTTAAATTGTACGTTTAAATAGGTAAGTTTATGATATGTAAGTTTTCTCTTTATCTGAAATAAATGTTTCACTCGTGAAATATATAAGTTTAGCTGGTATAACGTCTTTTGCTATTGGAAAACGATAAAGAGTGTGTTTTGTTGCCTTTGAATGTCGTCAAGGTGACTTAGGATAAACTGGAAGAGTTTTGAGTTTTTGTACAAGCGCACTTAAGCGATGGAATATTTATAGTATTTGATGCTTAAATTCAATTTCAATTGACAAAACAATCAGTTCAGAAGAACTTTTCGTCAAAATATATTTTCGGCTTTATTTTTGATAAGAAATTATGGAGTAGATGCTGGATTATTATGACAATCCAATTAACAATACATACATATATTCTCGTCTCTACATCCCTAACTAAGTAAGCAAGTTTTAAGTAATATTTATGTGATTTTGTTGACAACAATCTTAGATATATTATAACTTTCATTGCCATTTCTCCCTGATCCTTTATCTCAGAGCTACATCCGCTTCAAATTAAGCACATGTTGTGTATGTGTGCTGTGATTGTAGCAAATAATTTCAAGAGGCTTAATTTGGCATATTTACATTACAAAAGCTGCGAAAAACAAATTTGTGAGCCAAGCCTCACTGTGAGATTATGAGATTATTTTCGTGCGATATCACACGCGAATGGAGGATGTGAATTAAAGCTATTTGGTGTAATACGTACGTACGTTTGATAATGTAAATTGCACTTGTAACCCTTTTTAGGGTAGGCAGAGGTTGGTATGCGGTGAAGGAAAGTAACTGAGATATTCTGCGTATGAATAATGCTACTACATACGATCAGACCAGACTGGTTAGCACAAGTAAAGCGTAGTTCTTAACTCTGCCGTTACCGGGAATCGGGAACCCCGCGATTAGCGTTTAGTTGGCTAACTGATCGCGCCACGGAGGTCGTATATTTCAGTAGTAGTTAGGACAAGTATATACTTTATTTTAGCCCTAGTCTTCCAAGTTGATCCGATCGCGTTGCATTAACGATAGTCGGTTTCATTGTATTCATACACCAGTTAGAAGACCCCTAGTATGTAATTCTTTTCTTATAATATGGTTAAAAATCTGTGATTCTATTTAATTACTTAAACATATATTCTCAATGTATTAATAATACGAAGGTAGTATCTTCCAATAAAACTGTTAAATATAATTTTTCATTAAGAGTTCAATAAAAGGCTATACGCGAATAAATTCAGGCTTCACAAAGGGACCTCCAAAAGATACCGATTGAGTTTTATTTTTCCAAATGAATGAATACTACATTAAGGGCAAGGGAAAAGGTTTTACGCATTTCAGAACGGAATGTAGTATTCAGACTTATATCTTAAGTCCTGTGCTAGCTGGGACGTAAAACGAATGCTGACTAATTGCGTTTCATCATAGTGTGTCTATGTATAATTGCATAGCCGGCCGATTATTTGATTTTATATTCCATATTAATTTTCACAAATGGTGGCCCAAGTTCACTAAAGCTTTTTGCAAAATCATAATTCAATATCACTTTAGTGTCAAATTTCACCTTAAAAATTGCGAAATTGTCACTTTGACTATTACACTTACAACTTCACACCATTACTGAAGTGCAATAGAACTACAATTTTGTTTTATCGCACTAGTACATTTGGTTGATAATAAAAATGCATTTACGAAATGCGTCGAATACTAAGGTTAGGGAAAACATTGTGAGAAAACCTACCTGTTCCCCGAACAGGTATTATAGTTAGTGCTTGTAAATGGCGAGTCTGACTGTCACATTGAGTACTGATCTGATCAACACGTGGGTTCGAGGTGTCCATAGAATTAACCTTCACAATTACGAAGATGGACACCCGAACCTCTGACTATCCCGCAAGGGTTTATGATCATGAACGCGTTTGTCATAGTCTAATCTCATCAATTGCAAGACATGACTACTGACTCTACCCTCGTACCAATAAACCCCTACAGTCCTGTGTCAGCACATATCACCAGCAGGCCTTAAGTTGGCTGAATGCCAGCAGCGTTTGCCAGTAGCTTCTGCGGCGCATCGTATTAAACGACGATTTGTTTCCAATATATTACAGACGGCACTGGCTGATTGTCGTTGATAACATACATGTGTGTGTTTATGTATGTGTATGTCGTTTAGTCCCTATATAGGTGGATAGAACCTCTGAGATAGAATAATAGCTCCTGGGTTACTTAGCGTTAGGTTTGTGAAATAAATAAAATAAGTTGTGTTTGAATAAATAAATAAAATTTATTACACAAACATAAAAAACATACGCTTCACGACTAGAGTATAGACCTTTTTTATTCTGACGGGGTATAGAGGCTTGAGTGCCCATCTCCCAAATTTCGAAGGTATGTTAGGTAATGAATAATTATTTATTTATACATTGAATTAAATATCGTAGAAGACGACTATGGAAACTTATTGAGCGATTTCCTATCATTACAATTTTAATAATAATGCTAAAGAGAAGGAGAAAGGATTATGTATTTAATCTATTGCCCAAAATGAAAGGTAGTATTTACTATTATTACTTTTTAGTATTTACGTACGGGATAAGCATTTCTATACAGTTATGTAGTATACAATGTAAAGATCAGAAGATGGCATAAAAATGATATGTGCAAATATATGTAGACATACATATATACCTCTGAATCTATACAGATTACATATTATCTATATATAGTATATAGCCATGTGAATATGACAAGAGTAGGTAGGTACTTGTACATACGAGAATACAAAACACAAACGCGTTCACGACCACTAACCCCTGCGGGGTAGTCAGAGATCTAGGTTTACATGTCCGCAATTTCGAAGGTAGTTCTATGGCCACTTCGAACCCACGTGTTCACCAGATAGTACATACTCGTCCATACATACATAATATATGTTTCTAATAAAATAGAAGTGAATCTAAGCCTCCCAACAACTACGAGCGACCTTCACACTGATTTACGGTCAACCTTCGAAGACAATTTATACTTGAAAGAGTAAAAAGATTTATTAAACTTGATAAAAGAGTTTCCGAGATTCTGTCACCTAGAGAGTGATTGCACTTGACGAGCTCCGTGGTGCGATTGGTTAAGCACCTGAACGCTAATCGTAAGGCTCCGGGTTCGCTTCCCTGTGAAGGCAGAGTTAAGAACTACGCTTTTCTTCTGCTTTTCAGTCTGGTTGTTGATCATATATGCTATACATGTATGTATCTATATATGAAATGAATATATTTCTAAAATATACTCTGATTAGTACAACACAAGTCTTAAATGAACTTACCAAGGAGCTAGTTCAATTGGTGTAACATACATATGGCGGGGTAGTCAGAGGCTTGAATGCCTATCTCCGAAATTTCAAAGGCATGTTAGGTATGGGTCATTCGAAGCCCGCGTATCACTAGATAGACAGCACCCAATGTGATAGGTAGTGAACGGTATCGCCGTATATAGGCACTGACTATTACCTATCCTGAGGGATAGGCAGGTTTCCTCACGATGTTTTCCCTCACCGTTAGCGACTGTAAATTATGTACGTAAATGAATAAGCACATATTTAAATTTCATTCATTGGTACATGCCAGAGTTGGGATTCGAACCTAGGACCTTTCTCATACGAAGTCCGAGGTCTTACCCACTGGGCTACAGCCCCTATTTTAATATTATTATTTATTTACAATTGGTGTAATATTGTCTAAATATTATTATTACATTATATATAAAATAGTAAGTATATGTATGTCTAATATATGTATAAGAACGTGTACGTACTCTCTTAATACAACTAAAAAGACAAATGAAAGCTTGGAACGCAGCGTGGAGAGAATGGCGGACAGATGACCGGATGTGACGTCACAGACTTCCTGATCACTTCCGGGGTCGAGAACGAGAACTGTCAGGTACTGAGAGTAGGGTTGCCATGAATGGTTGATATTTATTTAATATATTATAATAATCTGTTGGAAAAAATACTTCTTTCAGTAATGATTCGGCGTAGTTCAGTCGTTGAAAGCTTGACTCAGTATCAGTGGGTACAGTGTTCAAAACTTGAAGCAATTATCAATGGCGATAATATTTTCTGATTTTCTATGCGCAATATAAATTACATTTACGAAATGCACCGAATACTAAGGTAAAGTAAAATATTGTGAAAAATTTTGAGGAGTGTTCCCCGAACAAGTAATAGTCAGTGTTAATAATGGCGACACGGCTGTCAAATTAAGTACCGACTGTCTGGTCGAGGATGCCATAGAATAATACCTTCTCAATTGTGGAGATAAACACCTGAACCTATGACTACCAAACATGCGAAATCAAATACCAAATAATCGGGATACCTAGTTGTAAGAGTATGCTTTATTCTAAATTCTACTTATATTTATTCTATTGTACTCGTATTATTCTGTGGTAGCTGGGACGTAAATTCAATGCTAATACGCCTTTATATTCAGTATGTCGTAGGAGGCGATTAAAAGGCTTGGGCTAAATAAAATCTATTAGACGATGGGCTAGCAACTTAGCACCGGCAACTTGGCTATCTCAAAACCAACACTGGCCGATTGACTCAAAATGAGAGTGCAAATGTTTTTTTTGATGATCATGTTCACTGCGATTGTATGTATGGTAGTAGAAAACTCTAATAAGTTAGCCAATGCAAAAATATGAGTTCGATGCTCAAACAATAACATTTGCAAGCTGTAATAGTCCTTGAATAATACGCAATTAAATTAATATAATTATTAACTACATGAAAAGCTGACAACCCTAGATCAAGTAGACTACCCTACTAGTGTTAAAGTGACCTTGGGATTTCCTGTCCCCAGGTTAACGAACCTTTTGGGGATTAAAAGGGAGTATATGTATGTACGTACCTACTATGTAATATGTATAATACATCCAGTTAATTTTAGAAGAAAACAGTACATTTTATTTTATATATACATAGATACATACTTATACAGTTTACATACATAGATACATATATTAACGCCTCAACGTCACCAACGGGAAAGGCAGAGACTATCGAAAGCCACCTGTAACGATCCTGACATAAAATATCTCTCTTGCTTCACTCACATTAACCTTCTCATACATGCTCTTCTGTTCTTCACACTACGTACACCCATATAAAATGTATCGATTTTGTAATCTCCTTGCCATAGTGGTATGTCAAGTGTTAGGTTATGAGTTTAATATAATGCTAACTCTACCCAGGATGTCTCTAAAGGACAAAGGAGTCAATTTAATCTATTGGGCGATGGGCTAGCACCCTTTAACTTATGTTAAGTTGTGACAAAAGAGATGTTTCCTATGTTCTGAGCATACCGATACAGATATAAGGATGTTAGTGAATAGATACATATACATTAAGCCTGTTTCCTTATAGAGGGGTAGGCAGAGATCACGGAGCCACAATGAAACAACATTATTATTCACACATGTATTACTTTTCTACAGCATTTAAATACTTTACTACAATACATCAGTCTGCAATATATTAATTTTCTTACCTATCAATATACATATACATCTTCTTTACACATTTTAGTCTCAAGACACACACGAAAATAAACATTGAAAACAGAAAACAATCACAATCAAAGAGTAAACAGTAAGAAAGTATACAAGTATACAAAATAGTGTGTTATACAGCACTAAATAGTATAAGCTAATTTGGTTTACATTGCTAAACATACCTACACTAAACTTAGATACATATTCTATTTCGGAATTATTTGAAACAAAACACGTTTCAATAAAGTTCCAATTTAGTGTATGTACAGATAAAATGGAATTAAAAAGTGTTTCGTATAAAATAATATATATGTATATATAAATACCTATAATAGTAATATATAAAATACGTTAGTAATGTTTGGCAAAACTTGTATTTACATAATTATACTGAAGATTTAAAGTAAATCATAACCATAAAACTTGAGAATACTACTTTACAAATTGGATTTTTGTTATTTATTTGTAATAATGATTTTTTTGTTAAAAAGCTGTAGTCAAAAGTTCTTTTGTCGAATTTATTGAATCTAATATAAGAAAAAATGAGCATGTTAAATTTTCCAATAGTGAAAACAAGTAAAGCCATACATAAACTAATTCACAAAACATAATTATATAAATGTCAATGATAAATTCTCAGGGTATCCTTTAAATCACTATGTTACTTATGCAAATGAGATTTAGTTTAATAAAGAATTAAACTAACACAAATTGACTTATAGAATCATAGTAATTGTATACATACTTTAGTTTAACATAAGTTGGTTATTTACCCTGAGAGTTTAAATATTGATAAATAAGATACACATATATTATAGGAACCTTCTAAATACACTCAATAAAGATATATAAATAAATAAATCTTACAATTTTTTATTGTTTCAAATCCATAGTATAGTTTGTATGTGACCATAGAGTTTAGTTTCATTAATCTATGGTTAATATGTGGTTAAGAAAAGATCATGTAAGAATAATGTTAAATACATATAACATAACGATTCGTTTAAGACTAAATTGCACAATTTTCCTACTTATATTTAGGTTATATAATTATCTATAACTCTACTGATTTAACGATAAAGAAAAACTAACAAAATTAAGAAATTCTGAAACTGAATCTAATAAATGTTATCGTAAATAGATAAGAAAGATAAAATACTTTAATATCTCAAAAATTAAACAAAAACATAATTTATTTGAAAACAAAAGTGTAATTTTACGGTAAAAAAAGTAATAAGTCAAAAAACGTCATAAAAATCAGTAAAGTTATAAACGTTTTTCACATGGTCATACAGAGACATCTATCTATCAAACTTACAAATTAAAAATTGATTAGAAAGTGACCTCACACCTAAGTCATTAAAAAAACTATACCAAATTATCCCAAAATACATTTATATAGCGGTTAAAAGAAAATAAACTTTCAACTTAATTATTTCAGTCAAATTAGTTAATTTAAATGCCTAATTATTCCTTTTTTTACACTTGAGATCACCAAGGAGCCCCCTAATTATTAAACGTAATTTTATTTACAATATATATCCTAACCTAAGCTTTTTACGAAATAATATCTTTCTCATTATACAATAAAAACGAATAGAATTTTTGTATACAGCTACTTTAAGCTAACTTATGTTAAAAAGGGACCAAAATCTAAAAAGAAACATGTTAGCAAAAATCTATGTAAATTAATCAAAAACAATGCACAAAATCGACAAATACTAAATTATGCTGGTATTAGATTTTCGTCCCTTGCCACTAATAACTAAGTGATATATAGTTCCAAGTTCACTAATACTTATTGCACAATATCATTTCAATAGCACTTCAGTATCAATGTGAAGTTGATCACGAAACAGTGACAAATTCGTGACTTTTATCGCAAAATGTGACACTTTTGCTGTAATCAATGGTGAAATTTGACTCTTGCTAATCCACTACAAACTTCACACTATTATTGAAGTGATATTGAACTGCGATTGTGCTATGCATTAGTAGACTTAGGGCCCTGGAAAAAACATCTGATTAATAAATTAGAAAAGCTAATACACAAACTTAGGTAAACATTGATACAAAAGGTATGAAAGAACATGCTTCTTGTACATTCTTCTCCATAAATGAACATTATTTAGTTGTAAGTACAAATATTTTAACTGATAAATGTTTCGTTTATTACTTTATTTAGTGTGTGGTTTTAAAATATTGAAAACCTATTAATTATTATGATAAACTATATTTTAAATAAAAATGTTCTGTTGAAGTATAAATACATATATAAATACAAAATTTGTCGGTGATAATATCAGATTTATTTTATTACGATATATTATATTATATAAATAATAATAATATTAATATATTATCAAAACCACACACAAAATAAGTCAGCTGTCGATACTTCCAGGCTATTCTAGCTAATCCTATCGACTACGTCTAAATTAAGTTCACATATACAGAAAACCAATTAGCACATCGCTAATGAATGCAAAAGCTAGACTACAAATAAATATAAATCTTTAAACTAGAAAAAAACAACAATAGCTGTTCAGACAGCCTATATATGCAACCATTTGGTTTCAGCAAGAATGCCTTGTTTACTCGGGTTTAGTTAACGGTAAAGTTATCATAACTTATAGTAAGAAAAAACTGATAATATTCAGTATATACTCCAATTGAACTAACCCCTTGGTAAGAACATTTAAGACTTGTTTTAAGGGCACTGGCCTACATATAATTAAAGAATATATACTTTAATAGATAGACAAATATAAACAATTGATGAACTAACGTGAAAGCAGAAAAAAGCGTAATTCTTAGCTCTGCCTTCACAGGAATCGAACCGGGGGCCTGTATAGAATAAACTCATACATACATAAAAACTTTTAGTCATAAATCCTACTTATCTACAGATCCAAATAATACATAAACATAACAAACGCCAATCCATGACGCAATCTTGATTACAAGCTAACTCTACAATCAACTAAATCCTTGTAAACAGACCTAATATTTCTATATACAATCAATCTTTCACCATCCTTTATCTCAAAGCCGTATAGAGGTTTAGAACACTTTTATTTTCCTTGTGGGACGGGGTTTTTGAGAAGACGTTCCAAAAACGTAGCGTTTCGTCACCCGCGCCCGTCACTATGGCTTCCCCGTCAGGCGACAGAGCTAGGTACAATACTCGGTAGGAGTGTCCTGTTAACTTCGCGACCTGAAAAGATGAATAAATGTAAATTAGTTGCAAGCTAATCAGGCACGTAGAAAGAGCGTTAACGAACGAAACGAACGAACGAAAAAAGGTCAATATAACATATTAGGCAATGAGTTAGCTACATGTCATTAAGTGTTGTTCAATATAAATATTCTGGCAGTATTCGTGTGTTTTTTATAATCGAACCCTATCCAGAATAAACCTATCCATTTATCAATTGGGTTATCGAAAAACAACCATTGTGTCGATATGGTCACAGCCATTGCAATAAACAATGTCAATATAAATAAATAACAAGATTTTATTTCTCAAATGGTCACGGCTCCTAAACTAACGTATGACTACCCTGGTACGGTTGGCAAAACACCTAAAGTTCGCTGGTAATGGCCGGACACGTGTTTCTAAAACCGTACCTTATGACGTACCCTTACGTGTTGTCTATCTCCGAAGCTAATTGTATTACATGATCACCGGGATCTCAAACCGGAACAATCCCAGCATTACTTTAAGCCACGAACTACTAGGACGTTGTGTGAATTTCGCTGCAGTTGTTTGTTTTTGCATTAATAGGACGTGTATGGTGACCAAAACATGGCAAACATCATACAACCCGCTGTAATATGGCCCGAAGACCTGAAGAAGATTTCTCACAAAGCCTTATGGAATATCCTTAACGCAAATGTCTAGCAGTGGACAGCATCAGGCTGATGATAGGCCTATGGGCTATTCACGTTTAGTAAATAGTGACGTCATAATATTACGAGATTAAACTGGCCAATCAGACTTAAGTAAATGAGAAAACAAGGTACATTGGTCAATCGTAGAGAACCCTTTTCACGTCTGATTGGTCAAACGTGGTGACATGATGAAGTCACTATTTTCGTAATGCGAATATACTATATATTCAATATAATATGTTCAATGGCTTACCTGCGTGAGCGAGGGGTACTTCCAGACGAGGATCTGGTTCTGCGAGTAGCCGTGCGTGGAGACCAGCTCGCTCGAGTGCTTCGACCACGCCAGGTTGCACACTTGCGACCCTGCGCCACCAAACAAGGAATTATTCACTAATTTCTCTAGTATAAAATTATACTCACGACACATGTTTCCGAAGATTAACAATCTAATGAAATGCGGTCTACGAGAAGTAGTATATTAGTTATATGTTGCAAGATTTATGTATGTATATGTCACCGAAAAATAACAAGAACCGTAAGTTTAAATGATTCGTCGATTCGTTCGAATGATTCTGAACTGACGGATATACATTCGTAAATTCTGAACGGTTCGACCAATCACGAAAGAGCTTTTAAAACACGGACAATAAAACACAGCTCTCTGATAGGTTAACGTTTGCTTTTGTCCATAGAACTGGGTACAAGTAGACATGCTGAACTATAATGTTTTTATTAACTTATTTTATAATAAAATTAAAAAACGGGTACGAATGACAATTTCTATCAATATCTAAAGTTCAGAATATTGGAAAACATGATAAACAGGGTATATAATACCTTATGTTACACACTCAGTCTCATGTATAATAAATAAAATGAGTATAAATCGCGAATGTATAAAAATAACATTAACATGTTCATACCAGTATCAACACAATGCTGCGGCTGTCCCGTGAGCGTGTTCCAGAAGCGGATGCATCTATCCGCCGTGCCCCCGCCAGAGGCGAGCAGCCCATGGTGATGCGGGGACCACGCGATCGCCTTCACCGCGGCCACATGGGCACCGTACGACTGCACTGGAGACGTCGAGTGCTGGAATTGAAATATTTACGGTTAAAGAAATACTATTTAAAACACTATATTACTTATAATAAATACTATTAATATAATACTATTTACTTACTTATTTATAATACTATTTAAAACACTATTGCATATATATACATTAAAGTTCTTGAATCCCAAATTATGTTTCTTCTACTTCACTTCACTTTTTAGCATAAATATTAGTGTCTGGATGTCATAATTTAGAACATTGGTGACAGGGTGTTAACCTATTTCCCAATTGATCTCATTTACCCCTAGACCCTTAGTCGCCTCCTACGACATGCCGGAAAGCATTCTTTTTACGTCCCAGACTATTGCGGGAATCGAACCCGCGAGCTAGCGATCAACTTTCATGTGGTTAACCGTTCGCGCCACGGAGGTTTAAACAAAACAAAGACAAAAGCATTCATAACCATTCTTGCGGGGTAGTCAAGAGGTTCAGGTTTCCAATAGCTATCGCGGAGGCAATAAAGAAAATGAAGTCGATTAAGCTATTAGCTAGTAATCTGTGACCAATGATCCATATGCAATCAAAACCTCAAAAAGTGTCCTAAGAGATAGTATATCTCCAGGGTACTGTCCGCTCCGAAAGGGATTAAAGGACGTAAATGTATACATTGTTATATTATTAGCACGTACCATAGACCAGACGAAGAGTTTGTTGTCGTTGCCGCCCGAAGCCAGCGACTGTCCGTCGGGGGACCACTTGAGGCCGCACACCTCTTGTCTATGCCCCTGCAGGATCCGCGACGACTGCACCGCTGTAATACATACATAAAATGGTCATTAATTCTGTTTTTGTACTTATTTTAAAACAATTTATAAAACAGTAATTGTTTCTTTAAGAAAATTTAAATATTTATTTATATATAAAAATATATTTCCTGACCTAGTATGGGACGTAAAAAAATGCTAACTATGTGCCGTTATTCCCGGCACGTCGTAGGAGGCAACTAAGTAACCTGGGGTAAATGGAATCTATTGGGCTATAGACTAGCAACCTAGCAGCAATGTTCCACATAACATCGCTACCCCAATATTCATGCTAAAAAGTGACCTACTAACTATTATCTCTTACAGTCTTACCTTTCCCCTTAGGGACGTAGAGACGTGTATGTATGTATGAATCTGTATATGTACATATGAATCTATATGTATCTATGTATGATTCTGTATGTATATGGGACTAGCAGTAAATAGAATATATTGGGCAATCGGTTACCAACCTATCACCGATATTCGACATGTCATCGCTACCCCAATATTCATGATAAAAAATGACCTACTAGCTATCTCTTACAGTCTCTGTCTTTCCTCTTCGGGACGTAGAGACGTGTATGTATATACCTATGAATCTGTATGTATCACTACATAGTATAAAACAAAATCGCTATCTCTGTCCCTATGTCCCTTTGTATGCTTAAATCTTTGAAACTACGCAACGGATTTTGATGCGGTTTTTTTTAATAGATAGAGTTATTCAAGAGGAAGGTTTATATGTATAATAACATCCATTAAATAGTCAGAAGTGCGAATCTGGAGTTGGTCGCTAGTGTATGTATATATGAATCTCTATGTATCTATGTATGAATCTCTATGTATCTATGTATAAATCTGTATGTATATATGAATCTGTATGTATCTATATATAAACCTGTTACATTTATCACTTTTAACTATCCCATTGGGGTTTTTATTAGGGTGCCTTATACTTTTGGCCAAGGCTGTATGTATATATAGCAAGAGACTCACGTGGCGTGCGCGTGTCCCGCTGGCGGATGTGGCGGTCTCGGGAGCCAGAGCTCAGCATGTCCCCGTTCCACGCCAGCGCTCCCACGCGGGCTATGTGCCCCTGTAGCTTCGTCACCTGCAATGGGGCGATGGAAAAAGAATCATTTATTAGCATATACACACATGGACAGCTTACAAACGAAACATATATAGTCAAATTCAGGTATCAATCTCTGCAATAAAAAAAAACATTCAAAAACAATTAGACGCTAACAAGAATTACGTTTAAAAGACAAAAAATAAAACAAAAAAAAAGATTTTTGTTTCAACTTTGTTTTAATTGCAACTTATAATTACCTATGTACGTGCCATACTCATTTATTTTGTTTATTAGGCGTGTAAAACGGGTTACAATCGTTTTAAGATTAAATTATATAATAACCATGTTATGTTCTAGACTGACTCCCAAAAAGCTGACACACGAAAATTACTTAGAAGTAGTATATAGCTTTGATATATATATTCGGTTCTCGAATGGAGGCTGCGTCTCGGCAAACGTAATGTAAAACATCCCCCTGCCAGATGGACCGAAGACCTCAAGAAGGTCGCTGGTAGTGGCTGGATGAGGGCCACGAATGATCGTGTTTTGTGGCGTACCCTTGGGGAGGCCAACGTTCAGCAGTGGACTAGTATAGGCTGATTGTTTGATATAAACATATGTTGTGTAAATAACGATATAAAAATCGACAGTGACTGCAGAAAAGACGAGTGACGAATGAAAAACATATGGCGCCGACCCTAGTTGTAATAAGGGATCATGAAATGAAAAGATTTATTGACTGAGAACTTGTAACGTTTGGATACTTGCACCTACGATAATTCTTTTAAAAACGTTCAATATAAATGCTCACTAACTTAAAAGCCTATAAAAGATCGCTGTAGCAGTAAATAGCGCAGTCTGTAACATAAATACTTACTAACTCCAACCTCAAGAGTCCCAAAAGACAACGGCTATAGCGCACTTGCATACAATGCCAATCTCTTTGAACGAACAAACACATACATACATATACATCACACCTGATTCCCTGTAGAGGGGTATACAGAGATTGCGGATCCCCATGCGTCCCGATCCTGACATACCCCTTTCGCTTCATTAACCCTCATACATCTTCTCATACACACTCGGCGGTTATAGGTACTCCTAACGTCACCCTTTTTCAATAAAGCAAAACATATACAGTAGGGTTATGACATACAGTAGGGTTATGACATAATATCAGCGCTACCTCTTTGTTGACGGCCACATCCCAGACGCTGATGTGTCCCTTCTGCGTGCCGACTGCCACGAGATGGCCTCGCTCGCTCCACGCCACTGAGGTCACGGCGTTGCCCTCTGACGACAGATCACATAGGCGGGTCACCTGTAAGAAGACATTGTATTGTATTAACCATTCTAGAGAATAGAAATAGTATTTAATTACATGTTAGTACTAGTATATAGTATATGTATAGTAGTAGTAGTGGCCACTGACAGAGAGAAGTGGCGTCATTTGGGGGAGGCCTATGTCCAACAGTGGATTGATACAGGCTGATGATGATGACATGTTAGTACAGCTGCGCCGACTCCAACTAGTTGGGATAAGGGATGATGATGAAAATCTAGTTAATATGGGGCGTTACTTCAATTCAGGTAACGGTCTTTTTATGTGAAATGAATAAAGATTATGTTATATATTTACACATTAATCATTTTTACATGTTAAAGGCTTGCATGCCCGCAAAGTTGTCAGTATGAAAATATTTAGTCTAATTTGCACTAGTCCAATTTGCACTAGTCCAATCAAACTATTTCAAAGTATTTCAAACTAGTCCACTACCCAGATACAAACTACTATATGTACAGTTGAATTTGATCCTTTTCTAGATATGCTCCGATACCTAATACTCAATAGATCCTACTTACTCCATAGTCTAATATTTATCTCAAACGATGAACGAGGTAGAACAACTCCAGTTATGATTATATTCAAATACACGATATATCCAATCGGCATGTTTTATACCCATGTTCATACAACGAACAAAAGCAACCACTAACTACCTCACTTAATATATAATAAATAAATAATAATATTTGGACATTATTACACCAATTGAACTAGCCCCTTGGATTTTTTGGACCTATTGAACATTAAAGACTTGTGTTAAGGGTACTAGTCAAAGTATATTTTAAGAAATGTATAATATTATATATAGATAAATACACATATAGCACATATAATCAACGACCAGACTGGAAAGCAGTAGAAAACCGTAGTTCTTAACTCTGCCTCCACCGGGAATCGAACCCGGGACCTCAGGAATTAGCGTTCAGGTGTCTAACCGATCGCGCCACGGAGGTCGTCACTCAGTATATAAACAAACCCTTACCTGACTAGTGCAAGCACTCCACAAATACACACAACTCCCGAGGCCGACCGAGAGGACATTCTGCGCAGACCAGTCCACCAGGTTCAGGTAAAAGTCATCCTGCAGCTCCGGAGCGTCCAGGACTTTGAAGGGAATCCTGGAGATCTTCCGAGTGGCCTTCCTGGGGGAACGGAGGAGTTTCTGGGACTTCGCCGAGATGGGGGAGAGGCTGAACGGTTCTTCGTCTATGTTGTCCTGGAATAAGAAAGGGGCGTGAGTATGGGTCGTACATGGGTAAGTTGTATTCAGAGCGGATTTAAAAACAAAAAGTCATTTTGTGTCATATGCAATCTAATCTAATCTAATTCATACTGGGAAGAAAGGCAGCTAGAATGAATAATAAACGTCATAGACGGAATAAGTTTGTTTTTATGTTAAATGGATACCATTTTACATAAATACTGCAAATTTTTTGCATAAATGTTGAAAAGTAATGTACGAGTATATTGGATGATTGGTGAATACATTTTATAAATGTGGTATCGCTAAATAGTATGGCTTAAGGTTACATCATTTTTATAATCATAATATCACTGTAGTTCTCGCAGTCTTAAATGGGATGGAACATGACGATATAGGTTCTAATTATACGTATAGCGTGTTAATTTTATAATCCCCAGTAGCAAATTCGCATGTAAAATCTTAATAACACATTAAACTAATATCGAAGCTAGACATCATAAAATTGGACATACCACCATAAACACTCGACTAAAATGACTACTGGGTTCCAAAAAACCACATCCATAAAAACCCAAATATACTCATTATAGAGACGCAAAAAAAACCTGATGACGTATCATATTTGTCTAAGATAGCAAAGCGTGAAAAGAAACTTGGAAGTATCATTAATGATGCCTTTGCAAATCCAAAGAGAAACGCAGCAAAAACATGCGTAATTAATAGCAATCACGATTTGCAAAATAAATAGGCAAAAGCTAAAGAACTTTAGGTAATAAACTGTCTGATGACACTATCGTTCATACACTATCTAGGCTTTATGCTAATGGCTTCACGGTTGTCACTATATTTCAATATCTGTGCATAATTTGTCAATGATAATTTATAGGAAACGAGACATGGATTTATACAATTATGCATTTATTCACAGACCCGTCAACAGAAACCTTGAAAAGTTTAAGCACCTCAGAGGCTTAGGAGACAAAAACTATCAATCAGACAAATCAATAAAAGAAATGGCAAAAAACATCAAGACTCATTCGATAGTTTTTTGCTACTGATATACGTGTAATGAGAATCGCAAACAATGTTGTGAGACAATAGAAAAATGGCGGAATACCAGGTGATAAGTATGCGTAAAAGCTTGTTAGGCAATTGACACCTATTATATACCAAAAAAAGTCCGAGTCTGAGGCGCAAAAGAATACAAACTAACAGCCGTTCTTCCCGGCGTAGGAGGTGAAGAATAAGGAACTAGGGATCATAGAATCTGTTGGGCAATGCTTTAGCAACCTGTCACCAATGTTCCATATAATATCACAAATCCCAATATTCATGCTAAAAAGTGACCTTGTAGATATAGTCTGTTCTGCCCACTGTTGTACAGTCCACCCCGAAATGGATTAGTGGACGTGAACATGTATGTATTTACATAGAGGGGTAGGCAGAGAACACGGATCGCCATTTGTCCCGACAGACAGACCACTTACGCTTTGACACTCGAACACCTTCTCATACACACTCGGCGGTTATAGGTACTTCTAACGTTACCCTTATCTCAATATGGCGTCTATCTGACTGTCATATGTCTTATTGGGCTAGGCATGCCCCTATGTAGCTACGCTTCCACTTTACTCACATATTTTCCTTTTGTCAATCTAATCATTCATCCGCATAACATGTCCAAAATATATCCTCATAACATGTACGTGTGCCTAAAAATCGCGACGAAGCCTAATTACTATTATAAAACATAAAAGGTACATTTGCTCTTTTATTACCGTCTAAAATCGCACAGAAATGACATAACTGTGAGAATTTTTACGGTCAAAAGCGTTTGAAAGGTCAAGGAATTATGAAAAGCCTCTACCACAATTATAAACTTCCCGTGAAGTAATTACGACACTAGAGATTTAGTTTTTTACATAATTTTAAGCATTAGACAAAAACAAACGCATTCACGACCATTGCCTTGCGGGGTAGTCAGAGGTTCAGGTTTCCATCTCCGTAATTGCGAAGGTAGTAATTCTATGGACACCTCGAACCCACGTGTTGAGCAGATAGTCAGTACTCAATTAACAGGTGGTACGCCACGTCGCCATTTACAAGCACTGACTATTACCCGTTTGAGGAACAGGTAGGTTTCCTCACGTTGGTGAACTGATACAGAGCCAAGCCCCAAACTACTGAGCTACGTCAAATTTAAGCAATAGATGTACCTAAAACCGCTTATATCTAGTATAACACATCAAATTCAGTAAAATAACGAAAGATTTCAAAGTATCGGGAGAAATAGGGATCTGTAATGTCTGCCAATCGGTAAACCGGGGTTACGTGTATGAATGTATGTAAATATATAGTCCCGTGCTAGTCTGGGACTTAAAAAGAATGCTAACTAGCTACCGTTCTACCAGGCATGTCGTCTGAGCGACTAAGGGACTAGGCGTACATGGAATCTATGTGGCGATATTCTAGCAACCTGTCACCAATATTCCTTATGACATCAAATCCCCAAAAAATTTGTAACTAAGTGCCCAATAAGATTTTTGCATGGGGATTAAAGGACGTGAATGTATATGCATGTACGTATATAAGCCAACCTTATACGGACCTTAGGAAGTTTCTTAATTCTATACAAGTTGAAAACTAATGAAGCATGGCAAAGTGTGCCCATTACTTCGTGGTCATTGGACATGACTGAGCTACCGTAACGTGGTAGATCAAGATTAGAAGTGATCTTATTCTCTCACAACTCATTATTCAGAGGCGCAAAAAGTTGGTCCTATCAAAACATTGGCGGTTAGCTGTTCAATACATTGTGAAAACATTATTCTTATATTTATAATGGTAATATTTCCAAAGTAGTATTTTCGAAGTGGTAGCCACAGTTTTCACTGATATATTTATATTTGATGATTCATAGTGAATTTAGTTCAGTGTTTAGATCAAATAATTCAAACGGATTTTGAGTTAGGTTAGGTTTGTGCCAGAGAATAAAGAAACAGGCACTAAATATATGCGTTCTACCTATACTATACTGAATATTCAACAAACGCCAACACTTATACTCGATAGATGAATGGTTGACTTTGCAGATTAATGTAAATAGTTAAGTATATTTAATATCCGATGTTCTGCCTCTAATTAAACATAAACAACAAATATTAGTAAAATTACGAACGGTTATTGTAATCTGTACACAACGACTGGTAAAGAATTTTAGTGCCTTGTTCAACCTGCGTACATTTTTCTTAGTAACTGACTTAGTGCTTTAGCGTCTATTGCAAGACCTAAAGCCATAATGCAGCCGTTGACCCCTCTATCTCACGATCTTGATGCAGTAGCTGCTACCTGTTGCATCAGAACAACGGATTTTCCCGACTGTGAATACTGTTATACGACAAATATATTTTACCTCCAGTACAGGACGATAGTGTGAAGCTGAATCTTATCTTCTTTTGTATAATTAACCTAACGTATTATAAATTTTTGGTTTCTAATATGAGGCTATATAAGAGTAAGAGAATGGCGAAAAACGAACATGAGAATTAAATACAATATAATTGTGGGATAAGATGGTATCCCTGAAAGTAATTTACTATATACTACGTGACTGAAAGTTTAATGATAAAGTTACTTATATTTTGTTAGCTATAATGTACTGTACTTTATTACAGTATTCTATTAATGAACTCAACAATTAACATTGAGAGTACTAACTATCTCACCAACGCATTTGCGTACACGGACAGCTCAACCTCTCGACTACCCTGCAAGGTTTTATTGGAAACCTTTTGACTACCCTGCATAGTTTAGTAGTCGTGAAAATGTGGGTGTTTGTGTATGTGATATAGCTGATTGCACTATTATAGTCCTAGATTAACTAGGTACCAGACTAGACTAAATTTTCAAGTGTCATTAAGTAAATGTCGACACTAATGATTTGTCTAATCAAAATGACATTAGACGTAATTTGTAACGTGATTACGTTTTTTGCGACTACTGAGTTTGAATTGAAGTGATTCTAGAATTTCGATTTAATGAGTCACATTGTGTGGAAACGTGCCTATTTCTCAGATAGGGAAATAGCCAGCACCATTATATTAACACGTACCACGTTCGATGCTATCTTATGAAAAGTAACTACTCTAAATAAATGACCGAAAATTACTACTCGCCATTGCGGAATGTTACACTCGTTTCTCTGACTACCTCTCAAAGGATTGTGTTCTTTAGCTTGATAATACAATGACATACTGCTAGGTTGGGACGTCAAAAGAATGGGCAACTCAGACCACCACGGAACAAAAGCACAATAAGAACCGTCTAACACAATTTGTCAAAGGGAATTCTAGCTTATATTTGATTGGCACAATTGCCTTAGTTGCAAAGCTGTCTATTGTGATTCAATATAAGCAACATCAGGCTTGTGAACCTATGATTAGGTTAATCTAGACCTGATCTGGGATTCTTGGAGGCAGTCAGCTGTTTCATATGTTGAGAGTGGCGGTAGATTGGTTTTGGTATATACATGGTTCGGTTCTTTTAATCCTAAATTAGTAATACATGATTTACGACCATTTTTGCTGGCTTTCGCAATTACGGAGATGGACACCTGAACCTCTAACTACCCCGCAAGGGTATGGTCTTGAACGCGTTTGTATATTTGTCTTTTTGCTGGCCAGGTCTTTGTTAGTATCTCCGCAATTGTAAAGTAATTAATTTACGGCCTTAACAAAGTCAGTTTCACCAGATAGCACCCAATGAGACACGTTGTTTTGACTTTATCTTCTTTAATTTTCCCTCACTTAATTTTTTAATCATAGAAGTGAATTGAATCGCAATATTCTTATCTAACCTACTTGATTATATACAGGTACCTATAAAACTTAAATCAGTCACTCAACTCGGTACAAAAATAAATTATTTAATTTGTAGTTAAATTGGCGATGTGTCATGCATTGACTGCTTTTTGCCGATGATGAATTGATGGATTTTCAATCGCCCATTTATCTAACGTCAGCTCTGATTGCCCACAAAAACTGTGTTTGTTAACAGCCTTCTATATGTGTGAGTTTTTCTTGCATTCTCTTATCTAGTTACATTTGCATAACTTATTTTAGTAACAGATAACATCGTGAGGAAACCTACCTGTTCGTCGAACAGGTAATAAATAGTGCTTGTAAATGGCTTACCACCTGTCACATTGAGTACTGACTATCTGGTCGACACGTGGGTTCGAGGTGGCCATAGAATTACTACCTTCGCAATTGCGGAGATGAACACCTGAACCTCTGACTACTACGTCGTGAAAGCGTTTGTTTTTTGTTTGTCTTTTCTCGTGAGGAAACTGAATAGACAGTATTGCTCTGTACATGGCGACACGAAACACCACTGTTGGGTGGTTACTATCTGGCGAACTGTGGAAATATACCCAAACTAGCTTTTTATTTAGCATAAGATATCGGTATATATATATATATATATATATATATATATAGATATATCGTTGCATTACCTTTTCGAGGTAGTCCGAGGCTTGAGTTATATCGTCGTTACTAGAATCATTACCCCTACATAATTGATGATAAGTATATTTGTACATTCACATAACCGCCCGTTTCTCCACGTAGGCAGAAATAACGGATCCCAATCTTTCCCGATCCTGAAAAACCACTATCGCATAGACCTCCTTATACAAACTCTGTGGTTATAGGTACTTCTAACGTCACCCTTTTTCAATGTGGCGTCTATCTGACTGTCATGTGTCCTATTAGACCAAAAATATTTACTTTTTATCCATATTTATTTACTTACACAAAGTTAAGACACAAATCACGTTCGAGTGAATTGCAATAACATATACAAGCTAAACCCAAATACTAAATTCTCACGCCGTGACATTAAAACGTACGGAGTGGCATGCTAAAACGGATTTACAGAATTCCGAAAGTGATTGATTGGGTCTAGACTACTTTGTTAACACTAGATTCAGTTAAAGAAAACACTAGGTCTGGGACGTTTGTAGAATTTAATCAGCTGTTTTTTAAAGTGCTGAAGTTTATTATATTCACACCTCTATCCCTAACGCGATAGACAGAGACTCGATTACCACCTGGAAGGATCCTGATAAATCTCTTTTGCTTCACACCCATAAACCTTCTCATACATGCTCTTCTGTTCTTCACACTAAATACATTGGTCATGTTATGCGAATGAATTACAGTAGATTGACAAAAGGAATATATGTTAGTAAAGTGGAAGGGCGGTTACGTAGGGGCCGGCCTAATAAGACATATGACAGTCAGATAGACACCATTTTGAAAAACGGTGACGTTAGAAGTACCTATAACCGCCGAGTGTGTAAGAGGAGGTATATAAGTATCAATGAAGCGAAATTAGTTTATCTGAATCGGGACAGATCGGTATTCGTAATCTCTGCCTACCCCTCTACGGGGAATTAGGCGTGATGTGTATGTACGTAATTACGCCTTAAGAAGAATGTCTCCAATTTGATCTGTATAAGTTCTACGCGAAGTCATTAAGTTATTATAAATCTAGAACCAACCATATTCATAGCATACATACATACACATCACGCCTGATTCCCTGTAGAGGGGTAGGCAGAGATCACGGACGCCCATTTGTCCCGCTCCTGACAGACCACTTCGCTTCATTGACACTCATACATCTTCTCATACACATTCGGCGGTTATAGGTACTCCTTCACCTTTTTTCAATATAGCGTCTATCTGACTGTATTCATACCTTATTTATAGCATTCTCACATTTACCCGTCACACTCAACCGGGCACTATCAGAGCGTTACCATGGCATCGGACTAGCAGGCTTCCAAATATGTTTGTGGACGAGCGAAACCTTACCCGCGGGGCCTCTAAGGTTTGTAAGGGCGACTGCATATGCAGTGAAATAGGTGGTAGAATGGTAATGATTTAGTGTTGGTTTAACTTTGTATGGTTGTAAGGTGTATGTATAGGAAATAAGATTATGGGAACAGCTGATAAACTTTTAGAAGGGATACATTTCAATTATAGAGTGATAGATGGTGAATTTCTTTTGTTGCTGTTTAAATAAACCACATAAGTAAAAAGTATAATAATATTAGTATACCTAAATACCTATTTATGAAGCGATAGAGATTAATAAGGATCTAAAAAAAAGATACATAAAAGTAGATTCCTACCAACCGTTTATTTATGTGTGATATGTATGTAACATACATCTTATCACTGAGAACTATGACATGAACATATAACAATATTATTCCATAACTATAAGAAGCAGTAATCAAACCTAGTTCATATAATAACGCGACAAGGCAAGCTTTAGTTCATATAATTATTTCTAAAACACGCTGTTTAAACTCGCGCAGTATATACCCAGCCTAAGTGCCACCAAAGCGTAACAAAAGCCGCACAAAACCTCCGCTAAAGGCCTCTTAGACAAACAGTGCCATGGCAAATAAAGGTGTCAATACAACAAATGAGGTCTACCATTGTGTGCACAAGAGTTCAAATATGGTACACGGTTCAGCACTACAGCCTCTGGTTAAGAAGCCGCTTTGTCTTTGCTTATAATGTATATGGGGAATGGAGAATAAATAATATATGAAATATGGGTATTTGTTACTAAGGGACCGAATGAATGTATCTTTGCAATTGGAACAAACCGATGAATAAGGAAACAGAAGATATTAGTTGGGAACTTCGGTTGCAGCGGCTGGCGGTTGGCGTAACCATGGCGACGAAATAACAAGTGCCAATAATTAAACGCCATGGCATCAGTGTTTGTACTCGCGCCGACATAATTATAAGATTGAATGTCAAATAAAGATTAAGAAAAATTGAAGAAGATAGTCAACATTTTGAGGGTTTACTAAATACGAGTACTACTATCTATCTATCTTTTGTCAATTGTAATTTTTTTGTCTGGATCTAAGTTATTGCGTACTTAGATTATTGATAACATAAACCTTACGAAGTTTTTCATACTCATTATTGACGTTCAATTTAGGATCGAAGCCTTCAAGCAGTAGGTATATCTAACATTAAGACCTCTAACATTTGAGTTTGTTTGTTTGAACATATTTATCTTATAACCTATACGTATTGCTATAATTTTATTATTCCTTTTTGTGTTGGAATACCATAAATTCAATAATAGTTAAAGATTATTCTTTCCGTATTATTTTTTATATGTACTTACAGCGGTAAACAAAATTCACCAATGTTTGAAACCAAGTGATACCAGGGTCTCATTCCTAGTATATAATACACCATGACTAGCACTTAGGGTACTCCACAATCAATTCATTTAAAATCACGACATGAAACATCTCGCAAAAAGTTATGACTGGGCATTTTAAACTTACTATTGGCTATGATGTGGCTTTTTCAGGGGGCAATGACAGTATTTTATGGCACTGTACTGTACAATTAACGATTTTTGTCGGTTATTATTCCTATTAAATTCTCGCGTCTATAAAACTTTGTGTTAGCTTTCATTTAAAGTGTTTGTAGCAGGATTGAGATTTAAATAATATTAAAAAAACATATATATGAAACCAAATACCACCCAAAGTCACCCTTTTCAATACGACGTCTATCTAACAGTCACATACATGTCGTAATGGAAATACCACCCAAAGTCACCATTTTTCAATATGTCGTTTATCTAACAGACACATACATGTCTTAATAGGTCGACTGCTACGTAACCGCTTTTCCACTTCACCCATATATGTACATACTTCATTCTACTATCATTTATTATCATCAATCAATTAATCAGCCTATGTCAGTCCACTGCTAAACGTAGGCATTCCCAAGGGTCCGCCAGATACGATATACGATATATATTTCGATATTAGTAGAAATTAATCACAAATTATGTAATAAAATATGTCCTTATTAAACCTAGTTACTACAACCTTTCTAGTTCTTAACTCTCCTTTATCACTTTTCTTCATTCACATCCTAGTATGTAAATGAATATAATACAAAACTATTCCTTCTCCACAACCCTACGTGTCCCGAATGGCAAAAAGCGTGAATAACGAGTTCAGTTGCATCGGAATATCAAATGCAAAATGGTTGCGTGCGTTGAAAATTTTAAATGGCCACCCAGACGTTTTTTTGAGTGCATTAGGTAGATCAATGAACTGGGTGTTAACGTGTGAATTGTACTTTATCGGACTAGAGATTTAGTTATTATGTAGTCGGAACAATATTTTGAAAATTAACTTGACAAGAGACGGTTAATGTTAGTCAATGTTATAAGAAAACTAGTGACTTTCGATGTTATCGATAATTTTAATAATTGTCGAGTTTATTTCATCCGTTATTCCTTTCTTAAGCAGTAAATACATACACATCACGCCTGATTCCCTGTAGAGGGGTAGGCAGAGATCACGGATCCCCATTTGTACGTCTATCGCCGTTGACAAATCCAGACTGCAAGATTTTCTCAGTTTTCTAAACCAAACCAGAGTCTACTCTTCACGTACATAAATACGTATTCTTTGTATTTATAATGCACCAATCTTGATCTTGCCTATACCTCTGGATAGTCTAACTATCATCAACTTTAGAAACAAAATAACCAACAGACAAAACCTTAACTTTCACGACCCTTGCAATAGCAATTACGGAGGTAAAAAGAGCTAGAAGTACATCTGTCTTCCAAAGTCTATTGTCCCCACCTATTGTCGATTTGCATGCACTATAGGCATACTAAATCACCTATCTGTCTAGACATTTCACTCGTCAAGGACGGTCGCGGCGGAATAGGCCGTGACGCGATTACGTTTGCCTCGTTAAAGATCGATAACTTTTGGAAGGTTATTATTATATGTAAGAGGTAAATATGGGCGAGTGTCTATCGAGGTGTATGAGTGTCAATGAAGCGAATGTGGTTTGTCAGAATTCGTGATCTCTGCCTACTTCTACAGGGAAGCGGGTAATGTATATGTATGTAAATAAGGGTTAGTGAACTAGTAAAATTTTCACTTTAAACGGTTTTACGTAAGTATTTGCACGAGTATGTGCAATTTCAGATTTGTGATAGAATGTAATATATATACGTATTATGTTCACTTAATAATTATTATACTGACAACTCTACCCTTAATAAATTTAATTGAAACCGATAAAAAGGCACATAATTAGTTCAATTTACGTCCTAGGTTAGCAAGGGAATGACCGGTAACCCAATAAATATCGAATGAATGATTGTCCATATATTTAGTTAGCTAATTGACATTCAGTGCATACATACACCTAATCCAGTGGGAGTTACGTTTGAGGACAAGCCGTGAATATAATCAGCGTGATGTATTACTCATATATGCATGTATATTTCTCGGCCATTTACTCTTATGGGGTAGTTAGATGATCGAGTATTTATTTTCGTCATAGAAGAGATAATGGGAACCACTATATTTCATTGTAAGTGATTAATGACCTTATCAAATACGCTTGTATCAGTGGCCCAAGTCTACTTATGCGTTTTAGCATAACCGCCGTTCAATATCAGATCATTAATAGTGTGAATTTGGTAGTGGGTTAGCAAAAGTGTCACAATTATCATAAAAAGGGTCAAAATTCGCTTTAAAAATGGAGAAATATGTCAATTTTGCCTCACACTATATGATCTGATATTGAACTGATATTTTACAAAAAGCATTAGTGGTCTTTGGCCCAGATAGTCAGCCTATAACGAGACAGGTATCCTATGTCACCATGAACAGGAAGGAAGCCCACCATGATTTCTCATATCACATGGATGCGTTACGAAAAGTAAAAAATACATAGAAATTTTGGTTATTTTTGATATTTTTTGATAATTTGTACTCGAGTTGATTATATAACGCGGAAACTCCGCAATAACTTGTATTCTTCCACCTGAACCACAAACATTTTTTATTAAACCGCTCATTGTTTGATGTCCCAACCAAAACGGTTCAATTAAAGCCTCAAATATTTAGTCTCAAAAGCAACCATCGGTTCAATAGTTAAGCCGTTTAGAGATTTATCTTATAAGTACTTATGTAATGTCATTTGTGTTTTTTCTAAGCCTAAGCCCCTTGTATGCCAATTAGCATGACAAAGAGCTAAACGTTTGTATGCCAAAACATGAACTTAAATAGTTATAAGCATATAAAAAAAGGGAGATAAAAAATGCTAATTCCGATATATTAAGGTATTGTGTTCCTTACTAATTTTGGAAGTAAATAGATTGCTAACTAGTTCAGTTTCTTCCAGACAGGTCGTAGAAAACTATTAGGACTAGATGCAATCTATTAGGAAGCAATCGGTCTTCAATGTACTATAGCCAGCAAAATAACGAATATAATAAAATATGTCTCCGAGTAATTGTTTGCTATCAAAGATGGACTTTATTGGTAACAAATTAAAAGTTAAGTATAATAATACTACATTCAACGAGTATTAAGTCATATAAGGTATAAAGCGGTTACCCATCACTTCATATAATCGTAAGTCTTTTTTACAACAAATATCTACATACATATTATCCCTTGCGAGGTATTCAGACGTTCGTTATAGCCTCAAACCTACGTGTTAACCAGATAGTTCGCACCTAATGTAACAGGTAGTAAACTCGTATTAAGCACTGACTATTACCTGTTTCGAGCAGTAAGTATGTTATCTTATGATACTTTTCCCCACCGTCACCTTTTTAGCCCTTTGATGTATACTGTGATAGTGATTTGATCTTTACAACTCATAAAATAGACTTTAGAGAGTACTGTCGAGAAGTACGAGTGTGTTGCCTCATAAACATATTAAGTTCATTCATTTCCTATATTCTCAAGAATGCATGCTTCAACATTAGCTCGAATTACAATGGACGCCGTCATTGGATGCAAGCGCATATTTTCGTCAGCGAAAAACGATGCTTTAAAAGCCAGTGATATTTAATCAATTCAATAACAAGATACCTATTTAAATAACATACTCAATACATATAATGTTCGATCAATATCTCTTGCAGGGTTGTCAAATCCTAACGTCAGAGGTTGTGTGCTATATAGGCGTGTATAGGTCCAAACTTTTGCCTATTCCGAAGCATAGGCATAATTTCGTACTGTCCAGTAATACTGCACAATTTTCTCATAACTTGAAACTGATCCCTCTTTAGTTGATTCTCTATTTGAGTAATAATCGCAGACGGTGTCGTTTATAGTAACATTGAACCAAATAGTCAGTATCAAACGACATTAGAAGTTTCCTAGAGGAATTAATTAGTTTTCTTACTCTGTTTTCTATCATCATCCTTAACATCATTAAATACTCGTTCATTTTCTATAGCTATACGTTACTGTATACCCCTTAAGTAATTACTGACACTAAAGCACCCATCACACTTTTTACAAACCTCTGCTATAACGAATGGCTTTTAATTAAAAAACCGTACCAACAAAAAGCTTCAATCAAACGTAATGTTGTACAACATACGTACTTTATACAAATAGGCAAATCCGATCATTTATTTAAATAAATAAAAGAACGTGATTAATAGCATTCAGACCATAGCTAATGTAAAGCCTTATTCATAGACAAAAGACGTGTGCGACGACCGTGTATAGAAGTTGAAACAGCAATTAGGAATGAGAGAAGGAATGTATCATACTTATATACAGATGTATGATAAGTATTTACTTAGGCATTTCTTTTCTTTTAGGGTTGGATACATCTCTACTGAATTATAGTTTTAAGAGATTCGCGATTTATACTCATGATTAATAACTACCGGACTTCTCGCGTCAGTTTCTATGTAATAAAGTTACCTTTATTAACCAGACGTTTCGGCTAAGTTGCAGCAGCCATGGTCAAATATAAATACTTACGCGATAAGTCCCGTTAGTTATTAATCATCCCTACTGAAATTCAATATTATATTGGCATTCGCATTTATAGAGATAAGGGTTGTGATAGCAATTATATAGAATACATACATACACGTCACGCCTGATTCCCTGTAGAGCGGTAGGCAGAGATCACGGATCCCCATTTGTCCCGATCCTGACAGACCACTTTTGCGTCATTGACACTCATACATCTTCTCATACACTAGGCGGGTATAGGTACTAATATTTAATATAGAATAGTATACTCGTATATCATACAAAGTACGATACTAACTTTAAAGAAATTCATAAAGACTGAATCTGTACTATGAATACCGATCAAAGCATTCGAATGTACAAACAATAAAAAATATGATTAGACAAAAACAACGCTACAAATGAATTAATTTATTCTTAACATGATTTATTGACTATTGTATCCGTATTAGTAAGTAATCTGACTTTTAATCAATGTCTCCCTTAAAATTATTTAATTGGCGTAAACGATTAATCATCTGAACGCTAATCCTACCGTCCTGAGTTCAATTCCAAGTGGAGGAACAGTTAACAATTACGATTTTCCTCTGCTTTCCCGTCTGTTATTGATTATTTATACCTTATATTAGTATTTAACTACATAAAACAATAATATATGTATATTTACATATATCTTATTTGATCAGTATCCTTAACGCAAGCTTCCAATGAACTTACGACGAGACTTATTTAACTGGTGTAATAGTATCCTAAATAATTGTTTACACACTCCCTTTTTATTGTAGCGGGGTAGGCTTGAATGCCCTTTTCCGAAATTTCGAAGGCATGTTAGGTATGGGTCACTCAAAGCCCACGTTTCATTAGATAGACAGCACCCAACGTGATAGGTAGTGAACCGTATCGCCGTATATAGGCAGGTTTCCTCACGATGTTTGCCCTCACCGTTAGCGACTGTAAATTATGTACGTAAATGAAAAACGCATTTAAATTTCATTCATTGGTACATGCCAGAGGCGGGCTTCAAACCTAGGACTATATTATTTAAAGGCTTACCTCGAAGGCTCGACTGGGCGCCTTGTACCGGTACACAGGGGGTGAGTAGGCGGCCGCTGCTCTTGTTTGGGACGCTAACTGCACCGCTCCCAAAGCGGCCCTGGAATAAACAATAGTCATTAGAGGGGGAAAAACCTTGGAGATATGTCATAAGTTTTTGACTATTTGGTACAATAAGAAGTGGAGTTTCTAGACTTAACATCTGTGTTACACTTGGCCTAAAAAAAAGTTTAGTTTTAAAGCAGCAATATATCGCTTTATTTAACAAATCGGTCTTCACAAACATCGCTACTTTATGTGAATAGGTTATTTTCAGTAGCTGTGAATGGCGACTTACTCATGACCTGTATTGTCACGCACTTTGTAAATTATAAAGATCAATCAAGGCAATAATTATGTATACCAAAAATTTGAGCTGGTTCTTATATAAGAGAATAGATGTCAAAATATTTAGCATACGTTTAAAAAAACCACACGCCTTAGCGACCAGACTGGAAAACAGAAGAACAGCGTAGTCCTTAAGCATTAGAGTTAACCGATCTTGCCACAGAGGTCGTCTAACTATATACTATATAAAACTATTTTCTATATCTCACCGATTCCCATCACAGTTGTTAGGTGGCGCCCGAAGCTCGTCGATCTGGGCTCCGAGCAGCTCGTTCCTGAGGAGGCAGCCATAGGCCAGCTGGTCCCGACTCCCGCCTCCTCCTTCGGAGCTCTCGTTGCGGAGCTTCTTCGCTGGCTGGTTCTCGTTGGTGCGCTTTATGGCTGGTGAGAGAAAGAGAGGTGAGATGGTGTTGGAAGGAGACGCTAGACGTTATGAGGATTGATACCAAAAGGCTTTAGGTCTGAAATATCTATAAAATACATGTATTCATGTCTTTTACGGTACCAGGGGGCAAAACTCACTAATGCGTTTTAAAAATTATCAAGTCGATATCACATCAGTACAGCTGTAAAATTGTTCGTGGAATGTCAAACTCAAAAGTATCAAATCAATTTAAGGTTAGCTTTAACACTTGCTAATCCACTACCAACTTCACACTATTACTTAAGTAACTACGGTTGTGCTAAAACGTATTAGTAGACTTGGGCCTCTATTTTAAGGGATCTTCTTCTACTTTAGCATTCATGTTGAGGGTTAAGATGGCAAGTATATGGAACGTTGGAGACTAGTTAGTATATCACTCAAAAGATCCATTGATCATTCATACCATAACCTTCTTTTCACGACTCAAGTTATCACGAGGCTATAGTTACAAGAATTTATACATACGCTTTTTATATTTATTTATATAGGTAGATCTTTCTTGTTAAAATGTAATAATACATTTGACTACTACATTTATTTTAGATCCTCATGCTTGTCTTAATCAATCAAATCACCTAGCAAACATTTTTAATTCACTAATTAGTATACAATTTTTTCACCATAACTACTCAGCATTCTTAATGTTACTGGCTAATTTCAGTCTTAGATATGCAATGTACTGATAACTCCATTGATTGAATACAAAAACTGACTAACTAGACTTTAAATGTTGTAAGGTGTAATTATAAAATCAGTCGACTTCAGTAGCTAGGTAAAAAATGTAGGTTTACTTTTAGCTACTGCTTAATTGTTGGTTACACTACTTTAATTAATAAGTAAAGCAAATACAATTACATAATTATTCATTACGTTTGTATTACTGTTGCTTTGAGGTATATTCGGTTAGTAAATTAAATTAGATATTATATAATGACGAAATTTTTGCTTTAGTTTTCAATCCAATAAGATACACATTACAATTGTTCCTTTTAAAGTAACTTATCAGACATTTGTGTCTTTATATCCACAATAACATTGTACTTATTGGTTTTTATGTCCTCAATTACACAATAGTTATTCATCACTAAATTTAACTTACTTATTTTGACTAACGTAACAGATATTCCTAACTAATACCCTATAGCCTTAAGAGCAAGCAAACTTCCTAACATTTCCTTCCAATTAGCTTCTATCGAATCACCTAGGTTATTTTAACAATTGACAATTAACCCCATTGCCATATTGGACCGGTCATAGCCTTTTAAACTATTCCTCTTAGCATATGATATAATTAACTTGTGTCACGTATCACTTTACACGAAAGAGAACAGATGCTAAATTGATCAACCGGATGGCTGGATGAGGGGGCTATTCTGGTTGGTGTACATTTAGCATACGGACAATTGAACATCGGATTACTGGGATCCAAGACTACTAATGCTTTTCGCAAAAAAGTAGTTTAATGTCACTTCAGTAACGTTGTGAAGTTTTTTGTTTAAATTCCTAAAGTGACAATTGTTAAGGTGAAATTTGACACGTTTGCTAATCCACTACCAACTTCACACTATTACTAAAGTGTAGTATTACTGAAATATACTTAGGTTCCTGGTATATACAAATTTCGGATATGAACAGTTGAACTTCTGACTACCAAGGGCGTGAGTATTTATGTTATTTGAAATGTTGACATGAATTTACAAATTTTAATGCACACGTATTTATTCATTCCGTTTTCAAATTTTAGCATACATAATGGGGTGGTAATGTAAATGATACGGGATATTAGTGACGAGTCACCACCCCATACATTGCCACAAATTCTACGTGAGGTATTTCATGTATACATGAAGCTACTGATAAATACATGACACAAATATAATCAACAAACTAAAGAGTTACAGTGACATGTGGGTTAAAATATTCACATAAAAAGACGTTTCCTTAACTTACAAAAAACGTAACTGAAATTTCGGATAAGAACTCAAATACCAGAATAAGCACCCTTTCACAATACGCACGTGCCATATGATTCATGTCTGTTCCAATGTTTATACATAAAAAACTACATGTTCTTTATTGGGAATGTTTGTTTACCCCAAAAAAGGCAGGTGTTTTAACTGATAACGTAAACTAGATCGATAAAGAGAAATGGTTTAAGGAATTTGGTACTATTTGCGATATGGTAAGCCAATATACTCATACAATGAACAAAAGGGATGTGTAAAATTGCATCTAAGCAAAAGTGGCGTAACTCGTAAATTGTAGAATTTCATACTAAAGTATGTAAGTATAATATGTGCCTGTATGCATACAATTAAGTCTAAACTATTCTATTAAGTGGACGGAATAAAAGCTTTGGAATGTGAAGTTTCTTCATATATTTTAGCTTAATATTGATGACAAGAAGGACATATTTAGGATTGTGAATAACAGGTTATTATAAGAAATAATTATTTATATTTACAAACAACATGCCTCCCTTATCTTTCTAACGAAACACAAGGTCTCACTTACATTATGATATAAATAAATTTACAAAAATAAGTTACTAACTACAGACACTAAAAAAATCAAACTCAGTGACACGTAGGTAATCTCACGCGTTGTTTCAAATAAGTCCTAACATTTATTTTTAGCACTGAATCTCCCGTATGGCAAAACAATCTAGACACGGCTAACTGTGAATTTAAATAGGCAATTCAGTCAATGAACTGAAATATGCAGTGTAAATGTATTAGTATGATAAAATTAGTAGGTATTTGTAATATGTAATAGTCAGTATTTAAACTTCGGTTATTGGATACGTGGATTACTACAATTCTGAGTAAAGTAGCTTTTAAGGGCGGCGATGTCTATTTCTGTCTATCCCAAAAGAGATTGGAATCATGACTCATATGTTTAGAAAATCTTCATCTAGGTAACCCCTATAATATTAGTTCAAAATCATCTCCCTGTACAGATAACATTAATCTGTATAAATCGTATATTATATTATTACAGCAATAGGTTGACAGTACATCGCCAAATGAAGGCATTAATTAAATTACCGTACTATCCTCTAGATACCTCTTTCAATATGCTGAAACAAAACAGCTGTTTCCATATTATATCCGAGTCCCAACAACCTGAATACAAATCCTAATCTATTTAAAGCAAACGCAAAAGTATATCTGAATCATTGTACAAATATGTCTGCCTGGTTTAAATACATTCAGCGATGACTGCAAACTGAAAGCTTTCATATATTTTTATTCTTTTTAGGGTTAACAGAACTTTGTAGACATTCTCCTGGTTATCCTTAAAGTCAATTGCTTTAATTTTCGGAGTATTTTTAAAGAATAGAAATTACAATTTATTTGTAATAGTAAAATAAAAACAAATCAATACAGTTGTGATATGGTTAATACTAATTACAGGGAAACTTTAACACGTTGTTACTTAATTTGATTTTAGATAGGTTAGTTAGTTCACAGAGGAAGTCTCATTCATATAAAGAAACCTGTAAGGAATCGACGAGACTTGTATTTTCAATAATTACTAATTTAAGTATTAATTCGACGTAGCTCAGTTGTTTGGGGCTTCGCTCTGTATCAGTGCGTACAGGTTCAAATCCCGCTTGAGCATGTACCAATGGAAATGAATTTTAATGAATTTCTATGTACATTTTCGTAATAAAAACACATTTACGAAATACATCGAATTATACGGTGAGGGAAAACATCGTGAGGAAACCTACCTGTTCGTCGAACAGATAATAGTTAGTGCTTGTAAATGGCGACATGGCTGACCACCTGTCACATTGAGTACTGACTATCTGGTTAACAAGTGGGTTCGAGGTGTCCATAGAATTACTACCTTCGCAATTGCGGAGATGGACATCTGAACCTCTGACTACCCCGCAAGGGTTAATAATATACATAATATATATAATATATAATAATGCGTTTGTTTTGTTTTAAGTATTATCCTAACAGAAACTATACCGAAAGGGATCTGAAGGTGATATCCGTTTAACCTTTGACTAACCGGAATCACATTTATTAAATAACCCGCGATGATACGGGGCCCGGTGTTTATGATACGCTATTGAATTATTTAATAGGCACTACCGGTGCTATACCTATTGTTTCCCGTATTAATGAGGCTGTTAATCCTTCGTCTGACCTTTAATGTGAATGAATGACCTAATGTCCTATTAAGTCCTATGCAGGTTAAGCGGTTACGGAAATCAGGGTTCATGTATGTATATGTAATGCCAATATATGGTTAGAACTAAGAGATCCTAAAAAAGATATGTTTATTCTGTTGTCGGGTATAAAACATATAAAGTCATTTGCAAGCCTATAACCCTATAGGTTTTCCCGATCTCTAGTCCCTTTTCCAACGACACAGTTGCCCAATATTTAACATTCTTTTTATACCGACTCAGCATTTTTATATTTTTTTACTTATGCTTCTTTTCACATAAGGCATAGTTATTGAGATCCACAATTTAGGAAACACACATACATAAATATTCACGTCTTTTAATCCCTTTCGGAGTTGACAAAACTTCGCAAACACATAATATCTCCTGGATCGCTTTTTATCATTAAAATTGGGGCATTTTATATTTTTTTTACTTACGCCATTCTACACATAAGGCACATCAAGATTCGCCATTTTACTCAAGTTCAGTAACACCTTTCCTTCCGTCCACTCCTAAAGTGGTCAAAGGTTCCCAATTAGGAATGGCGACGTGACAGGACAGTGCGGACCGGACGTGCCATAATTAATACGAGCGTCACTTCCGGCGCGAATCTAGACTTTAAAAGCACTAATACTAAATGTGAGGTATGTTTGAACAGCTGGTAAAACCGAATTTATATGTAGTTGGATATTTGGAGTTTTTCTATATTAAGAAGTCCCCGTCGTGTGAGAAAAATGAATAAAAATAACTCTAGATTTATTCTATCAGACACAAAGTACAATTTATATTCTTTTCTTATTTAATATTTAATAAAGTCATTTTTAATTTAATATAACTGACATTCTTTCTTCTCAAGTACGTAGTGTGAAGAACAGAAGAGCATGTATGAGAAGGGTAATGGGTATGAGTGATGCAAGAGAGATTTGTCAGGATCGTTCCAGGTGGCAATCTCTGCCTATGCCGTTGGGGACTTATATTCGTAGGACGTAGGTAAATATAATTGGAATTTCTAATTAGCAAGGAAGATTACGCCAAGAATATGTCAATCAATGTATCGTTTGTCACCCAATTTAGTTACTTATATGTTAAACATGTAATCTACGTAGTTTCTTAGTTTAAGGGATTAAAGGACATTACTACTAATATTTATCTTATCATGTCTTTCTGTATGGCGACGCTTCTAATTAAGTCCGGAGTGTAGGTTGGGCAGGCTTCCTAATTCGTCTGTTAGAAGTTCACATACAAATTGAGTGTGGGTTTCACGTAGGCGGCAGGTTATCGTCCTAAGTTTAGGAAGACTATATGATAGAACTCTTTGAAGGTATATCTACACTAGTGTTATATTAGTTTAAATATTATATTGCTAATAGATTAGTATGGAAGCGAGAAAAATGTTGTCATGACCTCATGTAGGTGAGATAAGAGGTATGATGACTTTAAATGTTATTTTGCCTGTAATTATCCATATATTACATAGATGCACGTAAGCGACAGAAAGACTAAGGGACACCCTTTAATGGTATAGGAAAAATGCCAAAAGGAATATGTAACATATCTATGTGTGTAAGTGTATGTTTATGCAAAGGAGACACAATACTAAAGGAGCGTTTAAGCAACACCTAATCAAGCTACAATCCTGTGAAATCATCCTTAGAACACAACACTTGGATACATTAGTCTATACATAAGATCCTAAATTCTCTTCACATCGATTACCTTGGTAATAATAATAATATTTGGACATTATTACACCAATTGAACTAGCCCCTTGGTAATTTAAGACTTGTGTTAAGGGTACTGGTCAACGTATATTTAAGAAATGTATACATATTATACATAGATAAATACATATATAGCCTATATAATCAACGACCAGACTGGAAAGCAGTAGAAAAGCGTTGTTCTTAACTCTGCCACCACCGGGAATCGAACCCGGGACCTCACGATTAGTGTTCAGGTGTCTAACCGATCGCATCACGGAGGTCGTCGTCGTTGGTCAATATAATAAAATTTTCTACAGCTTTAGGAGTGTAATAAGTCTTAAACAGGTAGCGTAAGAACAATGGCCATTCACAAGTTGGCTAAATGCATAACTGCATATTGCGTTATGGCGAGTACTGTATTCGACCTACTTAGGGCTTACGCATGCATAGGACTAAGGTACGCATGTTAGTACCTAGATAATAACAAATGAAATGCAGTGACTAATAAAATAAATACTCGTGCACATAGTAGCAGTTTCTCAATTGCTTGGGTACACCTTGCGGTGATTTGTATGTAATAGTTACAATAAAGTCTAAATTTAAAACGTATCGGACACTGGTGTTCCAAGAATGACTCTTTTAGGTACCCATACAACGTACCAATAATTGTTAGCAAAGGTTCTATTTATTTATTCATATTCTAACAAGAATCGGTGCGTATGTCAGCACGGTCCTAGCCATTGCACATATATGCAAGTAAATATATTCATATATTCTAAGTATACATAGTTATTACGTGTACGGCTCAAAATCCTTTTAAGGTTGAACTAAACTATATCAAACACTCTCGGTGGTTATGGGTACTTTTAACGTCACCCTTTTTCAATATGGCGTCTATCTGACAGTCAAATGTCTTATTGGGTTGGTCCCTACGTAACCGCCTTTCAAATAAAGCTTAAGGTGTGTCAATGAAGCGAAAATATATCATATATCACCATAGTCACTATAGCTATAAATTCCATTAACTTCTAATCCCTTTCTACGACACACCGATAAGAACGGCAGCTAGTTACCATTCTTACATCCTAAACTAGCACGGAACTTACTCTTACATAGTAGTGCATTCGACCCAGTTAGCATTGCTGTAAACTGCCTAGTACCAGGCGCCCATAAACAATAGGTTATAGCTTAGCAGCTCCATCGATAACGATGCCAATTAATAAACACAACTGTATGTGGAACATTGTTACGGCTTATGTGCGCCTGGTACGGGTTAATGGAATATTGGTAGGTTTAATGTTGTTTTCTATGGTAGATGAAGACTGGTAAATATATGTATAAGTTATATAAATTCAAATTGAAGTTATATACAATAAAACAAGGAATTAAAACTAACAAAATATTTACAAACTTAAAACTAATTAAAATAATTTACTTATTAATTAAATATATTTAAAAATTTGTCGCTGTCGTTGGAGCGCAGAGTGCCCAATATGCTGGCAGCATTCCCCCTCTGAATAGCCAGACTAATTCTCTGGCGGAGGAAGCTACCAGCATATTGGGCACTCTGTTATATATAAGTAAAATATAATTTAGAAAGGTTTATTTCGTTGTCACTATTTTCATTGTACAATGAATATCACTATTTTAAATGAAAATAAAATAAATATGTTACTTTCAAGTTGCCGAAAATTGATGAAGTAATCTTTGGAATATAATGTTCTGTCCATTAGTATTAATGACATAACATATATGAATTGAAATAGGTATGATTCGATGGTCAAATGGAAGTGTAGATCAAGTGAGGTAAAAGCGCGGTTACTTAGGACTTGTGTAAAGACTAAGGTTAGGTATTCCAATTTTAAACCTAAGTAAGTACTAGGCTAATACTGTGCATGCCGTGAGCATAACGAAGAGCTAGCTTGCATGATAACGGTACCTAATGCATTCCTGTAGTGATGTATCAGAATAAGATATATGGATATATTTGTATGATAAATAGGCCATTGCTATCATCATCCTATCATATGAATATCAGTCCGTCGTAAGAGGAAATACAACGGTGAAAGTATAAGTTTTAGTACTTTCAAATGTTGAGGAAATTCACTAATTTATATACCAACGTAATCTTAAGATTTAATACTGAAATGATATATTTGTACATACAACCCAATACAAACATGTAGGCTAATTTTATTTACTTTAAGAGACCGGGTGATATCACGATAAATTAATAAAGATATAGATATACCCTTATATCATATAGTAAATATAATGAGTATCAATCGCGAGTGTTTAAAATAACTATGTAGGCTAATGTTACAACTACCCATTAATCCGGATCCTGGCAAATCACTTCATTCATTAACTTCATTAATTCATTGTCGTCTATACACTTTTATATATACACACTTCGACCGTTTTAGGTAATTTTATCGTAACCTTTTTCAGTATATCGTCTATTTGAGTCGATCTCTACATTCTTTACCCATCACTACATATCGATAAGCGAATGACGCAACCGTTCAAAATGCATTCCTTGTAAACAAAAGTTCTATGAACTTTCTATCTTTACAAAAGCGCATAGTTATCAAACAAGATTCTTTGTTTCGTAACGTTCCTGATAAAGTCTCTTGTAATTGTAACAAATACCGACTGTAATTACAACATTTATGTAAATGAGAGCACAGGGTTACATCTTATATGTCAATAAGAACTGATAATAAAATTACATTACTCGAGCTAGTATGGGCTTTGAATAGAAAGAAACTAACTAGTAGTTTCGGCATTAGTAAAGAGTCGACTAAGAGTTTTTTATCATAGCCATATTATCTACATTAGTTGTTTCATATGGCACATTATATCATGCACACACAAAACACCTCAATATCATTATTCTGAGTAAAATTTACACTTACTATCACTCTATTGAAGTTGTATATATTACTACATTATATTACTTTTAATTTATTCGTAACCTTGACCCAATATTACATCCATACGAAAATCTCCTTAATATCTCTTTATGGCAAGTAAAATTGACAATATTAGTCCACTGAAATTCTAGTCACGTACAAAACACGATTACATTAAAAAAGTGTTATTCCTTCGTGTAGAATTAATTGCTCTACATAAATCCGTGTACCACATCCACTAATGTGTCTATTTGTCAGTACATACCTACGAGAGAACATTAGCAAGACACAATGTCTTAATGAATGGCCACACAAATTTTAGTAACCATAGACCTTTAAATAATAGCCTTATTGTGGTTCTGACATAACACCGGCGTTACGTATTCCACCAAACGCAACAGAATCAGTTGCTACGACGACTGCACATGTTGTCACACGTCTAGTAATAAGTTATCACTTATTGTATAAGTTTTTTGTAGTTTTAAATACATTATTTTATTATTAATATACCTTCTTATTGTTTCTATACAATCTAGTCTATTACCATACAGAAGGTTAATGGGTATAGCTGAGGTGGAAGGATAGTTATATAGGGGTTATCCAAGTAAGGATATTAAATTACTTGGAAAATTATTGTTTTATAAAATTATTGTTTTATATGTTGCTAAATTATATACTAGTCTCCTATTACGAAATCTCAAACACAATAGCAGCTGGTTACATGAAGCGAATCCCTAAGTTATCACAGGAATAATTTATGTATAAAAAAGATTGCGATGTCTAAATAATTTCACATCTACGACCTGAACTAATGAGACGCAAATTCTATGGAGGTAACATCACTAATAGACCGTGAATAGCCACAAAAAGTTGCCAGCGAGAAAAATTAGCTACCATTCATACTCGTCACAAAAGGAAGTGCTTCGTTAAGTCTACTTAATGGTATATACCTAAGGCTTTATCCAGCGAGGTAGTTAGGTTTCATATTAGTTCTAGAATTATTAAATCTTCAAGTAACTAATATTACCAAAATGAACATTATTACAGAGCTGGCTTAATCAATAAATGTAAAGTCATAAACGAGAATTAAAAAAAAAACATTATTATTATAGTATTTCTATAACTACTCGTAAAATTACTATTCCTTATATGGACTTAATTCTTCCGTATTAAGTCCATATTATAGTTGATTATCGTACTCGTATTTTAATTGAAGATAATTTACGCGGTAACCAATTCTTAAATATATCATTTCAGTGACATCCCTCGCATTATTTCAAAATTCTGCATCACAACTGCAATGATTTTAAGCTTATACTAAACTTAATTATTTATTCTTTACCCAGCTTATACTAATAGTTAATTTATTAATCAAAAATGGAACAAGCACGTAGTATTTACCTAATCGTCTTCAATTTAAAACCGGATACACATTACAAAACTATTTACTTACACTAACTCACCTACTCAACTTTCAACGAAAAACACTACACAAACATTCCTAAGCGCTAACAGTTAGCATACCTAACTAAACCTAATACCTAAGTCGATTGCAAATAAATGCATCGAGGCGACAACACTTAGCAAACATTGACTTAGCTCCTAACACTTTATCGCCTCTTACATGTTTGGATTGCAAATATTGGAGAGTGAATATTATCGTTAGGAGATAAAATGCTTTTACTTAAATTCATACGGAGTTGGTTTTATATTGTATGTTTAACCCATTTAACGGTTTTTTATTGTAAAATGATATAGGCTTGAAAGTTGAATAAAAATATTCATATTGGAATCATATTCATACATATATGTACATTCACGTTTTCTAATCCCTTTCGGGGTGGACAGAACTTGGGAGACGATGATATCTACATAAGGTCACTATTACCTTGAATATGTGGGTTGTGATGTTATATGAAACATTGGTAGCAACTTGCTAGCCTATGACCCAACAGATTCTATTGCCCCCTAGTCCCTTAATCGCCTCCTACGACATGTCGGAAAGAACGGCAGCTAGTTTACATTCTTTTGCATCCCAGGTAGCACGGGACTTTTATTCGTATGAACCACTTGTTCGCTTAAGTCAAGGTTTCGTTTGATCCCCGGTAGAGGCAGAGTTAAATATTACTTCGTTTTCTTATATCGTGTGTACATCAGTAAGGCTATACGTAAGAGTATATTTAAAAAGATCACGAATCTTTCTTTCTTTTCTTTCTTTAATCTCACCTATCTATCGTAAACGAAGACTCACTAATTGAATACTAATCACAGAACAGATTATTCCAAATTCACAAAAAACCTTTTAGACGGCGAAAAAACTTTGCAATGACATTTGAAAAATGATGAAACATTTCAAATTGACGTGCCCCGTGCTAGTTGGGACTTTAGTACTGTGTAATTAGCTGCTTTCTTACCGGCATATCGTAAAGGCAATTATGGGACCAAATAAATAGATTAAATCACCTATACATACATATACATTCACGTCTTAATCCCTTTCAGGGTGGACAAAAGGTTGGAGACGATATTATCTCCAAGGTAACGTTTCAGCATGAATATTTGGGTTGTGATGTTATAAAAACATACAGATTAAATATATTCTAAAACCTATTAACTAGTTATTCGGATGATTTATAAAGTTAAATGCATGAATATTTAGGATCTTAGTAACAATAGTCTTATAGAAACAACATTTCAACTACCTACGCAAAACCTATCACGAAAACAATCAAAACAAATGACTTTACGTCAAAAGCCGGTTAGCGTTATTTGACAGGTCGCCGTCTGTCAAAAGATCAATCAATGTCTATGATCCACCATCAGATGTCATTGACAAACGCTGAGGCAACCAACACATTGAACCCACTAGAGTTATAAGTTACTTTAACACAGTAGCTCAGGTTATTTTGGTCAATCGATTCATTAAGCTAAAACAATATGACTTGTACCTCCATAGTCTATGTAAGGTACTAGGGTTCAACATAGGACGGTTGAATATCCTAACCGTTAGTGAGGCTTTCCTATCATTTTGATTTACGATTAGAGATACCATAGGCACTGGTTGTTGACAGTAATAATGAATCAGATTTTGAATAAAGTGACATGCAAACTGTAGACGAAATGAGTAGTAAGTAGTGACTTTCTTCCCATCATGTTAAAGGCCTAGGATAAATATCGATTGGACTCTGAGCTAGCAACCTGTCAGCAATGTTCCACATTTAATACCATCACAACTGCGATACTAATAAAGTACTAATGCTAAAGGTAATAAAGGTCGTGACTATATCTCTACAAAGAAAAACATCATTGATACCTATACACCTCATACACACTGGCCGGTCATATGTACTTCCATGGAGTAATTAATAAGAGTGTGCCTTACGCAATATTTGTATGGAACCTAGCGTGGCATTACGCGGGGTAAAACGAGGTACGCGGGATGGTGGGTAGATATTACAACCAATTAAAACACGGCATTTTGTGCGACACAACATAGGTATCTTCTTACTACTACACATTTTTAGACTCCGCACCAATTAAAACAATTTTAGACTCCGCACCGCGTAATGGGGACCGCACCTTTTGCCGGGTCCTCTTTATATTTGGTTCGTGGGTACTTCTAACATCATCTTTTCCAATATGTCGCCTATATGTACATATGTAACATAATTAGCAATCCTTTGTTTAAGTGACAGGTTACGTGTTAAGTTATTCTCCACGACTTAGGTTCGATGTACGCGATCGTGTCTACCTCTTTAGGTACACAAAGAACCGTCTCAGGTAATCAACTGATGAATATGGAATGGGCACGTTTCAATGAGATGTAGGTATACCTAACGTCTACGTATTGTCTTGTAGAAAAGTTCAAACTTCACATATTAACATTGTTGGTTCCAGTGGTTATGACATAAGACCAGCGTTGCGTTTGCCACCAAATGCAACAAACCCAGCTGAGTTAGAACCCTTTTGCCGCGACAGTTATATCCCCTAGTTTGTAAGTTTTAATTGTAATTGTTTTGTATTATGTATGATTTTGTGGTTGTAAATAAACGTTTTTTATTATTATTAACATAGGATCAAAAACTTTGAATTCGAGTCGACAACATATCGATTTATTGAGTATTTTGTTTCATTATAATGGATTTCTTTTTTATATGGCTTGGGTAGCTACAATTCTTCCAAAATCACAAAAGCCTGGATTACATACTCACATATAGTTGATATTTAAAATGTTTTCTTCTTAACCCTTGTATGTTCAGCGATGATTGTTAAAAACAAAGGTGTGAATGTACTCTTACAAACATTTAACATTTAAGTCGGTCTAAGCATCTTTTTAAGTTATAAATATTCCAATACTTACGAGACATTGGTAATTAATTAAAGAGATTATTCAAATGGATTCACTAATAACTAGTTATGTTTACTTTATAAGTTTAGGCTTAATTTGTCATAACCGATTTATTTATTACTGATGTCTATTTCGCCAGACTCAGAAAAAAGAGACAAGGATTTAATATTATTGACTTTATGATGACTCAATCTTTATTCTTACACTTTACGACATTTATTCCTTGAGGGATATTCTGAGGTTCACGTGTCGGTACCTCAAATGCGGAGTCGGTCATTAATGGTTACATTGTACCCACTATTCACCACATAGGCATATTTTACCACCGTTCCTAGAATATGACTATAACTTATCACAGGTTCAACCGAGAGCTAAGTAAGTTTCCTAACTATCTCCATTACTAAAAATCAACAGCACGTAATATTCCGTATGGTAAGGTTAGGTGACCCATCCCAAGACTAATCCAACCCTACATTACTTAACTACAAAGAGTGGAACAAAAGACTTCTCCGATAAAAGTAAAGAGTGACGTTAGAAGTACTTATAACCGCTGAATATTTATATGGATGTTAATGAAGCGAGAATTAATGAAGAGAAATGGGGATCTCTGCCTATCCTATCCCTCCCTTTAAGACGGGCATGATATGTGTATATAACACCTATTTATACTATCGAATACTTTATTTGTTCCAAAAAAAGTCTTCTAAGTACGGAATGCCGTATCCATTTTTTGCAACATTTTTTAAATCATTGGCACGTGTCATTAGCACTTTTATGCTAATTCGGCACACGTTTAAACACGAAACCTTTCGAATTGAACAAACACTTTTTCAGTGGCAATTCCTAGTAATACTGATACTAGTCTTGTCTCTGTACTTTTTGGACTTATAGACTGTAATTAGGTGCTTTTCCAATAAGCATAATTGTGTACTTTAAGAGAATTTTGAGTAAGAGTTGAGTCAGAATTGAGAGTTAATACGAGGGATAGTTGATTGATATATTACTATGGTTTAGCTATCGTTTTCAAATTCAAGACCTATACATTCGAATCGTTCGTAATCTATTTCGGGGTGGACAGAAGCTTGGACACACGAAAGTATCTCTTAGCTCACTTTTAGAATTTTGTGGTCGCGATGTCCTATGGAACTTAAAGGACATGTTGCCAGCCCATCGCCCAGTAGATTCCATTTGCCCCTAGTCCCTTAGTCGCCTCAAGGTCCTAACTAGTACACTGCACGAATTTGGAAACACAATTCGACAATAACGCGAAAGGGGTCATTGAAAAGGGAAAATTTGGGTCAACGAGAGTCCATTAGCAATAAAGGTATAAAGTATTGGCACCTCTCAATACGAAGCTGAATTATTAAGCATTCATTCGGAAACAAACACTGAAAATTAGGTCAAACTCTGTGATTTTTACCAATGAATAATATATATTTATATACGAGGGTCAAACTGAAAGTTCTTAGAAAATCAAAAACTGATTACATTAGCAAGTTATTAGTTTTATTATATCTTTTCAAAATATTGTCCATTCACGTCAATGCACCGTTGCATGCCATAGAACCACTGGGAAAAGCACTTTGCCCACTCGTCCTTAGGGGTCTCTTCAATGGCATCGCGATACGCAGCCACCGCTTCTTCAGCATTCATAAACCGCTTTCCTTTAAGTTTTTCTTTAATTTTTGGAAATAAATAAAAATCACAAGGCGCGAGGTCGGGGCTATACGGCGGGTGACCCAGTAATTCAACGTTTGATGTCGCCAAATAGTCGATCGTTTGCTTGGCGGTGTGCGACGAGGCGTTGTCGTGGTGAAGGAGGATCCTACTCCGAGGTCGTTTCTCTCGAACTTTTTCCAAGACAAGTGGTAAACAATTGGTAGTGTACCATTCTGCAGAAATTGTTTTTTGATCCTCTAACACAATTGTTGCGAAATGACCTATCCTCCCAAAGAACGAGGCCACCATTTTTTTTCCCGTACTTCGATCTCTCTTCACTTTAGTTGGCAGCTCCTCGAAAGGAAACACCCACTGAGCAGATTGTCTTTTGGTTTCAGGATCATAACAGTAAATCCAGCTTACGTCACCTGTTAGTACGTCGAACACAGCATTTGAGTCACCTCCGCTAAATTTTTCAATCATTTTACGGCACCAATCCACACGATGGAGTTTTTGAGCCTCAGTCAAATTATGAGGTATCCACCGGGCGCAAAGCTTCCTGACCGCTAAATGTTCGTGGAGGATTTTGTGCACTTGACTCATACCGATACCTAAGCTTGTCCGAATCTGCTGATAGGTCACTCTTTTGTCAGTCTCTATCATACGTCGCACAAAACAGATGTTATCTTCAGTTGTCGCCGTAGAAGGCCGTCCCTCACGTAAATCATCAGTGAGATTAGTGCGACCACGTTTAAACTCATTAAACCAGTTGTAAACAGTCGCACGAGATGGGGCTTTATCGTGAAAGGCCAATCGTAGTCTATCATAACTTTCTTGTTGACTTAAATGACATCGAAAGTCATAAAAAATCATTGCACGAAAATTTTCTCGTGTTAAATTCATGTTGACGTGACACAAACAATTTTCAATTTGCCGCCAAATAGAAAAACAAATGACAAATGAATGAAATATATAGTCAGTAATATTGGCAAAGAGTTCTATTTTCAAATTTTAGAATTATTTTTTTATTATATTGTTTATAAGTGGCCAGTTCTAAGAACTTTCAGTTTGACCCTCGTACAACATTACTTGCATTTCAACCTTGGAGTCACTGCCTATCCCTTAAGCGAAGTTAAATAAATAATTGTCTATGTATGATCAAATTGAAGACATTCTTCTCAAGGCGGGTGTACGTTGCTTGTGAAGAACAGAAGAGCATGTATGAGGAGGTTAACGGCTGTGAGTGAAGCAAGAGTTTTGTCGTGATCGTTCCCGGTAGCAATCGAGTCTGCCTATCTCGTTAGAAACGTAGAGGAGTGAATAGTTTTTGTTGGTAAAGAGTATCTTGTTTGTTCTTCTCAGAGTCAAGGCATCCGAATCATTGGTGGAGGTTTTAAGACAACCAGTGACATGCAAATCAATTAATGTACTGTACTTGTACTTATGTTGAGTAAAAACATTTGATTTTGAATATATGAATTGTATTCTAAGCCACACATGTCAATCTTACGTCACTCACCAAAACTTGGGCTTTGTAGGAAAATAACTAAAGCGACTGAGTCAGCTGATCGGCACATTGAACCAGTCCCTGTCATTGGTATTTCGATAAACGACAATTCTAATGCAATGCCTACTACATGACGCATAAATATACAGAAATGTCCATAACACCGTATGGAACTGACCAATATATTTTCATGTCTCCAAGGTTCTGTCCACCCCGAAAGGGATAAATTGATGACAATAATATGTACTGTTTAGTGTTGGTAGCAGAAAAGTTTTGAAGAATCCTTCATCACACTTATTATGTTGTTGGAAACAAAGATGTAAGAAATTTTGGAAAATAAATGGTGGAAAAACTTAAGACCTAAAATATCTATACGAGTAAAAACACTAACGAAAACCTCTAGTCCCATAGTCACTCTTACAAATGGGAGAAGAAGCTCGTTACATTACATACATATACATCAAGTACGTTTCCCTATAGTGGGGTAGGCAGAGATCACGGCTCCCTATCCTGAATCTGACAAACAGATTTTACTTTATACTTTTACATTTTTACTAGTTTTATGAGTTTGAATGATAATACTATATATATACAATGACTAAGATTTCTATGCTTTGCAGGGTAGCCAGACACTCGCGTGTAAAACTCCACTAAGGCTAATTAATTCAAATCCGGCAACAAGATTAGCAAAAGCAATAAAACATATAACATGACATCATCTGTCATAATCAGCTGATCCAAGAGTTGAAGGCTGGTCATTCCATCACCTTGCAAGGCCTCTGTCAATAGACGACTAGACAGATTCACGCTACGAAAGACCGTGGGTGTAGACATATTAAGGACATACTTAATAATAATTTAGACTTTTTATAACATATGCTTAATTAACCACAATAGTTAGTTGTACTAAAAAGTGATCTAGGAGAAATTATCAAGTCTGTGAGTTTCTCAGCTCCCCGAAACGGTTAAAAGGACGTCAAATTATACTATTGATATGTAATTACGTAACTTAGCATTTTCATTATTCATGAACGATGTTAAGTCTATTCGGGGTAGTCAGAAGCATAAGTTACCGAGAACCTTTGGAGTAAAAACGTGTAAATAGTGCTTATTTAAATATGTGAATCAACATGAATTAATGTGAATAACTAACTATGTATGCATACTAATGAAAGTTTTTGCAATGATTCCCTGAAATATCTACCTAGGCTCTAGTTTTCTGTAGGAACTCAATATGTATAGCTAAATAAACACACTTTAATACACTTTCAGGTCTCTATAAGAACGCGGACATAACCTGTACGTATATAATAATAATAATAATATTGTAGGACGTTATTACACCAATTGAACTAGCCCCTTGGTAAGTACACTTAGACTTGTGTTAAGGGTACTAGTCAACGTATATTTAAGAAATATATACTTATTATATATAGATAAATACATATAATTATAGCATATATAATCAACGACCAGACTGGAAAGCAGAAGAAAAGCGTAGTTAGTTCTTTACTCTACGTCCACCTATATTATACCACTCCACTTATATTATATATATTATACCTATCAATAAATACACTTGCAATCTGGGTCTGCAATCACAATGTTTGCACAGGGCAACACCTATCGCGATATAATTATTTTTATCTGGCCACACCGCCGTAGCACTTATCAGGTCAGCTTGGGCTATCGTTCAATGCATTGCCTCCTGATAAGGGTTTAGACTTATTGCACATGTAGCACACATCAGGCCTGGCTTGCTTCAGAGGGGTAGGCAATGATCGGATGCCCATTATGTCGATACCATTGTAAAGTGCTTTCGCTTCATTAACATCCATACACCTCTTGTGTAGGAGGTGGTTATAGAAAATTGTAATGACACTTCTTTAGTATATCGTCTAACCTCATAAATCTTAATAATACGTACTGTACGTTTGACGACCTCCGTGGCGCGATCGGTTAGCCGCCGGAACGCTAATCGTGAGGTCCCGGGTTCGATTCCCGGTGGAGGCAGAGTTAAGAACTACGCTTTTCTACTGCTTTCCAGTCTGGTCGTTGATTATATATGTTATATATGTATTTATCTATATATAATATGTATATATTTCTTAAATATACGTTGACTAGTACCCTTAACACAAGTCTGAATGTACTTAGCAAGGGGCTAGTTAAATTGGTGTAACAATGTCCAAATATTATTATTATTATTAGTTAGCATTATTTTTTTTTTGTTTTTTTTGTACGTACTAAATACATATTATATTATTTAAGACAGTGTGAGTGAAGCTAGAAAGATTTGCCAGGTTCCAAGTGGCGATCGATAGTGGTGGTGAGAAGTGAGTTGGATATGGAAATAAATGAACTGCTCCGCAATTACGGATATGGACAATTGAAGATGGTGAAAATATAACTCAAATCTATCGTATTTCTACTTATGCATACATCTCCGAGAAATACTATCTCTCAACTCATCTTTAGTTTATTTCTGGGATAGTGATTGCAGATAGAATGTTGACAGATTTTATACAGATATTTAAATCAAATCAAATCAAACACGGGATGTGTTCCGTGCTAATCTGGGACGTAAAAAGAAGTCTAACTAGAAGAGTCTAACTAGCTGCCGTTCTTCTCGACATGTCGTAACAGGGGACTAAGGGACTAGAGGTCAAAAGGATCTATTGGGCTATGGGCTAGCAACTTGTCAACAATGTTCCATTACGACATCGCAACCCGATATTCATACTAGAAAGACCTAGGAGATATTATATTTCCGAGGTTCTGTTTACCCCGAAAATGATAACAGGACGGTATGTATGTATGAAGTATTTAAATCAAATATACTGCTTGATAGTAACTACTTGCTCAGTTATAGCGTTAAGACGGTCATCACATCGCATCGCAGTTATCTTAATGACTTTCAAAATTTGTTTTTGGACACTAAATGTTAAGTTAGGTCTCTTCTTATCATCCTAATTGCCGTGACCTAATATTCTTGACCTAATTTTGGTGGTATTAATAGTTATCTAGATTTATTCTTTAATACTTATTATCCAGCCCAGAAAAAATTGTTATTATCTCCGAAACATAATATCGCTCTATAATACACGAAATACTAAAAAAGGTGATGTTAGAAATACCAACCTATAACATACAAAATATATATGCAATTGTGTATGATCATTAAGTATACAAAGTAGTGAAAGTAGTTTGCCGGGATAGAGATAAAAATATTAGATACCTGAACACTACCTACCAATTTACCACTTAATTATAACTTTGTAGTATACATACGTAACATACATACAATTTCCTAGAGAGAGGTAGGTAGAGATCACGGAACTACAGATTAATAAGCAACAATCACTAAATTCACTCAACTAAGTTTGCCAAAAGATTCCACGTGGCCTGAGTAGTTGCTATGCCGCCTCCTCTAATTAAATCTTTAGTGCCCCTATAATTAAGAAGGGCTAGTCACCGAGGCGTAACTATGAAATCCTTTTTGCGATCCCACCTCATTACGAACATTGTTAATTACTGTTCCCTTAGGATTAATAACAAACAATGTAAGGCATTCGCAGTTCAGTGAACAGAGATTTGTTGTAAAAAGAGAGTTGAAGACTTGTGTTAATCTTGGTTTTAAACACTACTAAACCCTATAGTTAGTTCCTTCTACTAACTACCTTATCTTTATATTTAAAGTAGAGATTAAGAATAAGACATATAACAGTCAGATAGACGCTATATTGAAAAAAAGGTGACGTTAGGTGTACCTATAACCGCCGAGAATGTATGTGAAGATGTATGAATGCCAATGAAGCGAAAGTGGTCTGTCAGGATCGGGACAAATGGGGATTCGTGATCTCTGCCTACCCCTCTACAGGGAATCAGGCGTGATGTGTATGTATGTAGATTAAGAGACGAGGAGTATTTTTGGCTAGACCATAACACGCCCATATTATGGCCGTAAGTATCGGTAATCGGCACTCGATTATATGCAGTTCTTTCTAGCAATACTTGTTTAAAAAGGTCTTAGTTATTAGGTTTAATCCTAGATTGTAAGTTTTTTATTGTAAACGTTTTGTATTGTGTATGTTTTGTGGCTGTAAATAGACGCTTTTTATTATTATTATTAATATTACTTATCACTTAGGTTTGTTTTCTATCTTTTTTGTTTGTTCACAATGACATGGTTCACCACCTATCACGTTGGATACTGAATAACAGGCAAAAGTTTGGTTTCGAGTGTCTAAAAACCATCACAAAAAATCTTAGTCAAAGCCACTCAACCTCTGACTACCCCGGAAGGGTTGTACAGTCATGAATACTTTATGTTACATGCAATCACAGAAACAAGCATTCTGGTATATTATTTAACATAGTACGAACTATGCGGATTCCCCTTGATTATTAATATGCGCGTATTTGTTCGAACTCAGCCAGTCGTGTCAGATTCGTGGGCTATGACTATAGGGTCATACACCTTAGCAATGGTACTATGATACTTTTAGCACTTGCATTACGTTTTATAACCTTTAGGAGGTGGACTGCTCTTATGGGCATAAACATAAATCGAATGGTACATTTTTATGATAACTACATATTTTTATTATAATTATTTACGTAATTGAAATCAATATTAGTTATTATTATATTCAGAAGGGGAATGCTATCAGTGTTTTGGGAACTCGACGACCCTCCAAAGCGACGACTAAAAAAAGACTTCATTACTAACTACTTTACTTGTTTTAATATAATATGGAGGTTTATATTGTTAATTTAAATTTGTATAGTTTTAATCATAACTAGTAAATGTTTCTTTTTATCTAAATTTAAAAAATGTTACTTTAAGACAGAGATTGTAATTATATAGTTACGAAAGAAAGTTAAAGAAGACAGAAATAAAATACTAGTTAAATATCATAGAATGATACTTATATTAACAGCTTAGTTCTCTAACATTAGAATACCTAGGTCTACAGGAAATAGTGGGAACTAAACACTAAAACAAACCACTGAGACCACAAAGAGATAACTTTATGGTGGGAACATTATCTAGGGGATAGAGGTTATGGGAAAATAAGTTGAGGAAACCACAAATTTATGACATGCATACACAGACAAAAAGGCATACACACTAACCACTTTAGCTTCATTGACACTAATACACCTCCTCATACACACTCGGTGGTTTGTACTTCTAATGTCACCCTTTGTCAATAAAGTGTCTAAATCAGCCTATACTAATCCACTGCTGGACGTAGGCCTCCCCAAGGGTATGCGACAAAACACGATCATTCAGGCGACCTTCGGTCATCGGTCCACCTGGCAGGGGGCATCCTACATTACGTTTGCCTGACTGTGTATATGTCTTATTGGGCCAGCCCCTATGTAACCACCCTTCCACTTCACTCATATAAATTCCTTTTGTCAATCTAGTTACTATCATTTATCCGCATAACATGTCTAAACCATCTAAGAATGCCCTTTTCAATCTTAGTCACTACATCTTATTTTATACTAGGAACCTGCTACCGCTTCGCACGGGTATAGAATATACAGCCTACTCAACTGTTTAATGGATGTTATTATACATATAAACCTTCCTCTTGAATCACTTTATCTATTAAAAAAAACCGCATCAAAATCCGTTGCGTAGTTTCAAACATTTAAGCCTACAAAGGGACATAGGGACAGAGAAAGCGACTTTGTTTTATACTATATAGTGATAACCGCTGAGTGTGTATGAGAAGATGTATGAGTGTCAATGAAGCGAAAGTGGTCTATCAGGATCGGGACAAATGGGGATCCGTGATCTCTGTCTACCCCTCTAGAGGGAATCAAGATGTGTATGTATGTATGTAAAAGGCGAATAGTTTACAATTCATGAGTGGAGCCAGACCGTTCCGCTTGGCTACCTGCTGCTCATAAAAATGCATGAACTATGTAGCAACAGTGATTTAATTATACACCTGGGGTAGAGTGTGAGAAACTTTACTTCCTATGGGATTTAAATAGCTGATATCATTGTTCCAAAATTTTGTTTTTAAATATTGTTAAAGTATAAGTCAAATGTTTTTATTCAACATAAGTACAAGTACAGTACATTCATTGAAATTCAAAACATTTGACTGACACTGGATGTCTCTTAGCATTTAAATTCGAATTCGTTAGGAAACCTATCAATCATATTAAATCTATTTTTGTCTAAGAACTGCAGCTGAATCTAACCTTTGGGATATTGGGATTAAATAGTCAAAGATCATCAACACATGATAGTCAAGTTTCTAGTCATAAAATGGTTGTATTTATAATTTTATAAATAGTTAGGTTAAGTTTGCAAAAGCCGTAAAAAGTTCCACAATTAAGAAAATAAATTACATAAATAGCAGAATCAAGCCAAGGTGCATAGTCACCCAATGCGCTATGATAATTTAGAAGCTACCATACATTTTCTTCATATATTCTGATAATTATCAATATGTGAGCATAATAAGGCACTGTTTGAATGATATTTTATGCATTGCAGTAAGTAAGTAGTAGTAAAGGTAACTTTATTATATAAAAACATACGCGATAAGTCCCGCTAGTTATTAATCATTGCAGTAAGAATAGAAAAATTTATATAACATTGCATATCTATTAACCCTATGAATCATAGAATTAAAATTTACACTGTAACATGAAATGGCTACACTTTTCTACACAGCACAAAATTAATTTTATAATATTTATTAACTCTTGAAATCTACTATGAATTTTTTAATTCTTCAATATCCCTATAAGATTGTGACGTTAAATATGAGGATATAACACCATTTCTGAATTCTAAATTACTTCTAAGTAAGATCATCAAGTAATTAAGGGAATACCAAGTTAAATATATGATAGACTGTATTTATGGTTCAAATAAGATTATAAATCCAAGAATAATCCAACATTATTATGTTAATAAGTGAGGATTACACATCTAATTCCATGACACATACAATTAACCTCTTATATGTATGCAATCAAGGTTCCGCATGACATATTTCAAAAAAGTCCATGTTTTGGACGAAAGCACAATAAAAATCTTATGATACTAACTTTATAAATGTAAACCTGTAGAAAGTAAGTACAAAACTAGCACTCACCTGCAAAGCTCGTCTTCCAATTATTCTCTAATCTGCATGGGATAAATCTATCCATTGGTTCAGACCGAACTAGCACTGAAGTTCTTTTGGCCACAGGACTACATTGCTGCAGCAAGCGTCTCTCAAACGATTCACTGAACATTGTTATTAAATACTAGTTTACTAAACTATCGCTGAATAGGATACAACGGCAGAATTACCCCGAATTCAGGCCACTACAAACTAAATGGAAGATTTTGACTAGATAAATTTCTGGCGAGAGGGTAGGCTTTTTATGCTACCATGCTATGTTAGTAGCGAAGGACGATAGTTTTCCCGTCCGGAAAAGCGAGAGCCCGTAACCCGTGCCTTATCTTCGGCAGTCGACAGCCTTTTGAACGATCATCGCGAAGCAAAACATAACCCACATCATTGTACACAACTACCAAGCAACTCGGCACTTTAACTGATGTAAATCTATATTTTAGCACTGTAACCCACTTCCCCACGAATTAAAAGAATAAAACCGAGATGAATCTCGGAAATATAATAGAAAATTCGATTTTATTGACGATTTTTTTCTGTATTGTTGTGTGGCTGACATATAAATTAAAAAAAAACGATCAGTGTTGCCAGGAAATTGAATATTGAAATATTTGAAATCAAACGGTTTTGGAATACACGTTCAATATTTTAAGGGAATCTTATCTTACACATACATTAACGAAAATCTTTGATTCAAACATTAAAAACAATAGTAAAATATTTTAAAGCTATATTTTACTTAAATCTCCATTTTAATAACACAGTACTTAAAAATACTAAATTACTCAATTAATATTCATCAGTTTAATTGTTGCCGATGTAAGGTATCGACATATTTTTTTCTGCACGAATTAATGCAATTCAGAACTGTAGAGTAGAGATCGCGCCACATACGGTGGCAGTTGGAGGCGTCGCCACAGTCGCGTAATTCAGTGTTACCAGTAAACACGCCAAAACTAGCACTCACTGTGCCATACGGCTCGAAACATTATAGGTTTCATTTGTAACGATCTTTGGTTGCAGAGCTATAAACTCAAATAAAACAAATTAATATATCAAAGTCAAAATATGTTTATTATACTATTTCAAACATGATTAATAATTAACGGGACTTATCCTTCTTATTATATATTACATATATTATGTGTTCCTTCACTCTGTCCGCAATAGACCGTTTAGTCTGTTCGACATAGGATTTCCCACAGCTGCAATCAATCTTATACACACCCTTATATCTTATATCATGAGTATAAATCGCGAATCTCTTAAAACTATTATTTCAAACATGGCACTGAGCATTGTCTTTACATATTTTTTACCGAGGTTAGATCAGCGGAGACCCTAGCTTGGAGAAGAACTAACAAGAAACTCCGGAAATCAATTTATTATAATCACCCTTAACAAACATAAAAATTACAAAGAGTGGGCAAAAAACACAACGCTGGTAATACTAAATTTACTTTTCATACAAAATAACACGCAATGGCGGAAACGTCAAATTTAGTTCCAAGTTTGGCTACTGCCACCGTATGTGGCGGGTACTCTAGATACGCATTCAAGTATGAAAATGAAAGATTGTTGGATAATGTTGCCATGTCATTGTAATCATAGTTCCATATTACGCCTCGCTGGTTCTCTTTTTGCTTTGTATGTTCTTCTACGTTACGTAGATACAGCATTTATATAGGCTGATTTTATTTCTCCGCATTCACGTACTGTCCGAATCTCGGATTAATAACATAGGCAAAAGTAATACAACCACAGACCAATAATAATTTTGTTGTAAAAATCTACCAATTCATCGTCAGTTTGTGGAAAACTTATAACTATAGACGCCACATTGAAACAGGGTGACATTAGAGATTGCGCCACATAAGTTGGCAGACGGCAAACTTGAAACTAAATTTGACGTGTCCGCCATTGTGTGTTATTTTGAATGACAGGTAAATTCAGTAATACCAGCGTTGTGTTTTTTCCTCACTTTCTTTGTAATTTTTATATTTGTTAAGGGTGATTATAATAAATTGATTTCCGGAGTTTCTTGTTAGTTCTTCTCCAAGCTAGGGTCTCCGCTGAACTAACCTCGGTAAAAAATATGCAAAGACAATACTCAGTGCCATGTTTGAAACAAACCATAACTATACGCTTCACGACTTGTGTATACACACTCCCTTTTTTATTATGGCGGGGTAGTCAGAGGCTTGAATGCCCATCTCCAAAATTTCGAAGGCATGTTAGGTATGGGTCATTCGAAGCCCGCTTATGACTAGCTAGACAACATCCAACGTCATAGGTAGTGAACCGTATAAAGGCACTGATTATTACCTATCCTGCCGGATAGGCAGGTTTCCTCACGATGTTTTCCCTCACCGTTAGCGACTGTAAATTATGTACGTCAATGAATTTTCCCTAATGTGTGAAATAATTTTTTTAATTTATACTTAGATCATAAGATAAAACTTTCAAAGAGAGCTTTTGATATTTATAATTTTGAATAAAAATATTTTTTATTTGAGTTGAAAATTTGTTTTATTTGAGTTTATAGCTCTGCAACCAAAGACCGTTACAAATGAAACCTATAATGTATCGAGCCGTATGGCACAGTGAGTGCTAGTTTTGGCGTGTTTACTGGCAACACTGAATTACGCTAATGCAGGGACGCCTCCATCTGCCACCTTATGTGGCGCGATCTCTAGGAGAACCTATAACCGCCGAGTGTATATGAAGCGAAAGTGGTCAGTCACGATCGGAAAAGATGGGGATCCGTGTGTGATGTGTATGTATGTACTATCCGTCACAAGGTACGTTTCTTAATAGTTTTCATTACCAAAGTACTAGATCAGCTATCTGAATATGCAGTGTATACTCGTCATGGTCCAAAATGATTATTCTGTGAACATATTCCTGTTATGCACTACTTACACTCTCGCCAGCGATTGGGCACCACAGACATCACTTACCTACGTAGTAAATAAATATATCCTATCCTTCTATACCATTCCAGAAGAACAGAACATTTAAGTCATAGTATCCTCTTCTTTTCTTAAACTTTTAGCATTATTATTGGGGTTGTAATAGGATAAATATGCAATAATAGTGACAGGTTGCCAGCGGATATCGTTCAAAAGATAGAGGAGGTAAATAAAACTTGGTATAATTTAAATAATTTATTCATATATTCTTATTGCTGACACAGCCATTGGTGTATATCTTTTTTTATTTTGCATTTGTATATAGAATTGTCTTTGAATATATCAGATTTATAATGGTAATTATATTGGTTATGCTATACGTTATTATAATATTCTATCTGAAATAACATGAATGCTTACTAGATAAATAAATAAAAGGGGAGATGTCAGTTTCTAATAATATATTGTGACATTTGGTTTTGACAATCTCTGAATATCATCTGTCAGACTGTCAGTCATGGTATTTCAGACAACACAGAATAATTTACATAATACTTAAACTACTACTTATTGCTTTTCTTATAGGCATAATCTTACTTATTGTTGTCTTTTAACTACTCAATCAAGATTTATTTTTTTACAAACATATGGTAATAGGTTTCTAGTCCATCATCCATTGCAGTAACTCCTAGTCTTAGCTTATCAGTAGCAAGCACTCATGGTAGGGTCAATTATGGTCAATTTATGTTGTATCCAAGACGTACCGGTCACTATAAAACTGTAGATCATATTGTTTTATATTTCATATCTACTCAGATACAATTCACAACAAATGCCAAACAACAATTTTACAATGGACAAAACAGACAAACGCGTTTACGACCAATAACACTTGCGTGGTAGTCAGAGGTTCAGGTGTCCATCTCCACAATTGCGAAGATAGTAATCCTGTTGCCACCTCAAACCCACGTGTTGACCAGATAGTCAGTACTCAATGTGACAGGTGGTAAGCAGTGTTGCCATTTACAAGCACTGAGTATTACCTTTTATAGGTACTCTAATATTCAGCTTCACACACAGCCTGTCTCAACAACGGTAGAAGTTCTTCCTTATAAAGCGGATGTCTGTCCCCATGGGTGATTTTGAGGATTTTCTCAGCACTCTTCAAATGGTCTAAGGCCTTCTTTGTTTCAACTTTGTATAGAAGTATCTTGCCGTACTTTAGGTGGAGTAATGCTAAGAGAGGATGTCTTTCGCCATAGTAAAACCTGTAGGGTATTATAAATATTTATAAGACATTGGAAACATAATATATTTTACTGATATAGAAACTTTCAATTAATTTTGAAAAATGTATTAATATTGTTATGTCTCAGACTAACACAATTTGGAAAGAAAACGTTTATTACAAACATATAATAATAACATTAATGTTCTTTCGATTTGGACTTTAGACACATAATAAGTCCGTGTAACTTTTAAAGTAACTATTGAACAACAATATGGAATACCTATACATACATACACGCCTGATTCCCGGTATAGGGGTAGGCAGAGATCATGGATCCAGACAGACCACTTTCGCTTCATTGACACTTATACATCTTCTCATACACACTCGGCGGTTATAGGTACTGCTAACGTCACCCTTTTTCAATTAAGCGTCTATCTGACTGTCATGTCTTATTGGGTATATTTATAACAGTTTCATATCAATTAGGAGCTCATCTATAAGGCTATAATGACGCCTGCGAAATTCTGGGTAGGAAGATAACGGCGTAGCAATCAAGAATAACAAGACCTTTGTGAAACATTAGTCCTTCAATATGGTGGAATATATTATGCGTTCACTCAGAGCGTGCACAAAAGTCAAAATGACAATGACTTTATATGACGTCATATTGTATGGTCAACAAAAAATGCATAAATATTATTTTCAGGTGAAGAAAGCAGTTCTGATGAATGGACTTCTAGTGACGCAAGCGACAATATCAATTCTGATTAAAACATTTTTTTTTAAATGTACCCTTTTTGCTAACCTTACTGTTTTTTCTTTTGTGTGACGTAAAATGATTTTTTTGTCAATTTGACATTTGTGCACGCTCTGGGTAAACGCATAATACATGTGAGTGGGTTAAATAACATGCTTTATATTACTAGACATATCTTACCTAAAACAAGGCAACAGTTTCTCTGCATAGCAACAAGCTTGGTCCCACAGTTGTACCTGGATTAAAGCGTCGAAGGCGTGGTCTAACGTTTGAGCATGCATCACGTTCAACGGATGCAGGACGCCATCTTGCTTTTCTAGGCAGTACTTGCATACGTCTACGTCTGTAGTTTGGTTAAGGAATTACGGAATATTGTGGTAGTGAAGAACTTAGAAATATTCATGTACATATTCGTATTATGCTGAAAAATTTCTATACAATATAGTTAGTACATCTTTTACGACTTAAACTACCGATCGCAATGCATGATTATGACAAATCGTTCTTATTTCACTTACACCTATTAAATTTCTTATGCATGTTTTTCTGTTCTTCATGCTACATTTGAAATATATAAATATTTCGTATATAACGTAAATGCTGCAATTTATGTGAAGTGATCTTTAATAGCTGCCTTTCACTAGTAAAGTCATAAGAGGTCATTCTATTCCCGTTCCAGACTAACACGGAACTAAGTTACATATACATAATCGATTTTTAAAAGGATACAAGCAACAGACGCCCCCTTCATATCCTGCAAATGCATCTCTGTGAATTCCATCGTCTTTTTAAACTTATCCACGTCCTTATCCGTGTATTTCGTTCCACACTGCGTACACCGCACCACGTCATCAGAGTCCGCCATATTGGAATCGCCATTTTGAGTGCATCCGCCATTTTGTGATATCTGACTGTCAGTTTCGTAAGAATCTGTTTCTTCTGTGTTTTTTGATACTTTTTCGACTAATTTAAGGTTTTCTTTCCACTGTATCTGGACTGGATGGTCACATTTGCTGTTGAGACACCTTGCGGCGTGTACTAAGCTTAATTGGGTCTCGTCTGTAATAAAGAATAAAATTAACATATTTTTATTATTACTTCATACAAACATACACATCACGCCTGATTCCCTGTAGAGGGGTAGGCAGAGATCACGGATTCCCATTTGTCCCGATTGTGACAGACCCCTTTCGCTTCATTGACATTCATACATCTTCTCATACACTCTCGGCGGTTATAGGTACACCTAACGTCACCTGTTTTCAATATAGCGTCTATCTGACTGTTATATGTATTATTAATATTACTTCCTTGCTGTTTTACTAATTTTATATTATTCGATATATCATAGTCGTGTCTTGATCCATACTTAGCTATAACGTACATACATGAACGTGTGTTCCTAATAGGTTGAGTATTCAGGCTGAACAAAACCTAGGAGTCATTACATTTCTATCTACTAAGAGAGGCTATCTACTAAGAGAGTAGTTCTAAATCTAATGAATTAGGTGATAGGCTAGCAACCACAGACCTCTATAACCCTAGATGCCGCAAATGCACTCATTTCTATGAAAACCGCGCGTGCCGAAATATGCGTAGGTATTATGACGTCACAGCGGCGATTTAGTGATGGGAAAATACTCGCGCATCAAAACGATTTAACGGAGTGCGACGCATAATAGTACTTACAAATTATTGGTGCCAAATAAAACTTCAAATGTGATTGTGAAAAGTTTATTCATGTAAGATATTGTTATGTTATATAATATAGTTTTAAGTTAATCTAAAGCTACTATTAAGTAGGTATATGATTGGCTTAGTGGTATACACCAGTGACTTATCTAATTAATGAGACTTATTTAATTATTCTTTTGACCAAAAAACATAATAAAAATTTAAATCAAATCGTCGTTTTATTACGTATAATAAATACTATTTACAGATATTATATTTCACGAAGTCCGTTTAACTTTGGTTGTAGTTGTGTATACAAGTAGTTCGATTGTATGCGTTAAGGTGGGGATCGTTGGCACCTACCTACACTAAACAATGTATAGGTACACGTGCATGCCGGCACACATTCATATTCAAACGGACTTCGTAAAACAGAATATCTCTAATTACTCTCCCTGAAATAAAATAAGCTTATTGTATAATTGTCTTTTGGTTACTGAAGATTTTATGTGTTTGGTTAAATAATGAAACCGAATATCAATATATTTATTTGCTACCGCCTTTATTAATCATCATCAGCATCAATCCACCTTTCTTTAATATAGGGGTCGCTTGGAAACCTGTAATGAAAATTTACTTTACGTTATTCTAATTCTTAACAAATAAATACAACATGAACAAATTTTACAAACATAATTTTCTTATAATTTTAATCAGTTAGAGTACCTATTTGTAGTTTTGAAATCGATTCGAATCGACAACCATAACTGGAATCGATGCATGTGCACAACACTATTTGCCTATTTGGTAAGATAAATGAGAATAACCTCTGTACCACGAAGCGCAACTACCACTGAAAGTATCGATCGATTCCGTGTTCACTGCTTGCTTTATATGAACTGATACAACACCTTTGGAACTAAATGCAGCAATGTAATTTGAACACGTAGTGTGCACACATTTACATGTATTTTGGTGGTTTACATAGTAATAGACACAAATAAGATAAAATAATTGATTTATAAATAAAATACGCACAATTAAATAACAAATTTACTTACCGGTGAAAAGAAATATTTCCATGATCTCGGCTTACTTTTCTTGAATCATTTTTACAAGATATTACGGCACAACTAGGCATTTTTCTGAGGAGCGCTTCACGTTCGTCAACGATGACGGTAGGGACGGAACTAAATGACCGCCGTCAAAAGGTTGATCAATGATCAACCTTTTGACGGCGGTCATTTAGTTACGCAAAGTACGTACACTTGCGGTATCTAGGTTATAGAGGTCTGTGCTAGCAACCTTTTACTTACCCAAACACCTGTCACATTGGCACAGGAAGTAGTAGTTCTGCAACAGTTCTGTTTGTCTTTCGTAAGGCGTCTTCATTAAATCTATGTAAGAGATGCGGATCTGAAATTTGATACGAATTTTAAATAAAATCTAGTTATAATAGAGTGTCACGTAAACATAAACTAAGTGCATATTTTCCGCCATAAGGCCTAAGGGGAGAAAGTACACACAATCTATTGAACGATAGGTTTAGCGACCTGTCTTTGCTTATGAATATAATATATATGTATTATTAGACATACCTAATAGTAATGTATTAAAGACCAATAAGAGATCCTAAAGTAGATTCCAACCCAAATAATCAAAATTCTATTTTATAGGTAAAGCATTTAAGTTATTTTCGCATACTATTAAAAAATATTAGTTCCAGGCTAGTCTGGGGAGAAGAATTAGTATAAGTAGAAGAATTATTAACTAGCCACCAATGTTCTCGGAATGTAGTAGAAAGAGATTAAGGGACCATTCTACAAACTAGTGACAACAAGTCCTATTCTGAAAGAACTTTAAATCACTAGTGTTGACAAGACATTACGCACTGTTAGAACTTTACAACCATTATTATCTAAACATTGGTTTTATCAGTAGAACACATTTTGAAACGTTCACGATTTAACATTAGATTGCCATCAACTAAACAGTACGATAAAATTACAATGCTAAGAGACAACCAGTGTCAGGCAAATGTTTTGACTTTCAATGAATGTACTATACTTGTACTTATGTTGAATAAAAACATTTGACTTTGACTTTTGACTTTGATAGGGTTCGGAGCTTGAATTAGGACAGCTCTGGCTCCAACCACTGTGTTACTGTATAGAAACTCCCATACAATCATACCTTATCCCAATCCAGACAATTGAGGTCCTGGGTAGCTCTGATAGAGATGGTCTTCCCGTTGAAGGTGGCCAGGGCGTTGGGGCTGCAGCTGTGGTCCACCACGGAGCAGCCCAGGTACACCCCGGTGCCTATTGAATTCATGTCCACGTCTAGGATTGTGAAGCTGTTTATTACCATCTAGAAATATAATTTAATTCGACGTAGCTCAGTTTTTTGGGTATTGGCTCTGTATCAGTGGGTACAGGGTTCAAATCCTGCTTGAGCATGTACCAATGGAAATGAAGTTTAATGAATTTCTATTTACATTTTTGTAATAAAAACGCGAGGAAAACATCGTGAGGAAACATATAATTCGTCGAACAGGTAATAGTTAGTGCTTGTTAATGCGACATGGCTGACCACCTGTCACATTGAGTACTGACTATCTAGCGGATATGGATATCTGAACCTCTGACTACCGCGCAAGGGTTAATGTCGTGAATGCGTTTGTCTTTTCTGTAAATATAAATAATATACTTGTGTTAGTATGATACTCTGATATCATAAAGAGTGATGTAACAATGGTTGCGGTTTGAAAGAAGATGTAGTGGCCAAGATTTAAAAGGGCATGCTTCAATGATTTGGACATGTCATACGGATAAATGATAGCAAGTTGAAAAAAAAGTAATATATGTGAGTGAAATGGAAGGTCGGTTACATATGGGTTCACCCAAGAGATATGATAGTCAGATAGACGCCATATTGAAAAACGGTGCATGAGAGTGAAAGTGGTCTGTCAGGATCGGTACAAATGGGGATTCGTAAGCTCTGCGTACCGCTCTATCAGGCGTGATGTGTAAGTATGTATGAAGTAACAGTACCTATAACAGTACAGTGTGTATGAGGTGTAAGAATATGAATGAAGCAATAGTGGTTTGTTACGGATGATCCATTTGTATTCTTTTTAATTTCGTAATTATTTATGTTGCCACCTCAGTCTAAATATATTATTTTTTTGTGGTTTGAATAGATTTTTAATTTTTAATAACAGTTGTTCGTTTAACTCTGGCTTCTGAATGTATTTCTTAAAAATATATCTCATTCTTTGGTACCTCGGTCATTCTAACTCTTCTGACATTTAAGTACATATTTGTATCATCTCTTACCCTTCCATAAATGCCCATCATCTCCACAAAGTTTGGCAGTGAGATGTCCTTTAGATAATCCTGCAAAACCCCACATAGAGACGTGAAATGGTCCATGCGCTTTACATCTGATTTTAGGTCTGAATAATCTGTAACAAGGAATGAAATATCAAAATTTTGTAAAATACAATTTAGTTACTTCATTTTCTTAAATAACTATTAATCAATAGTATCTCCTGGTACTATTAATAATAGAAAATGATCACTATAATCAATCCTAATCATTGAGAAATAAGAAATTCAAATACAATGTTAAGATATTCTGTACTTTCCAAATGAGGTCATAGTGTGTGTATATGTATTATATCACAATTTTAATAAACATGTAAAAATATCTAAATTATCATCCAAATATTAAATTTAAACTATGTGTTAAAACATAAACTTACGAGACATCAAATCCTTCCACATACGGAATGAGTTTTGGGAATAGTACGCCCGGAATGATGTGCCATCACCTCTGTTCAGTCTGTTTATCAATCTCGCCAGCATCCGAGCTGCATCTGGGATGACTTTGGGTGACATGCGCTTCAAGTTGTTACATTCCCACTGGATTGATTAAAACATATACATAGATAAATATATGATGTAATTTTAATGTCAATAGTAATTAAAAATAAGTATTAATTTGTTATACACATTCCATATTTCAATTGCACTTTACTCTGTATAGATATAAAACTATTCAGTGTTATTTAGCACAACTATTAGTGTTATAGTTGGTACTGATATTGAAATTTGGTTACAGGTTATTTGTCCACTATACAATAGATTCTATTTAACCTTTCTTTCTTTATCTTTAACTACATGCCAAGAGGAAAAGCAGTAGTTCACAACTATAACTAGTTACTATGTTTTACATTAAATATGAGGTCTGTAATATACAATGTTCAGTTATTGTTGAAGATGATTCATTAAACCAAAGCAAATAGACCTACAGTGTCTAAGTCATTTTAAGATTTAAATATCTTTGCCCTGAGTCTGTTATACTGCTTTTAATATAGTTTTATGTTTTGCATTTCTGTTATTGTGACAACCCTCTTTGTACAACAAATCATTCGGCACATCAAAGAAAGAGTCACATACAGAAGAGCTGTTAGACAACATATCAGACACATGTCAACTGTGTTATTCTTGCAACCAAACTAAAAATAAAAGCAACAAAAACTACTAGACGCAGTTACTGACATACGAGTTCCGGTCTCTGGTAAACATACATATATTATACAGATATATCATGTATAGGACTCGAATAGGTACCTTCCCTTAAATTAGAACTATTTTGTTAATTAGAGGTGTGAATAAAATACTAACTGTCTAGTCTAAACTGTCTTAAGAACGGTCTTGGAATTTTGTAAGAACAATCTATATTATAACAGACTAGCATCTTGTCATCACTACATAGCATAAAACAAAGTCACTTTCTCTGTCCCTAAGTCCCTTTGTATGCTTAAATCTTTGAAACTACGCAACGGATTTTGATGCTATTTTTTTTAATAGATATAGTGATTCAGGAGGAAGGTTTATATGTATAAAACATCCATTAAATAGTAGAGTAGGCTATATATTTTATACCCGTGTGAAGCCGGAGCTGGTCGCTAGTTAGTTATAAATGATAAGGCAGGCCATACAGTAACCTTATCTCCAAAACTCTATCCACTCCAAACGAGGAACAAGGGCCTTATGTATATAAATAGACCCAATAGTCAATGAATCATAAATCCATTGATCAGGAAATAGACATTGACAGACTCACCTTGTGAACATTCCAAGCATCTCTCTGGCACGCTCGGTCGCAGTAGTGCACGAATTGGCATCCGGAACATTTCAATACTTTGCCCCTGAAAGCGTAATGACAATGGCTGCTTATGTTTGAGTATTGTGTACACGTGTAGAATAGGGTGTTAAGATTGAGAATACTAGTAATTTGTTAGGTAATAGCACAGGTAATAGTATATTTTATGATGGATATAAAAAGTGAATAAAATTTCTATGTATAGTTTGGATATATCAGTTTTTACCATTCATTTTTAAGTACAGATTCTTATAGATAAATATAGATTCTTATTGTTCATATATAATTACAATTCCAGGAATATTTTAGCAACGATTTAATTGACTTAAGATTGTGGAGTAAATTAAAGAACTCTTTTAATTTATGGTTTTGCCTAAGCTGTATAAACTGATTTGTATCAAGTAATACATGGTTTGTCAAGTAAATAGAATATAAGGTTCACCTTCTATAGGGAGTAGTTTAAGAACTACCTAACCTTGGTAATTACATGATTGTATTAGCTACAGTTTTTATTTTACATCATTAAGTTTACCAATTATGTAAATATAAGGTACTTACTTTTCTAGGCAGTTATCACACCTGCTCCCCTTCTCTTTGGAGGAGAGAACATACACAAAAGGCTCCTCCGTAATCAGGAGCTCACCAGCTCGTATCACAGAGTCAGAATTCCTACACTTATTCTTCATTATTGCTTATCTTGAGGTAGTATTTACACTAAATATCTTAACATTAATATTGCTTAGGGTTCACCGGACACTGCAGCCGCGCGAAGAACGTAATTGAAAGTGAAATTAAATTTGGGAATGTACGAAATTAGTCGAAGGCGAAGATATTAGCATTAGCAACAGATACCTGCGCTCCAAGAATAACTTCGCGATGTACTCGTTACATTATTAATAGTTGGTATACGTAACTCGCAGTCACAACCGGCATAGCAAAGAGAAAAACAAACAAAAAACTTATTTATTTATAGAAATAACATTATCAGCTGCTAGGAATCACATTCGCCAACAAACTCCGCGCGCGAAATCAATTCAACCAAAACAACTCTGTGCTAGAACTGACACTTGCTCGTTGACATTGAGAGTAATATACACTGTAGATCAATCATACAAGTTCATAACTAGACTAATTAGAAAAGAAGGGAATATTTTTCAAACTTACAAACAAATACAATCATGTTATTGGTGATTTAGTTGATTATTTGTTAAAGTTAAAGTACTGCTTTTTTTTAAATATCGGTCTTCTCTTTCTTCTAAATGTATTTATAGTGTATTCATAACGAGAACATTAGTAAATAATAAATTGTAACCTAAAATCGCAAGTAAACATGCAATGTTTTGTTTTGTTATTTGGTGTAATTTACTGTTTTAATTAAACTTAACTAATCACTCAGTTCAAATTATAATTTCAAAATGTCTATAGTATTAACGAAAGCTGCGTTGGCCTTGAAGAATGCACAAGAAAACTTTAAAGTTGTAAAATTCGAAGCACACAAACCAAAGGTAAAGAAAGCTCAATCAGATCAAGTTCAGCAGGAACGGAACACACGCAAACCTAAGAAATCTGAGGAAATAGACCTTAAGAAGATACGGCATGAGGTGGTCAAATTTGGAATGTCAGGATTTGATTCTACTAAAAAGGAAGAGGCTAAAATCGCTCTTGCTGTTAGTTTGGGTTAGTGTTTGCACATACATCATTTCATTTTTTTATCTTCATTCTTATAGGTCCTAGTCTGGAGACATAATTTCTCGTCAGTCACATTTATCATGAAAGCGTAGAGCAATGGTGGCGAGTTACTAGCCCACATTACAACAGATTCCATATGACTTTATTCTTTAGTTGCTTGACGGTTTATATAAATTATAGAATAGTACAATATCTTAAATGACAAAATGGAATCTATTATATCTATTGGAAGTTCCATATGTTAGCACAGCACTGATATTAACCTAGGATATTGTGACTCTGAGCTTCTATCTACACGAAGAAGAAGTATTATAGGATGTTACTGTATATATTATATCTATAAAACCACTGTATATATTATATCTGGTATGTACGATTGAATTAAATTTAAATGTGATTCATTTACATACATAATTTACAGTCGCTAACGGTGAGGGAAAACATCACGAGGAAACCTGCCTATCCCTCAGGATAGGTAATAGTCAGTGCTTATATACGGCGATTCACTATCAATCACGTTGGGTGCTGTCTATTTAGTGATATGCAGGTTTCGAAATACCCATACCTAGTTTAGTTTAGTTTAGTTTATTGGGCTCCGTGGTTTCCGCAATTAGTCCACACTGGGACCATTTTGCGTGATGTCGCTGACTATTCCAGCCAGCCCAGCACCCGCCAGAAGCGCAGAAGACGCCTAGTGTCTTCACAGGCTTCCCGAAGCGACCCCGGTTTCCCAAGGATTTTAGCCCGATCTTCAGCCACGGCCCCGCACTCCAGGACAACGTGGCTAATGGTTTCAGTGGAGTCAATGCAGCCCCTGCACAGTGGGCTATCCGTGATTCCGAGCTTGAATAGGTGCCCGTTTAGTCTGCAATGGCCGGTGATATTTTCGGTCATCACACGCAGTTCTCTTCTCGTTAGTTGAAGCAATTTGTTCGTTAATTTGGGGGCCAACTCCGGAAAAACTTCCTTTGAATGGCTCGAGCCATCGTGTTCCCTCCATCTCAAATTGTGTAGTTCCCTGGTCCAGGTTCTTATCCATGATCTGAACTTGCTAAAGGGTAGGGGCAACAAAGGCTCCGGAGCCACTAAGGCCGCCCCCGCTCCTCTTCTTGCAAGCTCATCCGCTGCGTCGTTCCCAAGTGATCCACTATGCCCTCTAATCCACTGCAGTGTCACACTATTCATAATGGACACCTTGGTAAGCTGGAGATGACACTCGTGTATTAGCTTTGATGTTATTGTCGTACTGGACAGCGCCATCAAAACGGAAGCGCTGTCCGAGACCACCTTTATGTGGTATCCCTTGAGTCCACGTCGCAGAACGGCGACCGCCGCCTCGATAATTGCCACACATTCACATTGGAATATGGAGCTGTGGACCCCCAGAGACAGTGATATATTTATGTTGAGATCTATTGAGTATATACCCGCTCCAGTGCCATTATGGGTCTTGGAGCCATCCGTGTATATACGGACGTACTTGGTGTCCGCTCGATCTCCGTCTTCCTGCATGTTGATCCTGTAGTTTTTTTGCATTGCCCACACGGCAGGGATTCTGTCACACGATGCCCCCAACAGCGGTTCCCTTGCCAGGGCCCTTTTTAGTATCCTAGTGTGAGGACAGTCGCTGCGAGCCCAGTGGCCCGAGTTATCGATTCTAATTGCGGCCATAGTAGCTTCTTGCTGAATGTACAGATCCAAGGGCGCCAAGTCCACCAGGACCTCAAGGGCAGCCGATGGAGTCGTCCTCATGCATCCGGTTATTGCGGTCGTAGCAATTCTCTGGAATCTTTGAAGTTTCTGTACCACCGTGGACAATTCAGTTCTTTGCCACCAGACGACTGAACCATAAGCCACTACGGGTCGGATCAGCGTCGTGTACATCCACTTGGTAATTTCAGGTTTGAGGCCCCATGTTTTGCCTATAAGCCGTTTGCACTGGAAGAAGAGCCCGCAGGCCCTTGCGAGCTTCTTGTCCAAATGCTTGTTCCAGCGTAAGTTGTCATCAAGAATTATCCCCAAGTATTTCACCTCTGTTGCCAGGGACAGGCGCTCGCCGAACAGCCGTGGCAGTTTCAGCGGCGCCCTCTTCCTCCTCTTGGTGAACAACACAAGTTCGGTCTTTGACGGATTCACAGACAGTCCGTTATTTCTACACCAATCCTCGACCGTCCTGAGCGCCATACCCATCCTGTCGCACAATGTGCTCTCAACAGGTCCGCTCAGGAGAATGGCAATGTCATCAGCATAGCCCACGGTGAAGAAAGATCCGTGATTCAGCTTCGTGATGAGCCCATCAGCCACCAGATTCCAGAGAAGTGGCGAAAGCACACCTCCCTGAGGGCAGCCCTGCACAACCTGAGCACGCAAAGCCCCCCCCACAGTCACGGTGACGGTCCTGCCCTTCAGCATGCCGTCCACCCAACCAGCGAGGGCGGGCTCAACGCCACGCCCCTCTAGGGCCCCTGCTATGCTCACAAAGCTCGTTCTGTCGAATGCTCCCTCAATGTCGATGAAGCATCCCAGTGTAGACTGTTTGTGGTGGATGGCCTGCTCCACGCGTGCAATTACAGTGTGTAATGCCGAGTCCGTTGATTTGCCTTGAGTGTACGCATGTTGATTTTTGTGTAGTGGTGCACTTATTAGTGTTGTGTTTCTTATGTGTTTGTCGCATATCCTCTCCAGTGCCTTTAGAAGAAATGAGGTGAGACTTATCGGCCTGAAGGACTTTGCTTGTGAGTAGTCACTTTTACCCGGTTTTGGTATGAATATTATTTTGACTTCCCTCCATCGCCTTGGCGTGTAACGAAACGCCAGGCAGCCCGTGTAGATGGAGATGAGATGGCCACAAAGGTGGCCAGAGCACCAACGCATCAGTCCGGGAAAAACACCATCGAAGCCTGGTGATTTAAATGGGTGGAAGCTGTTGATTGCTGCAAGAACTGCTTCGGCGGTTATTATAGATTTTGCCGCGTCCCAGTCGTTCTCATTTGGTTGAAAACCCGGTGCATCGTCATCAATTCCCACGCCAGCACGAATGCTTCCTGGGAAGTGCACATCGAGCAAGAGAGAGCAAGTCTCTTGATCCGTTTCAGTGTAGGTACCATCTGGTTTTTTAAGTCGCTCCGGTGTTCTGGGCGATTCTTTCTTAAGTACCTTGGTTATTCTGCTGGCTTGATCAGTCGTTTCAATGTTACTGCAGAAATGACGCCAGCTATTTCTTTTGCATTTTCTGATTAGTTTCTTGTATTTTGCACGAGTGTTGTTATAAGACAGCCAATCGTCGTCGTCCCTAGTATTCATTGCTCTGTTGAAGAGTTTGCGCATCTTGTTTCTAAGGGTTTCCATCTCCGGACTCCACCATTTTGAACCCTTGTTGGTCTTCCTGTTGGAATCCACGAGCGGGCACGATTCCTCGAAACTAGTTATTAAAGCAGTAGTTACTGCTTCCACGTGATTATTAATTTCATTACAAGTGTTGTATGAGCTACATACGTTGATGTTATTAAGAGATGCCGCAGCAAGCCGGGAATATCGTTTACGGCTGGTTCTTCTAGGGTCTCTGTGTGGTTTACTTACAATAGTTTCCGTTGTCATCTCAAAACGAATCCACCTATGGTCCGAGCACGACGCCTCATCCGACACGCGCCAACCACGCACTAGGTCGCTGACGCGTTCGGAAGCCAGCGTCAGGTCTATAATAGTTTGGGCTCTGGAAGTTACATAAGTGGGTTCGGACCCATGATTAATAATTCTTAAGCTGGTAGAGGACAGAAACTGGACTAATTCCTCACCTCTCCTGTTTGTACTGCTGCTGCACCACAGTGTGTGATGCGCATTCGTGTCCGCGGCAATGACCAGTTGTAGTCCATTACGCTCGCAGTGGTCTGCCAGTTGTGCCAGTTCCGCAGTAGGCATCTCGCCGTCACTCGGCAAGTAGGCCGACGCTAGTATGACCTGCGGGAGCCCCACATCTTGGTAACGTAGTTTAATGGTAGTTAGATCTCTGGAACAGAACTCGGTCATTAATACATGCGATACATGATTTGGAATGTATATACATGATCTTGGGTTGGTTATATTTATGGCTGCTAGTATCTTACCATTACTGCAGGGCAGTCCTTGTATTTTTCCATTGTTGATCCATGGCTCCTGGATCAGCGCTATGGTATTGTGATTTGCCTCCAGCTCCCTGCGCAAGGTGGTCGCAGCAGTCCGGCTGTGCTGGAGGTTGGTCTGTATAATTTTAATTGAGCGAAGGGGAGGAGCTGACAGAGCCATCGTCCTCGCCGTCTAAAGTGAGAGTGTCTTCTGACAACTCCCCCTCGCCGGTAGTTTGGCCTAGTACAGAGGGGGCCGGAGTGGCCGCCGGCACCGGCGGCACACCCGACCCCGTGCCGCTGCAGCAGGGGTCAGGTGGGCCGGGGGCCGAGCCAACCAAAACGTCCTCCCTCCTGTAAGGCCGCGCGTATATGGAACCAAGAGGCCAGCTCATCCTGTATTGGTTGGTGGCGAGTCTGTTGGCCTCTTGTTCCGGTATTCCGAGGGTCAGGTATGCACCCCCATCATCCCTACGGTCGATGGAGTACAAGGTCCACCCACCCACGCAGTACTCGGGATTGTACCATTTTAGGACCTTTTGAAGGTCATTGATGTTTTCCGGAGCTTGAGGTACAAACACTCCCAACTTCAACCTTTGAGGGATTTGGGATTGTTGCACCACCCGGAGTCGAGTTCCTTCCTTTGGTGAAGGAATGGTGCTTATGTTGCTAGACAACCACGCAAGGGCGTGATCGTCTTCGCACCACATTTTTAGGGCCCCATCGCTGTGGAAAGTTTTTCCACGGAAACGGACCAGTTTGCTGTCGGTGGTAGGCGTTATCGCTATCTTTATGAGGCGGTCATACAGGTTCTTCTTGATCACCTCCGCTTGATCAGCTGATAGCTCAGTGAACGGTTCAGTGATGACTGCAACACACAGCGGGTTATTCTTGAGCTGCATCGCCTCCGCGTAGGTGGTTGCGCTCTTGTGGTGGTGTAGCGATTTCGGTGTCGAACCCGCTGGTTTGGCGCGCTTGCTGCCAGCTTTTGGCGAGATGGAGTCGTCCTGTCTCGCCCTTTTGGAGGGTTTCTCCGTCGCTGGTTGCGCTGGTGGTACTGGAGGAGCACCGGTGTGCTTCGGTACCTTCCTACCTGCACGTCTTCCGCGAACCCCGCGCGCCCTCTTTTTGTCTCCTCCCTTATTTGGGGAGTTAGGTCTAGGGCTAGACGTGGCTGGTGCCGTAGCACTCGCCTGCGCAGGAGCTCGCTCAGATGCACATTCGGCAGGCACCGAACCCTTGGCTGCAGTGGAACCGTGGTTCCGCGCCGATTTTTGGGTCCCAGAGTTGTTTGAGAGTTGTTTCTCTTTTTTACTTCTTTTGCGGTGGGAGACTGCACTCCAGTCGCTACCGACAAAAGGTTCGGGGATAGCGTCGCGGAGGTCAGCGAGGCTAATGCCATCAGCATGACTACGCGCCGCAGGAAGTGATTGTGATAATTCGTGCGCTACCGAAGTTGCTGCACGGTTGGAGACCAGCGCTTCCGAAGAGGCTGCATGGTCGGATTTTGTTTTATTTTGATTGGTTTTTATATTTTCATCCATATTATTAATATATTTTTAACTTCATTCCACACGGCTCCCCACCCGCCACGGAGCCCAACACGGGGACGCCACGCGATTTACGCCATGGTCGCCAAGGCTACCGGTGGAATATAGGTGTCCTCCCCAGGAGCCAGACGAGTCCGCACGAAACGAATCAACCGCGCGCAAAAACCATGCAGCGTGGTGACGCGCCTCGCCGACTGCCCTCCCCCGGTTCAGACACCTCGCCTGACTACCCGCCCAGGACGGTCGTAGTCGAAGCCGATTGATCCTACATGGCTAGTGTAGGACCACCTGTCTTGGGAGAAATCCGGACCAAAGTGGAGTGTTGCTTCCCCCCGTCCGCGGACAGGGTTCCACTCAGCCACCAGGACTCCTTCATCCCCCCGCACAGAACGCCACGCACGGCAAACACGTGGGTGGCTGATAATAACTCTGACCATCGTCATATTTTAGCGATGGTCCGAGGCAATGACTCAGCCACATGATCACTGCAGTAGTATTATTATAGACTACATACTAATATTACATAAATTATACTTCTATAAATATAAGCATATATATTAGCATATATATTATATAACAAACTACATACATAAAAAGGGGTGCCTGGGAGTGTTTAGTTGCGTCTGTTTCTTATGGAAATAGACCAATAACGGGCAGCACCACGAGAAGGTAACTCCCAGACTTGTCTTGAGGGTCTTTGCAACCTGTGCTAGCCCCAAGACCATCTGCCAGAACATACACCAAATAAGTGTATGAACTAGGTGCAGATCCCAGTACTTAAAGATAAAAAGCAAGCATGGACCTACCCCCGCCAATGACAATACCCATACCTAACATGCATTCGAAATTTTGGAGATGGGCACTCAAGCCTCTGGCTACCCGGCCATAATAAAAAAGGGAGTGTGTATACACAAGTTGTGAAGCGTATGTTAATGTTATTATAAAACCACCTGTGCTTACACCTTCCAGGAGCAAAACCACCCAAGAAAGAGTACATAAACTACAAGGACCTAATGCAGAAGAGAAAAGAAGAGAAGAAGCGGCAGCAGAGTGAGATGGACCTGTTGAAGGCCAGGAGTACGCTGCAGGCTCGTGGGAAGAAGAAGAAAGCTAATAATGATGTCGGACAGCTACTGGGCGGATATGGCAAGGTAGAGTTTTTGTTATTAGTTTCTTTACCCTAAACATAAATTTTAAATGAATTTACCAAGAGGTTAGTTCAATTGGTGTAATTTTGTTTCAAAAAATTTGTTTTAAAAAAAGCTTGTAATGATATCTTAGGATTGCATATATGTATTAGCAAATTCATACTAAAGCTACACTCATGCTACCTGGGTCAGACATAATTTTAACAAGTCTTTATTTATGCATGTGTTTTCGTTCTTATATGTCTAAATCTCATATGTCATAGAAGATAGCTTAAGTTTCGTAAATGTTTTATGACAATGGACTATTTGCTACCTATAATCAATATTTCTTCAGAGTATGAATATCGAATTGTCAGGAGCCGAGAAAACAGTGTATTTAGTAAATAATACCTATTCAACAAATGATGACTAAGTAACATGAACCCTTAAAGCTGAGACAACCAAATATTAAGTGAAAAACATCAGCCTTGTAATAGTCTCTTAGTAGTGACAGTCAGTTTATGTTGTGACAGAATGTAAACCATGATGTGTACAGACACTTATATTAATTTTTTATTTTTATTTACTTATACATTTTTTTAATTTACAGGTTCAAAAGAAAGATATAAAGAAAACGAGTGGGGAACAAGTGGTGTCTAAAAAGAAGAAAAAAAGATAATACTTAAATTAATGTCTCCTCTAACAGACACAAAAATATCATTGTCTTTAAAATAAATATTCATTGTATAAAGATTTTAAGTATGTAATAAAGTTAGTGTGTAAGTAAAAATTGTTTTGTTATTATTTTTAACATAACAAGCCTGTGCTAAAATCCTTAATACTTTTCAATTGTGTAATCTATGTATAAACCATCTACACAACTAGATTGCACTAAAGTACTCAATGTGACAGGGGTTAGGTTAGACTAACCATAGAGAATGTATCTTATTACATAACTATAGCCCTTTCCTCAAGCCTTTGTGAAGCCCTAGCTTGCTAGTTTCTAGTTGTAGATTGTTTGTCAAAAATGTATGGGAAAGTAAATAAATAAATGATTAAAAATAATAAATTGTAATGAAAAGTTTATTTTATAAATATTTAAATAATTTAAGAACTACATATTTACATTTGTACAATAGAAATTATAAGGTGCTTAGAAAGAAAAAAAGCTTTTTAATAAAGTAAACAATATAAAATTAGAATAGTCAATAAAACTAAAAATAAAGGTATGTACATATAAAACTTAAAATATAATTACTGGGGTTTATTTTATTTAGGATTAATAATTATCCTCTAAAATCCATAGCTATTTCGTTGACTGCTAATGTTCTCATCTCTTAGCATCATGATTTTAATTGCAGAATTTCTTGCATTTTCTCATATACTTATGAGTAACTTTCTTGAACAGACTTTTTTTATACTTCGTTTGGTCTTTCTTCTCAATTGCGTCAAGATTCAAATCACTCTTTTCCATAGTGACTGATTTGTTTTCAAACGTAGTTCGTTCTTGAGTGATCCGGTTCTTTATGGCTTTGAAGTATTGCTCTGAACTGAACGTAATGTTTTCTGGTTCAGGTATTCTGATAACTGGATTTGATGGTTCCGTTGAGTCCAAATCAACAGGCTTGCCCCATTTTCCATCCAGAGCGCGAAAGTGTTTTGACAGATGCAGATGTAATTCCATTTTGACAGTTGAGTGATTGATTAGTTCTGTAGTTCCTTTCTTGACAGTTTTCGGGTTTAGAATGACACTTTTTCGACAATGTATCTGCTTTTATACTATTTTGTTAATGAGTTTCTATTAGGTTGATGTTCATTACAGTAATGATATCCTTATAGATCCTTTATTAATAACAGTCATTATGCGTACCTCATTAAAAATACTTTGCTTCTTAAATGAGACATGTATGTATATAAAAAAATGCACTAATGGGCTAATTACGAAATTAGCAAAATATTTAATGTTACTATTAGTACTTTGTTGTTATTATGTTTTGGTACAAATATTAACTCACATATTTTAATATAACCCATCTATAGGTTTATATTTCTATGCTCTTACTAACATTTGTCATATTACTTACACTATTACGTCGTTCTCTGTTTCGGAGTGAGGTGCAGCAGTAGTACAATAATTACTAAGGGAGCATTTATTTAACATATAGGTTGGTTATATGTAATAGATACATACATTTCTTATTCGTCTTTGCCCGTTTCGGAGTGAACTGCACTGCAGTAATACAATAATCACTAAGGAAGCATTTATTTAACATAGGTTGGTTAGATGTAATAGATTTCAAGTCTATCGGCCAATGTCTTTTAATCCTAACACCTGAGAAAAAGACAACTAGTTAGGATTCTTTATCGTTCCAGCTAATAGCTTAGAAGCATACTGGATCCTTTCTAATGTTACGTTGTAATTACATACGCTGTTCTGTGATCTTTGTCTGCCCTTCTACAAGGAAACGGGCATTATCATACGATAATGCGCAGATGGACACCTGAACCTCTGATTACCCATTTGATTGCGTTTGTGATAGTATTATGATGGAATTTTATGGCAGGTTGCTTGTACTATTCTAAGGAAACCTTTAAATTAATAGACTTATTTTCATGTTAATAAATGAAATAGGAAATAATATCGAGTCTCCAAGGTTCTGTTCACCCCAAAAGGGATTAAAGGACGTGAATGTATATGTGTGTAAGATAGAGTGTTGTGATTGACAAACAATCGAACTCAAAACCTTTGCGAATGGTTTAAGCATTTCCCCATTGAATATTTCAAGACCAGAATTGAATAAAAACAAACATAAACATGTCATGAGCTTTATATTTATAACATCGTAAATTACTATATACAAAAGAAACTAAAAATATACAGCGAAAATAATACAATATTATGCAAGGCAAGTTCATTATCAAAATAAATAGGTTAATTCATTCACTATAACAAGTAAGCGTTAGTTTAATATTATGTACATTATTAAGCTTAAACCACCTTAAACGTAGGGTTCGAAGTATTTGATAGCCGTTGTCATTGGTTTTTCGTTGCTTTTATTCGTTGTAACGGGCCTTATCCGCATTTTCACGTCTTTAGGCTTCAATACGTTCTTGTGGTTGACACTGGGAGGTCTTAGCCCAGAGAAGTGCTTTGACGGACTCAAGATCGACTTGGAACTCAGGCCAGAAGACTCCAGGAACAGATCAAAGGAAATCCTATTCAATTTGTTGTTCAACTTCTTCGCCATGACGGTTCCCGGTTCACATTTCACCGTGTTGTACGACCCACTGTTGCTTCCCGACGAGATACTTGACTCTATATCCGAGTTCCTTGGCGAGTCGGTCTCTACGTTCTCTATGTTTGAGAGGAGATCAGGCTTATTCGTCAGTTTGGGGTTGGGTTTATCCTCCTTGTCATTCAGCTTGTCAGTCAGGAGTTCGTTGCTGCAGTTGTTCAGGTGCTCTTCAGGCACAATGTGCGTGGTCAGGTGCTCCGTGATGACGTCAGAGGCCGACCCGTCGCTGCTCCCGGAGCTGATGCGGTACTCCTCCGCGTTGAGGCTGCTCAGCTCGTCGTCTATCCTGAACTCCTCGAAGTTCTGCGACAGGTCGAACTTGTCGGCGTCTTCGAAGTACTCCGCCTTGTGCTGGTCGGCGCTTCGCTCCACGGCGTGGTTGAACTGGTTGTCCACCTCGGTGAGGCTGATGTGCTTGGGCGCGCTCTGCACTCCCTTGTTGATCTCCGTGAGGATGGAGGAGACGGTGTTGCCGATCTGGATGGAGTTGCGCTCCCCCTTGAAGGTGGGGGGGTAGTTGGCGGGGGCGCAGGGGAAGGAGCCGGGCGCCTCGCAGCCCTCCTCGTCCGGGATGATGATCTCCGTGACCTGCGGCAGCATGGGGATGTCCTGGTCCCCGAGGCGGCCCTGGATCCTGGGCAGGGCCACCACCTTGGCGACGCAGTTCTTGGGCGCGTGCTGCTCGCTGTGGATCTCGACCGTCGGCTGCGAGAGGAGCAACTCTCTCTTGCCGCTGCTGACTACTGGAACATTTATCTCGGAAATGGAGCAGTAGTCGGGCTCGACGGTGTCGGCGTCGCCGGCTTTGTTCCTCTTAACTTCTGCAACCCGTTGGTTAGCGGCAACGGCTTCAGAGTCTATCGCTTCAGTCTGTTTGCAGTCCTTCCATTTGGATGATAGATTCTTTGGCTTGGGCGGGAGCGCGGGCGGCGTGCGCGGCACCTTCCGCTTGTTGAACAGCTTCATGGAGGCCTCGTGCTCCACGTTGCTCCTGTTCTCGATGGAGGCGGCCAGGTTCTTGACGGAGCCGCGCCTCTCGCTGGGCACGGGCGGCAGGCTGCGCGGGAAGGGCGCCGGCCTGCCTGGCTCCACCGCCTTGGTGACGATGGGCTCGTACTCGTTGCTGTAGATGCTCTGCACCTCGAACTGGTACCCTTGGGCCGTGTTGGGCACCTCGTAGCTGTGCTCGGAGGCCGTCTCGAGGCTGAACTTGACGATCTTGTTCCTCTTGTCCGCTCTGGGCAGCGAGTTGTTCTCGAAGTCTTTCCTCACTTTGTCGTCGTAAGATATGCTGTTCAGAGTGGAGAATTGCACCCTCTTTGTGGAGGCCTTGGGGCTGGGCGTGTCGCTGGACTTGGAGTTGTCGTTGCTGCTGTCGTCCAGGGAGTTTTGCAGTAAGATCTGGTTGACGCACTCGAGCACTGGGTTGTTCTTGTATATTTCGTTGCTCGAGTGTTCGTCCGCATCGCTCGTGCTGGCGTACCAGTTCTCGGTATTGTCATTTGTGTTTGTAAGTTTATTGAGCACCGAGTCAGCACTTGATTTACGCCTCCTATCATCGTATATGTTGTAAGACACATTATTGTTGGAATTTCTACATAAAACCTCGTTTTTAGCTGAGACGACGTTCTCGTTTCCGTTACAAGCGTTGAAGTTACCGACTAGAAGGTTTTCAGAGGACTTAGAGACGGGAGTTTTCTCAGCGTTGTCCATCTCTTGTTCGGGATCGCTGCCGTTGCAGTACCACGGCTTGCCGTTGAGCTCTTGGTTGAGCACGTTGTTAAGGAAGATTTGTCTGTTGGCCTTGATCTCATCTGAAGGCTGCCGTCGGATGCCGTGGAGCCTCTCTATTTTGGTGGCCAGCGATTTGTCGCTGTCATTGGGTTCGCTCTTGTTGTCACCGATCAGCTGGTCTATCTTGAGCGAGGCCTTCCTGATGTCCTTGGCTATGATGTTGGGGGTGGTGTCGATGTCATCGCGGTTCACATGGTAACTCATTCCGACGCATTCTTCCGCGCTGCTGCTGTTTTGCAACTGGTTGTCGCAGCCCTTCTGCTTCTCCTGGTACTTGTTCTGCTTCCTTCCAGAATACTTCCTGGATCTCCGGAATACGTCTCTCCGAACAAAGGCTTGCTTGTTCTTGACGAAGGTGCCTTTGCCAGTGGTCGTGCAGTTGTTCCCCTCTTCGCTGGAGCTCGTGTTTCCGTACACGACATCTGTCTTCGGCAGCTGGAAGCTTTTGCTCAGCCGCGTATTCTTCTGGAAGGGCTGCGGCGCGTTCCGTTCTCTGAAACTGCAGCTTCTGACGAACGCGTTCTGGAACCTGGAGTCCGTGCTCTCAAGGCTTTGGAACTCTGGGTCCGTTTCTATGTTGGTCTGTTCGCTGGTGAAGCCCAGTATCTGTTGGCAGTTGTTGCAGTAACTCTTCCTCGCTTTGAGTTTGATTATCTCTTCGTGCTGGATCTTGATGATCTTCTCCTTCTGCTGGAGGGCGATGTGGATCTTCTGCTGTTCCCTGGTCAGTCTGGATTCGAGGAGGACTAGCGATCTGAGCACGAGAGCGAGTTGGTCTTGGCGGAGCCTCCTTTCTTGGTTGGCCCTCTTTTCTCTGAGGGCGAGGGTTTGCGTGGCCTCAACCAGCTGATGCCGCTGTTTGAGGACTGACTCCGACTGCTGCTGCAGGGCGCTTCTCACCGCCTCGAGCTCCCTTCGCAGCTCCATGGCCTCCGAGCTGCTGTCCATCTGGAAAGACGAGACGGAATAAACGTTAGTGACATGTTTTCATACATTCGTTAGGCATAAGAATGCATCGCGATACCGTTACTAGGTTAGGTGCAAAGTCTAGTGCAACTAATTCTGACGATGAATATCGTAAAGTGTGTTAGGTTGTAAAATGAAATGCAATTATTAATTGAATTATTAATATAATATCTGGTACGATTGCGTAAAAACGGTATCGGATTAATTGCGACCAAGCAAATCGGTGTGAAAAGCATAACTCAACATCAACCGTGTAGTGACAAGAGAAATTGTACTTTGACCAGCCGTTATAGATTTGAGTCGTGCGTCAAATACAGTTGGTTTAGTTCAACTAGAAATTGTGGTGCAAAGTCCAAATGACTTTGTTTATACAAAGACACGTTGGAAATTGGAAACTGAACTCTATTACTAATCAATTCCGCAATGTGTAGCGTTAGCGAAAATTTTAATTAAATGAAAGTGTTAATTGGAATTATTTCCGGTCAGTGCAAGCTTGATAACGAAGTAATTGATAGGTTAGTTGTTTATGACGACCACACAAGTAATTTTACGACGTACTTGTAGATAAGATTTATTACTTAAGCTATTTTATTTATGGTAATAATTTATTAATGTTTATAAACAATGACAATGTATTTGACAACAAAGGTACTTAGTCATATTACTATGAAATTTAAACAGCGGAGTTAAAAACTACGCTTTTCTTCTGCTTTGCACTCTGATCGCTCATCATATATGCTATATGTGTATTTATCTATCTATAATAAGATTGTATCCTTAACAAAACTCTCAAATGTACCTAGCAAGGGACTAGTTCGATCGGTGTAAGTATCCTACAATATTATTATTTTACTTAGCATTATATTCCGTCTCCGACTAGTTCGAGAGAGTAGTACATTTCTATTATTCCCATTGCCTTCACTCACAAGGTTACAGAAGTAATAAAGTCGATAATTAAATAATGTAAGTGCGATGTTGCAGACGGCGACACGTTCTAGGGTTTCTTAGAGAGAACCTAGCTGGGCCTAATCGCCTGAAATCATCATTTAATAGTTGGATTGATGAGGGTCATGTGTACAACCTTTTTATTGAGAGGTTATGGGTTAGAAATTGAGTTTCAATATTTGCATATAAAATTACGTGCTTTTTGAGATGACTTAGTTGATTTTACTCAGCATTTAGTAGGCTATGCCTAAGGCAATATAGGTCAATGGTATCTATTATGTAATAAGCTATAATTCTGTCATTATTGTTTCATATCAATACCATCACAACCCCAATTGAATTATTCTTAAACTGACCGAGAATTGTTACGGTTTTATGTTTATGTTAATGAGGATTAAAGAACATTAGTATATCATGTATGTATGTATTTATTAAATGTTGTATCAGATATTTCAAAAACAAAAACGCATTCACGACCGTTAACCCTTGCGGGGTAGTCAGAGGTACAGATTTCCATCTCCGCAATAGCGAAGGTAGTAATTCTATGGACACTCCGAATCCACGTGTTGACCAGATAGTCAGTACTCAATGTGACAGGTGGTAAGCCAGGTCGCCATTTACAAACACTAACTATTACCTGTTGGGAAAACAGGTAGGTTTGTTCACGATGTTTTCCCTCACCGTATAATTCGACACATTTCGTAAATGTGTTTTCATCAGGTATGTATTAGGTATAATATCCCAGAATCGTTCAAGGTTACGCTTTGTACATTTTGATAGAGAAATAGACGCATGTATTTATGTATTACTAGCGACCCGCTCCGGCTTCGCACGGGTATAAAATATATAGCCTACTCCACTATTTAATGGATGTTATTATACATATAAACCTTCCTCTTGAATCACTCTATCTATTAAAAAAAAACGCATTAAAATCCGTTGCGTAGTTTCAAACATTTAAGCATACAAAGGGACATAGGGACAGAGAAAGCGACTTTGTTTTATACTATGTAGTGATGTCTCTGATGTTCTAGCTATTAGTACTGAACTTATTATGTATGTATATGTGGTACAAGACTATTACCTATTAGTCTGGCAACCCAGTTCCTCTAAGCGATAGGCGAGAGGTCCAAATCGTATGCAAAGAATGCGGTCGGCGTGGGAGGCTTCGAATAAAATAGTAATTGTTGAAATTGATATGGGCGTTTCACTTTCTTTCTTGCTTTCGCTGCGTGATTTATAGTGTGTATTAAAGTGGTCGCGGATTGGGTTTTTCATCAGCTGATAGTATATAATTGTATTAATAATTTCGTGCAGGGAAATGCTAGATTCGAGGGGAACATTGCCTTATTCGGAATTCATAAAGATATGTATATTGATTTCGAGAGTAAAGTAAACTAGACGAGTGAAGCCGGGTTCTCATACTCCTTAACTAAGGGACTAGGGGTATATGAAATTAATCACAGTATTGTCACAGATAATATAATGTATTGTGAAACTGTTGTTCTATAATAATATCGTCAAAAATCTAATAACTATGCTGAAGATGAAATAATATGTATTACATACCTGAGTTAGATATATAAGAACGTTATTTTTAATCTAAGAATGCATAATAAAACCAAATGAGAAAATTATTCACGTAAATGAAAAACTAATATTTTTAGTACATGCCAGGGCCGGGTTTCGAACCTAGGACCTTTCTGATAAGAAGTCAGAGACTAGGTTATAGTCGCTTTTTCTTTACGCCTTTACACCCTTATGTGATAGGCACAAACTATTAATCGCCACCTTGAACGATGGGTTAGCAATCGTAAACCGTTGTAGGTACTATGTATGTACTAATATACATATGCGGGTAATTAACTTAGGTACAAGTCGCGCATGTATAGCAAGCCTAATTAGTTCACATAACTCACTGATAAGGGTCGCCATACATCCGCGCCTCAAGGCGATAAGGGTAACTGCGTAGCTTATGTATTACATTGCGATTGTAGTCTTATAGGGTAGGCAGAGGTTGTATGATCAGGAATTGTGATTGTTTTTGGTTGTTTAGAATTCTTTTTATCAGATATCATTTAACGTTAATTTATGTTACTAAGTCAGTAGCTTGGGGAGGACGGATGATAATAACAGTCCATCATCTAAGATATATACAATATATAAAACTACATGTATTCATCACTATCACTACATAGTATAAAACAAAGTCGCTTTCTTTGTCCCTATGACCCTTTGTATGCTTAAATCTTTGAAACTACGCAACGGATTTTGATGTGGTTTTTATTAATAGATAGAGTGATTCGAGAGGAAGGTTTATATGTATAATAACATCCATTAAATAGCCCGAAGTGCGAAGCCGGAGCGGGTGGCTACTTCCTTATAAAATAACTATCTGTCATACCTTCTAACATTCTGATAAACAGCCACCTACTTACAATTTGTAAGTCCCTGACCAATATAGTTCATATAGATAGATAGATATAGATACTGGCACCTCATTTACCTTTACAGCCAGTCATATGGCCTAAGGCACTACTTTCTATCTCCCTTGGCCCATTGACCTTATACCTTTCGTCTTCACAATACCTGCATTGAGGTGGAAAGAAAACGTATGAACGACTGTGATACATTGTAGTATAGTTAGAAGTTAGAGTGAGTGACCATTATATGTTTGGTCTGGTTATTCAAAGTTTTCGTGATATCAGATAGTCGGTACCAAACGGGGTAGGTAAGTTTATTGGCAATGTTAGAAACTGACTATTAATAGTCTATACAGAACAATTGATAGCTTTCTTCATGACCTATTTCTTTATAGCACATGATCATCCAATATTATACAGATTCAGATATTTATCAAAGTTATCGTTTCAACGCGACAAAGACAAAGCAGCTTTATTTGTGACACATGCGTAAATAGGGTGTACAAATCCTATAATTAGTTTCAGCATGGGCTGTCTCTTCAGGCCTAAACGAACAACATATTATGTAATTTAGACTAACAAAACTTGTTCAGAACAAGTAATTATAATGGAAACAGGCGAATCTTATAAGGAATTAAAGCTCCACTTTAAATTTCCTACAGGATAACATATTATGTATTTTTTTCTGTATTTTTGCCCTGCTTTTTCACGAAACACACATCCACGCCTTTACGTCCCTAACGGGATAGGCTATCGATCGCCACCAGGATAGATCCTGACAAATCTCTCTAACTTCACTCACACTCATTAACCTTCTCGTTAAATCTCTTCTGTTCTTCACGCTATATAATAATATGGCAGCGTGAACTATGCATATAACTGGTAGTTCGTTCTATACGAAGAAAAATCTTACTTCAAAACGGTGAAAGTACGAATGTGCAAGTCGGTCAGTGAAAATTTATATACGCCTGATGCAAATCTTATTGTTACAACGTTTTGAATAGCTTGATTTGTTACTCTCTTTATGGAGGTAGGTTAATACCCATAGCCGCCGAGTGTGTGTGAGGAGGTGTAAATTAATGAAGCGAATGGAGTTTTCTAGGACTGAAAAAATGAAGATACTTTTCGTACCCCTTAGTATGTTTGTGTTAATATCATACCTATCTAGTTATATTCACGGCTCTATTTTCGCTCTAAAGGCAGATATTATCTATAACCACCTTGAATGATCCTGACAAATGTCTCTTGCTTCGCTCAGATTCATAGTTTCATGCTCTTCTGATCATCGCACTACGCTTTACGTTCGATTACGTAAATTTGATCTGATTGATTAATACACCTATAATACTTAGCGTGAAGAACAGAAGAGCATGCATGAGAAGGTTAACCCGTGTGGTTACTTGTCAGAATAGTTTAAAATGACCAATAGTTTATACATATACCATTGAAGACAAAGCGTGAATATTTGGATGTTGTAGACAAGGCGTAATTATTTGTACGTTTTTATATACATCACTTATCGTTTCTCAATGCCAAATACCAAACTAAATCCATACAGAACAGAACTATAACTATATCGGGGGGATGTGTATGTAGAGTGTCACGGAAGCCGATCGAAAGTGGTTCACCTGTTTCGCGCACTTTCGCGACATTTTGGGCGGACCGGTCTCAAAATAGTTCCGTCTGTTTGGCCTCGTAAAACTGCCCGAAAAGGACCTGTCATCAATTATAACGTGTTGGTCGAGGATTTATTTGAAAGAAGAACATTTATTCACTGCTATACATACACATTTTGACATAACACTATTTATACACACTTTGATACAACAACAATACTCGTACATATAAGGAGTAGGCACTTGATGCAGTGAAAAGGTGCTGTCTCAGTATTTGATGCAGCTAAGCAGCATCACTGATCCTCCGACAGCAATCATTTGGTGTAACAAGCTGCTATGGGTTAAGACTTCTGTTGTTAGATAAGCCAATGATGAATTATTGTTTCTCTGGTGTACAGGTAAATAAATATTGTAAGTTTGTTAAGTTTACGTCATTCATTAATTATTATCAGTTAACGAATTAAAGGAATCAGTTAAATATAATAACCAAGCAAACAAACATTGCTTAATCTTCCTATGCTTGCTATTCCATTCTTCACACTATACACATCAACACAAATTATTTATGAGTCTAATTTTTATTCCTTAAATATATTATGTCCTTCATAACTACAACAAGTCAAAATTTTGATTATTACTAACATTATATCGTTATTATGACATTGATGTGGAATATTTGTGTTGACATTTAGCTAGTTCATCGTTAAATTTAAGACACCCTTAGTCGCATACAACTATCCTAAATAATAAAACTTATTTCCTTGAAAGAAAGACAAGCATTAATTCACAGCTTACATTCATACAATATAACATGAACTTTTATACTATATTCACGACCACTTGATACAGACATTCAGCGAAATATTCTTCATCATTTTGGAAATCAGTCAGCAGCCATTTACAAGTGCTTTCTTACTTTCTTTCTACGCACCTTTTGAAACAAGCGCCTATAGCAGAGAGAGTTTGCAAGATGGCGTGTCATGAATCGTGATTTTTCTCGACTCAACACTTTTATTTATTAATGAGTGCGACCTCAATATTGGTGAACTTGAATTTCTACGCAAGTTCAAGGCTTCATGTTCGGTTCTCGGTGGTAGTATGTACAGTCAAATAATAGTGCAGTCCCAGTAACTTTATAAGGTTTACGTTTATAAGGACAAAAGACAATCTTTTTCATTTCGAAGCACGCGAACGTATAGTGGCCATGACAATGCATGGTGGCGCCAGTTTTAAATGTATAATATTTTCTTTTGTTGATATAAACTTAAACCTTATAAAAAGATAAGATAAGATAACTACTGGGACTGCACTTTTAGCGCTGACTTTACATACATATACATTCAGGGTCTTTGATCCCTTTCTGGGTGGATAGAACCTCGAAGATATAATTGCCTAGGTCGTTTTTAGCATAAATATTGGGGTTGCGATGTCATAATGAAACATCGCTGGTCCATCACTCAATAGATTCTATTTACCTCTAATCCTTTAGTCGCCTACTATATACGTAACACAGCTAGCTACATGTTATATAAATCCCAAATTAGCAAAGGGCAGGACAGGAATTCGCTATCATAACCGTTTTCTACCATAAGAACTAGTATCTTATCGCGGATAGAAAAAAGATCCAAAGGTCATATTAACCGACGTAAACGAACTCAACGAACATACCGGTTCTTCTACATTACATACGCTTCACGACCGTTAAACTTGGCGGGTTAAACAGGGTTTGCGAGTCCATAAGTTGAGTTTAGAAGTATGTATGTCTTTAGCTATGGACCGCATTGTACTACAGGCTATGACTATAGTTTATCTAGATTAATAGTCTTCATGATGTTTTCTCTAAACGTTCATGCAATGTATTTTACGATATATTACCTTAAATGTACATACTATTTCCTAGATTTAAACCTTTCGGAATACACTTAATCGTCAACACTAAAACAGTAATAAAATTCCCACAGTTCACTAAATAGCCAGTAACAAAGTAACAGGTATTGTATCCATCAATCTTCACAGATATTCAAAGACAATGCAATCTAAATGTTTAGTCCTTATTCGCTATTTAAATAGGATCAATCAATAAGAAATTGTTTCAACTACATAATTAGTCACCCTTTCAGACGAGGACAAAAGCAGCTAATTACAGCCTAATTAAGTACCATACCAGCATGCGACAGTAATTAGGTTCTTTGTTATGAACATTGCATAATTTTAGCATTACTCATCGGTCATAGGACACCTAAAAGACCTAGTTTTGATCTGAATGATTCATAGAAAGTCTGAATGTGGGATTCGAGTGGCCAAAACCTTTGTAAATAGAATGTTGGTGAGTCAAGTCAACTTACGCGATTGTCCTTACCTAAATTTAAGACTATAGTTAGAGGCCGACTAGTCCGGGGCGCTTACTACGCGGTCGGGGACTACCTCGCCGATGCTCAGGGTTGGCAATGAGTGCATCTAAGCTATATGTGCAAAGATAATTTATGTTAATAAGTGTATAAATTTTATGTTTCTTTATAATTTGTTTTTGTAACTGGCACTGGGCAAAAAATCCTGAAAGCCGGAGTTTCTTGTTGGTTCTTCTCCGAGCCAGGGCTTCCGAACCAACGGTAGAATTTCAATGCCAAGAGACAACCAGTGTCAGGCAAATGTTTTGACTTTCAATGAATGTACTGTTCTTGTACTTATATTGAATAAAAACATTTGACTTTGACTTTGACTTTTCAAGGCTATAACTGCCCTGAGGGGATTAACGGTCGAACTTATTTTAGAAATGTCTTCCCGCGACCACGGCCTATGCAAGTGGATCGAAACGTCGGGCAAAATAAAGGTAATCAGATATCTTTATTAATTTATCGTGATACGACCCGGTCTCACATCACTACATAGTATAAAACAAAGTCGCTTTCTCTGTCTCTATGTCCCTTTGTTTGCAATTTTTGAAACTATGCAACGGATTTTGATGTCGTTTTTTTTAATAGATAGAGTGATTCAAGAGGAAGGTTTGTATGTATAATACCATTCATTAAATAGTGGAGTAGGTTATATATTTTATACCCGTGCGAAGCCGGAGCGGGTCATTAGTAGTCAATAAAATATTTTAGACATGTTAGCCATATTTCGACTTATGGTTTCGTTAATCAAAATTATGACCGATGGCAGCGTGTATATACTACATACATACATATACATTTACGTCCTTTAATCCCTTTTAGGGTGGACATAATCTTAAAGCTCCTATGTAACTTTTTAGTATAAATATTCAAATATAAATAACATGAAAAACGTGAACTATAGTAACTCTTATTATTACTATAATAAATACAGTTTTTTAAAACTATATAATGTCTATTAAATAATGACTATTGTTTATAAAGAACTATACTGAGTTACTAAGCAACGAAGAATCGATATAACATTAAACCTTCGTTTCACCCTTTGCACACATATTTCACGACTCTTATCACTTGCTAGGTAGTCAGAGGATTGTTAACATACATTTATATAGATACATTTAGTTATACATTTCACATACATATATACTCGTATGTGTGAATGGCGACCGCGTCTCGATAAACGTAGTATAGGACGCTCCCCTGCTAGATGGACCGATGACCTGAAAAAGGTCGCTGGTAGTGGTTGGCTGAGGGCCACGAGTGATCGTGTTCTGTGGCGTAACCTTGGGGAGGCCTACGTCCAGCAGTAGACTGACATAGGCTGATTAATTGATATATGTAAAATATATACGAAAAAAAGGAATAAACTATTTCTGAAGACAAATATATAGGCAACTAGTTAGCATTCTTTTTAAGTCCCGACTAACAATGTCACTTTACTTAGTGCTTGTGTATTAAAACAAAAGAATGACGCGACCCACTTAACTTTACTTGTAGCTAATTATCAACATCCTTGCTAACGGTATATTTGTACACTAATTGCGACGGTTTGTCAGCTCATTGCCTTAGCAAATTATGGTTTTACACACTCGGTATAAGGTGTTTGCGGTCTGTAGGGTAAAGGGGCTAGGTTTAAGGACGTGGTTGTATGGTTATAACATTATGAGGTACGGATTAGCGATAAATTCTTTAAATTACTACATTAAGTCGTATTATATATAACTACGTAAGTTTAGTTTATTAATATACACGGCCTTGCTTCTTACAATATCGTAGAGGAAACAAAGTATCGTATTAGGCGATGGGTTAGCAACTTATCACCGATATTCCATCAAACCTCATTACTTTATTGAATACTGTGAGAAGTCTCCTACGTTATTTATTTATTTCAATAGCATTTTTATCATCTCTACAGCTTATCTAAGACTAATTAGAATATCCATATATATACGTCATCTATTCAATAATATATTTATGTATAAAACACTCTCCATTTTGACAGTAAGGAGACATATCTGCCTTTCGATCGCTCTCTCGCTCAGAGGTCAAAAGTCATCATCAACCATCACGCAGTGATGAAAGTTGCGATTAGCAGATATCAATTTAGAATGTTTGCTCAAAACGCACTCAAAACTATAATAAGAGGAAAACGTATAGTAAAATCATTATCATTAATATTGGGGTTTTGATATCATATGGAATGTGTGACAGCCTATCGAAGAAAAAAATCTATTTACCCCAGTCCCTTAGTCGCCTTATACAAGGTGCTGGGAAAAACGGCAGCTATTTAGCGTTCTTTTTACGTCTCAGACTAGCACAGGACCGTAAGAGGTAAGTTAAGTCTTTATTGTTCTCTCAGGTATATTTCAGGCGACATTTTGTCTAATCTACCATTACCGATAACTTATACGTACAAAATTTCTTACATAGTGGTACTCAATACTTTGCTAAGAGAGAAGAAAAGTTCTTTCATATTGTATGTACTGTTCATTTCAGACTAGTTTATGACGTGAACATACAGAAACATAAATTAACTTAAAAACTAAACATTCTTAAATAGTCTGCGAACACTATTTTAAAGATAACCAAGACTCAAACTTAACATTCATTCACACTAGTTTCACTCTTAACACTTTTACCTCATTAAACCTATAATCACGGTTGCTAGTCCAACACCAAACACTACTCATCTTAGCTACAATTATTATACAAGCTGTAATTTACGATACTATCTCGACTTATTAAGTCATAGTTATACGTGGATCGTATGAAATGCATTTTTGCACGTTTCACTACGAAACACGACTGTGTGAAATGATGGGTTAATGTGTTACGTGAGCTCTTATGTTGAGAATAAAAGATAATAAGTGTATTTTATAAGGTAAGAGACTACTAAAGGTCTAGGGGTAATATAGTTATATTATTTACATCTTTGTGCCTAAAAACATTCTGAATGACACGACAGGTTCCAATCCTTTTTTCTGTCATTTCTTTATTATAAATGTATTTTTTTAATTACTTTAACAAGCATTTATTTTTCCCAGAATATCTAAATCAGTGCTAGGTAGTCAAAAGCGATTGGCAGGCTATTAACAACTACATATATTTTTTTTCGTAAACGTTTAAGTCGATGGAAAAAAAATAAAAGTGAAAAAGTCTGGCCTAAGGAAAACATCCTCGGTAATTGTAATAATATCGATAGTTCCTAATTTATAAACCATTCAAATACAACTCACTCGAGCACATATTAAACTATACCATTGGTCCATATCACCAAAGACAAAGATAGAAACTGGAGCGCATAATCTCAAAACAGACAGGTTTCTTGCGCAACATTACACCACTGCACTTCAACTCAAAAGCGAATTGTTTCATATCAACGAATATCTCAATCGTGAGGCTGCGACAAGTGTTAGATAGTGGAATATTATTACTACATCACGCACATACTAACAGGTACATACATATTCTTTCTACACTATCTATATTATACATACATAGATACTCTCTCTACACTGAATCTTTTTGGCAACCTACGTGTTAAGAATGATGAACTATTTGAACCAAGGGTACGGGTTCGATTCCCGCTGGCTGAATCAAAAATGACCCAATTTACTGCTTTTAAAACTTGTCGTTGATAATACGAGTATGCTTTAAATATGCAATTATTTACGTATAATAAGTTATAAATATACAGTCGGCAGTTATAGGTATTTGTAACGCGACCTTTCGTCAGTATGTCATAATTACTGATGATACTAATTACAGTATCACTACTAATGTAACACCTATTAATACGATAATTAAGTAATAAAAGCCTGCTTTAAAAGAAAGGCTAATTATATGGATAGTTAACCCTTCACACATTAATTAATAACCGTAGTAACAAAGCAATTACTATTGAGTAATTACCTAACGTGTTATGTAACATTTCAACTAATATTTGTATACATTTACGAAAAGTGTGAAGTTTTGCAATTGATTTTTTAATGACAATGTTATTGTACTGAAATCGTGTTTCTGTAGTCTGTAACTGTACTATACTGTATATGGTTTACTGACTTTCTTCACAGGCTTAAGGTGACTAAGGGACAGGGGTTTGTTAAATACATAGATGCATGGGCTAGCTTATGAAATTTACGGATTGGTGGGTTTTTGTCAAAAGAAACCGCCGTTCTAACCGGCACGTCGTAGGAGGCGACTAAGGGAGTACGGGTCAATTGAATCTATTGGGCAATGGGCTAGCAACCTGTCACCAAAGTTCTGTTATGACAACATAATCACAATATTTATGATATAGTGTGACCTAAGAGATGTATAATGTGTCCAAGGTTCTGTCCTCGCCGAAAGGGATTAAGGGACGTGAATGTATATGTATGTATATGAACTGCTGTCTTTATATATATATAAGTAGATACTAGTAAGGGGCTTCACATCAAATACCATACCAACACGTATACGATACCAGTCAAACGAAATCAATCGCTCTTATCTCGTTGGAAATAAAGAAACCATAACGCACAATCAGACATCTTTTGAAGTCATGACGCGGAAAAATGCATAATACTACAGAAGCGTTTCTTAGAAAACGTATTTATTATACACAGATAGCATGAGTATATAATATGTACGACTGTATTCCCCGTGGGGTAGTCAGAGTTCTTCTAGATACGACGTAGGTCGGTTTGGGGCTTGATTCTGTATCAGTGGGTACAGGGTTCAAATCCCGCTTGAGCATGAACCAATGCAAATTAAGTTTAATGAATTTCTATGTTATAATATGAACTTCTATGTCGTAATAAAAATACATTTACGAAATGCATCGAACATTACGGTGAGGGAAAACATCGTGAGGAAACCTACCTGTTTCCCGAAAAGGTAAATAAATGGCGACATGGCTTACCACCTGTCACATTAAGTAATGACTATCTGGTCAACACGTGGGTTCGATGTGCCCATAGAATTACTACCTTCGCATTTGCGGAGATAAAAACCGGAACCTCTGACTACCCCGCAAGGGTTATGGCCGAGAACGCGTTTGTCTTTTTGTAGTCAGAGATTAACGATTTTAGTTATATTGGTCGATCTTTTTACCAGATAGATGCTATAAATCGTGCTATAAATTAACAAAAATTCCAATTGTGAGGGTAAATAGACATTAGCTGAAACGCCAGTCATCCCGCGACCACCGCCTATGCAACAGGGTCGAAACGTAGGGTGAAATAAACGTATTTATATCTTTATTAATTTATCGTGATATATACGACCCGGTCTCATATAGTAAATAAAATTAGTATAAATTGCGAGTGTTTTAAAATAACGATATTCAGTTGTTTTTAACAAAACACTATCGCGTTGTTTTCGCAATTCCCGCGACAGCATCTCGCTTGAGTGACGTTATCTGTCAAGATAATTCGGCCCTTATCAGGCGGATTGGTTACCGTAACGATTTTATCATAGTATCGATAGATCGATTGATTAATCGACTACCTACGATTCGCCTACGAGTATTGAACAATACATAAGTTTATTGTTAGTTAGGAGGTAAATATAATGCAAACTAGCTACGTTTATGATCAGAGCCCTTAGAGAAGTGACAAAAAGATCATGGGACATAGCAAAAGGACAAGTCACCTCATACATTATAATTTATGACACGCTCTGACACTTTTTTAAGGTCTCCAAATATTGTAGGAGATGTCTATGGGACCATACCGCTGCGTATTGATATATTTACTTATTTCATTTGCATAAAAACATCAGTACAAAACCTGTTACGAATATTCCATAATTAAGGTGACTGAAGAGATATTAAGTCTCCAAAATTCTGCACAGCCAAAAGGGATTAAAGGACGTGAATGTAAATGTATCTAGTTTTTGAAAAGAATTATGTACTCTATTAACCCATATTTCACCATATGTGCAAACACTTTCACTTATTCAAATACTTAAGTAGAAGAAATACTCATAACTTAAATAAGTAGGTTGGCCGTTGACTTAAGTACATAACTTAGTTTTCATGTTATACTTTAAAGTGTTTGTTATTGGTATGACTTTAATAATTTCCTGGCATGTTTTTAGAATGTTAACTAGCTGCCGTTCTTCCCAGCATGTTATAAGGGGAAGAAAGAAGAATGCATTATAGAATATTGGTTTCCTGAACCTTTTGAGCAATGGACTATTAGCCTGTCACCAATATTTCGGGTTACCTTCATCGCAACCTAATAATAATGCTTAGTAACCAAGGACATTGATATACGTATTATATCCAAAACATTCTATCCATCAAGAAAGGGACTTAAGTATGTAAATTGTATTTACAAACACATATATTGGCGCCTCTAGGTTCCTAACGGGATTGGCAGATACTATCCATCGCCATCTGGAACGATCCTGTCAAATGTCTCTTGCTTCACTCACGCCCTAACCTTCTCATACATGCTCTTCTGTTCTTCACGCTGCGTATTTAGTCCCACATAACATTCATATTAAATTATAGGTTAAATACTACGGTGAGGGAAACCATCGTAAGGAAACTTGCTTGTCCCCGGAAAAGGTAATGGTTAGTTCTTCTAAATGTCGACATGGCTTACCACCTGTCACATTGAGTCTACTATCTGGTCAACACGTGAATTCCAGGTGGCCATAGAACTACTACCTTCGCTATTGTAGGGATGGACACCTCTGACTAATCCGCAAGGGTTAATAGTCGCGTTTGTCCTTAAAATATAGGTAAGTAGAACTGTTGCGCAATAATGGAAACGTATATAAGGCAATACTTTTTCACAATAAGTAATAGAACACCGCCGTGGTTTGCCTTCACCGCAGTTTTATTGTGTGAGTAGGATGTATCATACCGCAACAGTGTGTTACATGCTTAAGGTTGGGTTATTTATTGCATATTTTAGCTGCTTTCAATGACATGCCGGGAAGAACGGCAGCTAGTTAGCATTCTTTTTACGTCCCAATCTAGCACAGGACATTAAGGCATATAGTTAAGTATTAAAAAAGAATAAGAGCGTAAACTTACACTCTGTTAAACACGTGAGGTCGGCGTGACGGAGTTAATTGGATTAATATTCAACAGCCGAATACATTAAGGGTGCCGTTAGAAGCCTTAGGTGGAATGGATAATGAGGTCTAGATTAGTATTAGGTATGCTAAACGTAGGCTACACATCCGGGCTTAATGTGGTTATATACATACATATACATTCACATCTGTAATCCATTTCAGCGTGGACAGGTTATGTTAGAAGATCATAATAACTCCAAAATTACTTTTAACTTGAATATTAGGGTTGTGATATTATATACAACAACAACAGATTCAATTGACCCCTAGCCCTTTTGCTTTATACGACATGCAAGGAAGAACGGCAGCTAGTTTACATTATTATGAGTCCCAGACTAGCACGGAACATGGTCATACGTATAGTGGTCTATATGCAAAGGATTTGCTAGTAGTATATACAAAAGTGGTTATATTATTGACAGATTCAGTACTAAACTTGATGATTGAGGTGGCGTCGTCAAGTCACGTTAAATGCATGTTTTCTCACTCATACAAGTAAGAGTAAAGTATTTAAAAAAGAATCTAATAAAAATAAAGAGCAAAGGATAATAATTAATGCAATTTGAAAGAAATAAAACCTTTATATTGTAACCAAAAGCCTTCACACATACCACTTTCAAAATAAGCCAAAAAAATGAATTAATTTCACTAACTCAAATGTTTTGGTTTTGACTTCATAATTTTTAAACAAACTTATTCAAACATTTGTAATTAGACTGTAACAATTGTATTTAGGAAAGTTTGTTTAAATAATATTAGACGAGGCAGTTACGTTATACGAGTAGTAAGTTATATATAATAATTGTTATTATATATTCGTCATACTACTATAGTAAAACGTACATATAGTAAACTCTAAACTAATTTATTTGATACCAGTAAATAATATTATTTTCTTTTAATTAAATTACATATATTAAGCTAGTTTCTTGATAAGTTTATTTAATAGTTGTGTTAATGGTTTTATATACATACACATCACGCCCGTTTCCCTGTAGAGAAGTAGACAGAGATCGCGGATATCCAAAGATGTCCAAGTCATTGACACTCGTACATCTCCTCATACACACTCGGCGGTAATACGTACTACCAATATCAACCTTCCTCAATATGGCATCTTTCATATGCCTTATTGGGCTGGCCCCTTCTTTACCCTCCCTTAATGCTTTTACTTTCATATAATATAAAGATATACCTTTATATAAATAAATATACTTAAACAGACTGAAAAGCAGAAGTAAATTATACTATACACTTCCTCCAACGATCTAACCTAGAACCTCATGTTTAGCGTTGAAGTGGCAAGCCATTCGCGCGAGGGAGGTCGTCAGCATATTGCAGATCATTATAAGTCAATCAGCCGTAAGAGAAATTTAGTAAAAGTGCCTTCACGTGATCAATTATGATCATCATAAGCTATATCGGTGTTTAACCGTTGAATCTCACTTTCGTTTAGCCAAATATTGCGTTTGGTAAAAGTTTATCAAGATTCGCAAAGAACAATGGTGTCAGATTTTAAACCTACGAATATTTGCACCCACGTTTTATATTTTTTAAGATAAGTCCCTTTTCTTTTACGTCTAATTCTAATGACAGATTTCATGAGTTTTTTTTTCAACTTTTAGTAAGTCAAACGCGTGCACGACCATTAACCCTTGCTGAATTAAGTATTCTTTTACCTAATTTTCCTAATTTTCCGGGCTATATCGGCCTTTGAAAGAAATCGTAGTTTTAAGAGATTCGCGATTTACACTCATGATTAATAACTAACGGGACTTATCGCGTATGTTTTTATATAATAAAGTTACCTTTATTAATCCGACTTTTCGGCTACGTTTAAGCAGCTATGGTCACGGACAGACAGTCTTTATATAAACTTTATTATATAAAAACATACGCGATAAGTCCCATTAGTTATTAATTTTAAAAGAAATCGTCGTGTACATATACTATTTATACATGTAATGTCTAGTTTAAACATATGATAATGTTTATAATTCGTCCATTTTGCGTGGGGGTAGGATGTCCATATCAGAGAGTGCTTTATTGACCGTAGATAGCAATATTGGTAGCTAAAACGATCGACCATTAAGATATTTTCACTTTCTATCTGTAGTGCTGTCAAACATGATTATCGTTTGTAACCGTTTTCGAAAAAGGAATTTATAGATTCGCTATGTATGATAGACTCAAAAAGGTATTTAACATTTAACATTTGAGGTAGTTTTGAGGTTCGTTATTACAACTTCCGTGTTTAAATTTCATTGTATTATATTATCTGGTGTGTACATATATATACACAGATATTACGTATAAATTTCCCTATTTACTTTTATTATCAAGAAATTTTTAATCATAATAACAACAAACGTGTTTCAATAGCTACAGGGAAATAAATTGAATAACAACATTAGAGTAGGTATTAAAGAAAATTATTATGTAACAAACACTTGAGACAATATAAAACAAAGTCTCGAGATATTTCTTTGAGTCTCGCTATTTCTATGCATTTTACAAGAAAAACGGGACTTATAGCCGGGGAAACGTCGGGTAGCAAATTTATACTTTGTTCATAAAATATACGCTGTAAGTCCCATTTTTCTTCCCGCTACGATTTACTTAAAAATATTAATCGTGCTTTTCTCACTACATATACTATATAGGAATATTTTTAGTGTATTTAGTACAATGTAGTTTCTACTTCAACCCAATTTTGCATACCATAAAAGAAGAGGTTACATGTCATCATCACGTGCCTACGCTCACGTATAGGCATCAAAACGGTAACGAATGGTGAAACTCTTAAGCCGCGGTTACAATGCAATTAACATCAAGAAGCGTACGCCCATTATGTAAGAGGATTACGCATACAATTTTGTTGCAATTAATTAAGTGTAGCATACACTTTCGTGGCCTTGAAGGTATAATGGCGTTTGTTCTCGCAATGTGCACCAAAAACGTGTAAGACATGTCTTAATACGAAAATTAACGAACGGTTTCTTCATTTGAATATAGTTTAGGGCGGCTTCAAACTGTAAAGGCGTTTCACCATACTTTATACGCGGTCTTAAGTGGTGCGAAATACTTTTGTAACATTAAGTCTATTATTGGAACAAATTTGTTCAAAATTTATTATTATTGATAATGTTAATCAGTCTGTAAGCTGCCGTAGCCAAGACCACTGACTTATGGGGAAAGTCCTAGGTTCGAATCCCGGCCCTGGCATGTACCAATGAATGAAATTTAAATATGTGTTTTTCATTTACGTACATAATTTACAGTCGCTAACGGTGGGGCATAACCTTGTGAGAAAACCTGCCTAAATTTAGATGGGCACTCAAGACTGACTATACCGCCACAATAAAAAAGGAGTGTGCATACACAAGTCGTGAAGCGTATGTTATGTATCTTTCATAAATAAGTAAGAAGAAAACTACACAACACCCAGGGATGAAAATTTGCAAAATCACATTCTATAGACCGTCATAAGGTTAGTTAATGGGTTAGGACCCGTTACCAATATTTGCTATATATAATCCCATTCCAACACCGACATATTACATAGATAGACGCTATATTGAAATAGGGTGGCGTTAGGAGTACCTATAACCGCCGAGTGTGTATGAGATGTATGAGTGTCAATGAAGCGAAAGTGGTCTGTCAGGATCAGGGCAGATAGGGATCCGTGATCTCTACCTACCAGGCCTGAATCAGGCGTGATGTGTATGTATGTATGTATGCAACTAAGTATATGTATAAGAAATGTTAAAAACAACCAAGGATAAAAGACGAACAAAAATACTTAAAAAAGAATTATAAACGCTAGACGTACACAACTTATACTAAAGCCATCTCAGTTTTAAATAACCATTTTATTTACTATCGCCGAGTATGTAACCAGCCTAACCCTACCATCAATCACCATCCGCACAACAGATAGCGTGTTGTCATATCTCTGCGATCACCGCTCGGTGTTATGCAAAACTGTTTCAACATGGTTGCTATTCCTATGCGCAACCAGACTCTAATGGTTGTTGGGAGTGACAGGTGCCTGACGCGGATGAATGAATGGTTTTAGGTGTTGGAAGGTTTTTGGTAAAGAGGTAAGATTATAAGGTAGGTCGTTTAGTCACTACATAGTATAAAACAAAGTCGCTTTCTTTGTGCCTATTTCCCTTTGTATGCTTAAATCTTTGAAACTACGCAACGGATTTTGATGCTGTTTTTTTATTAGATAGAGTGATTCAAGAGGAAGGTTTATATGTATAATAACATCCATTATATAGTGGAGTAGGCTATATATTTTATACCAGTGCGAAGCCGGAACGGATCACTAGTTCAATAACAAAAAAACATTTATTTACAGTCAGTCAGTCTTAGAATGTTACTAAAACACCTATTAATTAAATGAATAAATGCCTATTTGCAAATTATATGTACAACGAATGGTTATGAGATAGTTAATATAAATAATAATTAATAAAAAAGATTTCAACACTTGAATTTTTTTATTTTACGTCATTTAATGTGTTTCGAAATCATGATCTAAAATATACATATTTAAACTATGAACTACACCGTGTAGTATATCTAAGCCACAACCGACGCTATATTTAATATTATTCATACCTACATAACCCGTTTAATTCACCAATATTCTACAGGTTAAATTTAACCAACCGTCCACAAAATACCGACCAAACCGCCTTTTTAAAAACTCAGTCCGGTTTCGATGCAAGGAGAAAGTTGCAGTCACATCTCAGCGAAGTACTATCCATAATTCATGGTCGGCTTTCTTTGTGATCTCTACTTTTGGTGTAATTGTTAATCTCGGGTTGACCTTTTCCACTTTTACTTTCTTTGACACTGAGCGATGCGTCTAAATATATAGAGATAAATATAACTCTTTGCGGGAATGTATTTCGTAGAAACGCAGGCGTTTAAGATATACATACACATAAATTCACGTCCTTCAATCCCTTTCGGGGTGGACAGACCCTCGGTGATGAGGTAACTTTTTTTTATAAATATTGGGTTTATAATGTCATATGGAACCATGGGTTCGTTGCTAGCCCATCAACGAATTGATCCCATTAAGTAGGCAAGTCGCTTAGTCGCCAGCTACGACATGCCGGGAAGAACGGTAGCTAGTTAGCATTATTTGTACGTCCCAGCACCAGATAAGATATAAGGTAAATAATGAGAACCCGGCTTCGGTCTAGTGTGCGATGTTGTCAGAATTGATATTGAAATATTGATGCGAGCAACTCTACGACAATACGAATTTGGTGAATATATCTTGTCAACTCAAAATTAATATAATTTGTTACCTATTTTGTTTTTCAGTTAATGTTTCGATCGAGGCTATCGTACGAAATACCCTACAGGAAATTATTAATATAGATTCTTTGCGGAAGCGTGACAAGTAGATATAACGCTAGATATTTGATGGTATTGAGGGTACGTACTGCTCCATAGAATAAACAGTGTCAAGGAAGGTATAAGTTTAAATTGATTTATTTCAATTATTTCATATCTGCTCGCCATATGATAGGTATACTCGTATTTGTATTCGATGGTTTAATTACACTGCAAGCTAAAATTGTTGTAATGTGTGTGGTTATAGAAATATAGTAGACAATGTGTGTGGAATTACATTAGACACAATTGTGTGTAGTCTAAAATATGTATCAATGTATCTACATTCATAAAATTCCTACATCTTCGTCACTAAAACATCAACAATCACGCTAAAACTGGTCTTAATGCAATTATCAATGTTCACTCATACATAAAACAACTTCAATCAAAAATGTTAAGCTCACTCACCCTCTCGCAGCCCGTAGGATGGGTGGGCGCGTCCACCACATCAGTGTAGATGCACAAGGTAGACTTTCTAGACAAGGAGTCGGAGGCGAGGCTGCTTGAGCTTGATCCTGTGGAGAACTTCATGGTTCAGGTCACTTCCAGGTACATACACATCACTGCTCAAGGGTCAGGTTCAGTGCTCGGTGGATGCCTGGAACAAGAGCGAGGGATTAGGTTTGGTCATCAGCCTATGTCAGTCCACTGCTGGATGTAGGTCTCCTTAAGGGTATGCTACAAAACATGATCAATAGGCCCTCAGTCAATCACTACCAGTGACCGTTTTGGGTTATCGGTCCACCTAGCAGGGGTAGGAAGTAAAATTTATTTATTTAAATTTTACAGGTTTGCGTACCTCATTATATAAATATCAAATTACTTGAATAAAGAAATGAATTTATACATTGATAAGAAATCCAATATTTTACATCGATAACTCGCTCTATAGATTCCATTCACCCCTAGTCCCTAAGTCGCCTCATACGATATGCTGAGGAGAACGCCGGCTTCTTAACATTCTTTTTACGCACAAATTATATGATTTAAATAAATTTCTGTTCATAGTTTTTAATAGATGTAGAAAAACATATCATTTCAATCTATCAGTTTCTATTAAAAAGATAATCTATATCAAAACAAGGAACCAAGAATTCTTAATAATATTATTGTATCGGTTTGATATCTCGTTATATCTATAATAAAATCACTAAATGATCAGTTCTGATAATATTTGATACTACTATAGTACTATTTCAAATACACATGACACATATTTGGCACTTAATAAAGTACAAAATGAAGAACCGTATATTTTGGACATCGATGCACATAAACTTTTAGGAACTTATAATACTTTATGTACTTTCATCCTTATTCATTCTAATATATTATATGTATCATACTATATATAGACAATACTCGTACAATTTAGGTTTTATCGCTCATACATCATAAATTTCGAAGTTCCAATGTCATTTATACAAATATAGGTACCAGGTTACTAGTATAAACTATCTATTACTATTTAACTAGTAAATAAACATACATAAATACCCTATACTCTCCAGATTTAGACTAATCCCCAAGTCATTAGGGACATACCAAGTAAAGGGCAGCTAGTAAGCATTCATTTTACGTCCCTACTACCACGGTATTCAAAAATAACAAAGGTCAATACATCATTTAGTAAACCGTACATTAATCGTTTAATTGGGAACCACAGATGTAATAAGGCGTATAAAAGAGAACGTATATAACCTTCAGAGGTACAATGTTTTACTGTTCATACATGTGGAAAAATAGGTCGACAGACAATAGTTGATAGACAATGGACTAGTAAACATACAAGACCACGAGTAAAGAAAGGTACATATGTGAAAAACACATAAACGTAATTGTGTTCGATTCCGAATAAAGTTCACATAATAGTAAACAAAACGTACAACAATAGTAATTTGCGCTTCAAATTCTTTTGAATAACAAATTTAGCATGCTTATAGAAAAGTGGATAATAAAATTAAGGATCATAGGTCCTTTTGTGTATACAGCCTATACTTGGGTACATAGATTTATAATTATTCCAAATAGTTAGTAGCTAGCTTAAATGTAAGTACTACAGTTGAGTAACAACATCCTATATACAACCCAAATCAGCGTGGAATTAAACATCAATAACTATTTTATGTTTATTCAAGAGGTTTTAGTTAATACCGTAAGGAAATATCCTATCCCTTCTTTAAACGAAAGTATAATATTAACTAAGGTTACGCAGTCTGGACTATATCATTACATACATACACATTACGCCTGATTCCCTGTAGATCACAGATCACGGATCCCCATTTGTCCCGATCCTGACAGACCACTTTCGCTTCATTGACACTCATACACACTCGGCGGTTATATGAACTCCTAACGTATTCAGTACATCATTGTAAATAGTAAATCCCAAAATTAAGTCTTACCTCCACCATTCCAAATTGAAACTAAGTCACTAGAACACAAACATCACAATAACCGAACCATCTTCATGGAAAGACGATGTATTGATGACTGTCGTTACGACGCGAAATAGTTTACCTTATAACAAAACATTGGGGCGGTATCAGGAAAAATCGATCACGCGATCAGCACTCCATTTTACTATATCATTATTTAATCGAGAAAACGCGTCGAGTGTAATGAGCCGGTTAACAAGAGCGGAAGTTTGCATATCATCGTGTTTTAGCATAGTGGTGAGCCTCCAAGCTTATGAAGAGAAATAATTCAATAGTTTACCCAAATTCATCTAACTATGAATTTTTATTTACATATCTTTACTTCTTATCAGGATAAGAGATTTTCGAAAGCCATTTTGAATGATCCTGAAAAAACGATTATGTTATTTACCGTATTTGTGTGCCATATATATTTTTGATAAAAAATGGCTTTTACATACAAGTCGAGAGATAGCCTTTTCGAGTCACCTCAGAATAAGTAGACTTACAATACACATAACAATTACTGATGAAATTAGCAGTAGGTAAAGTAAAAAGGTTTGGGTTAGGAGTGTATTATTTTGGTGTGCAATTTAAATACTAGACTGTTAATACGTAATTATACCAACTCCCTTGCTAGTTTATCAAGTTCTCATATAAGAATACATGTATATATTCATCATCAATACATGTACTTGTCCGCATTCAACACGAGGCCGATCGTGCGTGATTTTTCACTTTTCAATCGCACATTCTATTCATTCAGCGAATCAAAACGTGCTTGCAGTATAACGGTGAAGGAAAACGTCGTGAGGAACCCACTTCGGTAACTAGTACGCACTATATCACTGCTGTACTCACGAGTTATCGCTTAGGAAAATGTATGTTGTATGAAATATTCATAACAGTTCTACTAAGCCCTATTTCTTCCTTAGCTCCTTATGAATTGATATGACTCAAATGACATGTTTAAATTCGATAATAGAGCAAACGAGATTGATATTATTAGGAAATTAAAAGATTTTGTTTTATTTAATCATAATCGCCAATACGATTACTATAATTCGACGTAGCTCAGTAATTCGACGTAGCTCAGTTGTTTGGGGCTTGGCTCTGTATCAGTGGGTACAGGGTTCAAATCCCGTTTGAGCATGTACCAATGGAAATGAAGTTTAATGAATTTCTATGTACATTTTCGTAATAAAAACACATTTACGAAATGCGTTGAATTATACGGTGAGGGAAAACATCGTGAGGAAAACCTACCTGTTCGTCGAACAGGTAATAGTTAGTGCTTGTAAATGGCGACATGGCTGACCACCTGTCACATTGAGTACTGACTATCTGGTTAACACGTGGGTTCGAGGTGTCCATAGAATTACTACCTTCGCAATTGCGGAGATGGACACCTGAACCTCTGACTACCCCGCAAGGGTTAATGGTCGTGAATGCGTTTGTTTTTTTTGATTACTATATCTTTACTGTAGGCATTATTTAAAAGAAAAACTTTAATTGCATCACCATAGAGTCCCAGTTAAATTGAAAGCTGTATGGTGGCACCACACGTAAATTGTTATTAAATCTGATAAATTATTATTACAAGACGGTCGGGTCGGCGAAAATATCAAATTAAGAAATAAATTAGGGAATACATTATTACAATAATTAGGAGTGGTCGTAAATATCACCTACATACGAAATCGAAAACGGGACACATTAATTAAATCCATTAGCGAGGTGTCAACGCATATCACATCGGTATGTATGCATTCACGTGCTCGGTATGTTTCGATCCACATCACTGCCTCAGTCTTAGATCGTATGAACGGAATGCATTCTAGAATTTTCTCTGTCAATAGAGAAATAACAACTTAATGTACATATGCAGATGGTTTATTGATTTATTAGAATCTCGTTAGATATCAATCAATCAGCCTATATCAGTCCACTGTAGGACGTAGGCCTCCCCAAGGGTACGATCATTCGTGGCCGTCGGCCAATCACTACCAGCGGCTTTTTCCAGGTCATCGGTCCAACTAGCAGAGGGGTGCCTACACTACGTTTATTTCGTTAGACATTATGTACCTTTAAAGTCTACACGCATTGTTGGACGTAAATTTATTTATACATTTGATAATATATAAACCTTTCGGTATGGACAGACCCTAGGATACCCATCTCTTCCATCACCTATAATGTAACTATAGAGATTTAATACTTATAACAGCTTAGTTGTATGGATGTCAAAATCCTTTGATTAAATAACATGATTAACCAGTATCACGAAAATGGCGACCTGTGATCAGTGCCCACATTAATAGGGACAAGTTTATTAGTCTGTTCATACTATGGAATATTAATGACAGGTCCCTAATCTACCACCCATTTTCTTTTAACCCTAGTCCCTTATTCGTCGGAAAGAAAGGCTGCTACTCAATTTATAACCCAGATGTCCTAATAAAGCATATCAATCAATTAGCTACGTAGTCACCGGAACGTCGTGTTTCCAATTGCAAATTAAATAAGGTTTTTGGGCCGAATAATAGCGCAATTTAAATGGAAATTTATTTCGTTACAATAGAGTGGTTTTTCCGCTGATAGATACCCTGTAAGTGAAAGTGGGTAAGAAATGCTAAGGTACGTAACATATGGGAATAATTTAGTGACGGATCAATAAGTTTTGACTTCCCCGTTACTCTAATTAGTTCATTTATTTCCTTCCTTGATAAATATAGACGTATACGCATCGCTTTCATAATACATAGATAGAGTTAGTACATAGTTGTGGTGAAATCTCTCTGTTACTTTCAGCATATAATTAGGTAGGTTAAAACTAGCTTATAAACAAAAAGTCAAACGCGTTCACAAACATTAACCCTTGCAGGGTAGTCAAAGGTAGAGGTGTCCATATACGCAATAGCGAAGGTAGTAATTCTATGGACACCTAGAAACCACGTGTTGACCAGATAGTCAGTAGTCAATGACAGGTGGTAAGCCATGTAGCCATTTACAAGCACAAACTAGTACCTTTTCGGGGAACAGATAGGTTTGCTCACGATGTTTTCCCTCACCGTAATATTCCATACAAATCGTAAATGTATTTTTATTAAAGGTGTATAAATATCATAAATTTTATTCTGACAACAACGGAAGCCAAGCCATTCCATCGGCCTATAGACATCCAAATTATTCCGAACACCTTTATCACATTTTACAAGATTATAAAGACAGTACAAACATCGCTTTATTGGACTAGCGTGCTTGTTTGTAAAAGGTTACATGGGTGGTATGCTATTATGAACAAACACATGTTTATTATCCACTAAGGGTGAATCTCAGTGAAGATTACTATGGTTACATTGCCCCAAAATAAACACTATTCTTAAAATATTGTCTCTTATATACACATAATTATAATTAGAATATTATGAGACTGAGTTAAGTTTTTGGTCACTTCAAGGCTAGGTTTCAAACAATTCTAAGTGACAGGTGGTGAGTTTATAATTAGTGGTTACAAACACTAACCACTCATCTCAAAAATATGTGATGCTTATTATTGGTATATTATCACGGACACCGAAATGATTACCCATACAAGTACACACCATGTATCATGATGCTTGACTTCGATTATTGAACAAGAATTACCTTTACGATTATTTCAGAACAAAGGTATACTTATATATGATAGATAACTTAACAGGATATCGACTTAAAGAGGTCACAACTTGGGCGATTGAACAATATTCGGTAATTCAACCAATCATAAAAAAGTTCACTACCTAACCGGAAGTTTGCATCCGAAATTATGGAGTTAGTAATCCTACGGCCACCTCAAACCCACATGTTAACCGAACAGTACCTAATTTGACAAGTGGTAATCCGTTGTCATAGAGATAAAAATAACAACTATTGTCTCGGTACTTAGTCCCGGATCCTAAACACGGAACTTCGTTGGGGATATGATAACAAAAACTACTAAGATATGCATTCTCATTGTTCTCTAGAAGTGTTAGCATATTCCTATACGTGAAGTATACTGTAGCTACTATATGTAACTACATATATTAATAAAGCATTTATTCACAGCCACAAAAACATACACAATACAAATACGAGTATTTTATAAATCAAACTTACAAACTAGGGTGTATAGCTTGTGCATGGTATTGTCGCAGCAAAAGGAATCTAACTCAGCTTGGTTTGTTCCGTTTGGTGGCAAACGCAAAGCGTATATTATTTGTACTTACATTCTTATGTCCAATTACGTTATACTAAAGTCGTTATATCCTGTTTAGTTTAGGTTGGACGCGAGACAAAATATCTATTCGGTGGCCATTTAAGTTATTAAACATAATTATTAGGAATGTGGTCATATTAATAATTTTTTTTTGTCTACAGTTATTGAGTAGCCTATCCCCGAATTTAATATATTAACCTAAGTCTGTTAGTGCATCTAGGTTTAAGAAGTGTTTAGTAATTAGTTTTATACCTGGATTTTGCAACTAAGTCCAAATTTACACAAACACATAATATTGCTTTAATATATTAAATATGCGCGTAAAAGTAATGTTTCTAAGCCCATAAGAACTGAAACATTACCTCCAAAACTCAGCTAGTAACTCAAATAAAACTCCCAAACCGCACTCTTTCTATTTAAAACCTATCGATAGCAACACGGACCTAAGCCCACGCTTATACAAGCCAAGGCAATGCCAAACACGTCACGACTCTTATCAGTAGCTTATCACGGTTTACCATGCCTTTGCTTCTGATATTTAGACGAACATTGTGTGAGGTCGTTAAGAGGAAAGTGTTGTTTAAGAAATTTCATATAAACACTTACAAGCCAGCGACGTAAAAAATGCTAACAAGCTGCTGTTTCTGTGTGGACTAAGGGTCTAGTAGTCAATAGTAAATGATTATGAATATATAGTTATTATGTTAAAGTTATATTATATCTGTAATTGATACAATATTTATTAAATAAATGCTGATGCATGCTGAGTTTAATTGTAAGAATTGTACACCCAATTTACACATGTGTCACAAATAAAGTTTCTTTGTCTTTACAACTTGTTTTGTTTATATTTATTATATGCTTGTGACAGTTTCTGAATCGGGTGCTGCCGGAGGACCAGTGATGCAGCCAAGCTTCATCGTATACTGAAAGCACCTTTTCATTGCATCAATGGTTTTAATTTTTTTCACGTATGTGATTTTGTTATATGTAGGGAATAAAGTGTTTTCTTTCTTCCTTTTATTGGACAACAAATCTATAGGCTATCAAATTCAAGAGGAACCAATGTTTCATATAGTTATGATTACAACGCCAATAATTATTCCAAAATAACTTAGTAAGTCCGAGATTATGTCTACACCGGAAGAGATACGTATCTATGAACATATACATTGTTCACGTGTTATGTACGTTATAAAAAGTGTAAAGGAAAATCCAGTCATCGACTGAACTATACTGACAGCGTGTGTATGACTAATTGTTTTCTGTTTGGATTACAAAATCACTCGGTTGTTATCTTCAGTAAATATTTACTTTTGCTATATACTGCGGTTGCTTATACCCGTATGTTTTATAAGATTTCGCCATATATGTAGTCTTTCTCTTACATATTTGGGACATTTATGGAAGGAAAATATGTGTCTATAGGCACAGCATATTAAACAGCAATCAATTGCGAATATTTCCTTCTTACTACTGTGTAGAACTTATAAAGATTAAATTGGACACATCCTTCTTAAGGCGGGCGGTATAAAACTATGTATATGATGTAACAAGAGATGTTACTAGCTTATTCCAATGAATTTTATTTACTCTTTAACCCGTACACAAATCATACGACAAGCTAGAAAGAACGGCAGCTAGTTAACATTATATTTGAGTTCAAAAGTAGCACAGGACAGTAAGTAACAAATAATTTACTTTCCGATATTCAATTAGCAATGCACGACTCAGATATTCAGATTAAGCGGTTCAAATTCAAAGAAAACGTGACTTAACGCTTTGCAAATTGAAAATGTTCCTCTCAAATTATATAACTTAAAGGCCTATTATACTACGCGGTATTCAGGGCCCTTTACCTTGAAGCAGGGTAGTGTAATAGCATTCAAGGAATAGGTGATTCAGTGGTCCCGAAAAATACTTAACTAGTTGTGTTTAAAACTATATTTGAGAAGGCGACAAAGAAACTAGGGGTAAATAGATTGTATTGAGCTAAGACTGAGCAAACTATTACCAATATTGCATATTACTGCCATCATAATTCCTATAGAAAGTCTTAAGGTAGCTGAGGATATAATAGTTACTTCTTTAGTCATTAAGAAACTGTTTATTTTCTTGTGTATCTTTGTATAATAGGTTTTTTGTAACAATAGGTTATCGAACTGTTCTTTTATAAAGATATTTTAAATTATTAATACCTATTTAATAAGTTATGTTTGGGAAGCTTCCTAATTTATTATTTATTGAGTACATTCTTAAGTAGAGGTCAGTAAATCGAGGGTCATCTGTACATCTTATCACAATCATACGGAAGTTATACTAAACAAAACTTGAACTTTTCAACATGTTAAGGTACACGTCATACGAGTCGAAATATATTTTTCGTAGATGGACGCGCATCGACTAAAAAGATAATTCATTAAAGTATGAAGCTAAGAATACTTCGTTAAATTGGTTTGTATAAGTTGATATGTGAACAAACGAAAGCAAATAGTTGTTAAATATGTATATTATAGCTAAAATATTCAAGTGACCCATAAAAATCTAAGGAGAGAATCTAAAATAACATAGCAAGTGTCACATCTAATTTGTATTTGAATTGTATGGACCACATTGAAATATAGTAGAGAATTATTTACTAGGATCAGAAAAAAAATTAACTGTGTTCTTAGTCTCAAATACATACGTACCTATTAACATATTTTTCGACAATATTTCCCTGTAAGAAACCGCCTTAGCAAACCAATGTTCCATAATTAACACGAAAATCTTAATTACTTCGTTTATTGTTTATTCAACAGTTGTCTATGTGTAGAGGAATAAAGGTTCGCTTGACCTTACGTTACAGCCCACGGTAACAAGTATCTTTTCAATGTTTTGGATTTGAGCCAAGGATTTTATATCGATATCGGAAAGGTACTTTATATTTGCTTCTGGGTAAGATTTACGAAGCCTTTTGGCACCAAAAATTAAAGAAGTGTAGGTAAGTAAAGTTTTTTGGGAAAAGAAATTTGATAGGAAAATAATTAAATGTTCGTCTGACGTAGTTTTATTTGTTTTTAGTGTGCAGCGGGGTTTAGCTATAATACGAATAAGATTTAATACTGTGACTTCAGCAATATGAAGACTCGATTCTTTTTTTGGTACAAGATGGCGTCTAGGATTTAAGCTATGTTTGTATTTGTTTCATTGTTTTTGTTATGAGGTATCTCTGTGTCAAAATAAATGTTTTCTTTATTTCAAAAATACTTATAATACTCCAAAAAGAAGACAAGGTACTTTGAAGGTTAGGTTTGGGTTGAAACTGTATTATTTTGGTCTACATTTCGGTACTTTTGGTGTTAAATTGAGTATGTTGTGATGTTCGTTTAAATACTAGCAATTTTGATAGAGTTATTGTGAAAGATACATACATACATATACTCACGTCCTTCAGTCACCGAAGGGGTGGACAGAACATAAGAGTCATCATGTTAACTCCCAGGTCACTTTTGGTGTATTTAGTTTGATTTAGACATATGTGAAAGATATCACGACTACACGGTTTGACTAATGACTAACTATGATCCTGATCAGCGAGAATAACACTTGGGACTTTTGTGTAATGCATTGTGTATAAAATATGTATACAAGCAAGCGCTATTGCGGAAATAGGCGTGGTTGGGGTGGTGTGACAAAGAATTTTGTATCAAAAGATTCCGGGTTCAACTTATTAAAAAGGATCTGTATTTCAAATACTTATGCACCTAAATAATAGACCCCTGAATGAATTATCTACTGAAAAATGGCTTCGATGTTGTCCTACAACCCTTACTCCACAACTGCGAGAGTGGGCATGCTAACATGTACAAACATACATATACATTCACGTCCTTCAATCACGTTCCGGTTCTACAGAACTTTGGAAAAATTTATCTCCTTTTTCTTTTTTTTAGCATGAATATTGGGGTTGTGATATCTTATGGAACATTGGTGACAGGTTCAGACTCGTGACCCAATCGATTCTATTTTTGCATTCTCTCTACTACGACATAACGGGAAGAACGGCAGCTAGTTAGCATTCTTTGTACATCCCAGACAAATATGCTAACCTCCAATACTGCCATATACAAAAACAGTCATAACAGTATTAGTTCATATGCCTTTTTATATTAATCTGAAATGATGTCTGTTGTCATTTTAGTATAATCATCATAATGTCTACACCACAAGCAAATATTGGATGCGGTCAGCAAATTATGTTAAGACACTTTGAATAACTGTTACATTATATTTTGGACTACTTAATTCCGTGCTAGCTTGGACTTTAATCAACTAGCTGTCGTTCTGCTCGATCTGTTGTAGTATTTATTATACATACACACATCACGCTCGATTCCCTTTAGAGGGTTAGGCAGGGATGACCATCAATCCCGATCTTGACTGACTACTTTAGCTTCATTGACACTCATACACCTCCTCATACACACTCGATGGTTATAGGTATTTCTTACATCACCCTTTTCAATATGGCGTCTATCTAAAAGGCATGGTTTATTGGGCCGGTCCCTACGCAAATTTAAGTTATTGAAATCTGAACTTTCGGTAAAAGTAAACATTACTTCTTGAATTGGGCAATAAATTAGTATCTGTATACGGCTAAATGATTTACCACCTGTAACGTTGGATATAGATTATCAAGTAATAAGAAAGTTTTGAGTAACCAAAGACAATAACACACTTTATATAGTTTATTGTGGACACTCAACCTGACCTTAAAAGGGTTAATGAACGTGACTGTTTATTTATATCACGCCTAGTACATACCTGTACTTATTAACGGATTAAAATCTAAAGTTAAACACACACTCCTATACAATTGGGTGAAGGTTGCCCTTTCGCTATGCCTACCACTTTATTTGCTCGGGGAATCTTATCTCTTGGTTCGTGACTGGTTTTGAACGAATATTATATCGTGTGAAGGTTAGTTACTGCCTAACCTCTAAACACAATACGAGTCTGTGCTTAACAATTGGATTATACGATATACAACAGCTAAGCATTGGTCATCGGTTGTTCGGAGACCAGTTTTGACCAGATGGTATGGTTACTACATGGAGTAATTAATAAGAAGAGTGGGCCTTACGCAATATTTGTATGGAAACTAGCATGGCATTACGCGGGGTGAAACGAGGTACGCGTGATGGAGGTGGGAAATTACAACCAATCAAAACACGGCATCGGCATATCAAATTAGGTATCTTCTTTCTACTACACATTTTTAGACTCCGCACCAATAACACGCCATTTGGCCTCCGCGCCGCGTAACGGGAACCGCTCCTTATGCCGGGTCCTCTTTATATTTGGTTCGTGGGTTACTATGACATATGGTAAACCATATCGGTATGTGGTAGGCTGTGTACGTGTATATGGAGACTAAATACATTCTATTCCAATAAATAGGTAAGTTTCCTCAATATGTTTTTCCGCAATGTAGAACTAATCCTTTTAGCAACTAGATAATTACGAGAATTCCTACTAACTTCTAAAAAAGGTAAACGTCATTCAATCTCTATCTGACAGGACTGGACTTCGAAGTAACAATATTTCGTCGGTCATCTGAGGTAGAATACAACGGTGAGGAAAAACATCGCGAGGAAACGGCGACATGCTTTACCACCTATCACATTGAGTACTGACTATCTGATAAACACGTGGGTTCGAGGTGACCATAGAATTACTACCTTCGCAATTGCGGAGATGGTCACCTGAACCTCTGACTACCCCGCAAGGGTTAATGGTAGTGAATGCGTTTGTTTTGTTTTTTGTCTTATTAAGCACGGGGCTGTGATGACTTCATCATCAGCTTATCTCAGTCAACCGCTGAACGGAGACTTCCCGTATAATTTATAATGAAACAATATCTACTATTTTATACATACATACACATCACGCCTGATTCCCTGTAGAGGGGTAGGCAGAGATCACGGATCCCCATTTGTCCCGATCCTGACAAACCACTTTCGCTTCATTGACACTCATATATATTCTCATACACACTCGGCGGTTATAGGTACTCCTAAAGTCACCCTTTTTCAATATAGCGTCTATCTGACTGTTATTTGTCTTATTGGGCCTACGTAACCGCCCTTCCACTTCACTCATATATATTTCTTTTGATTTGCTATCATTCATCCGCACGACATGTCCAAGCCATCGAAGCATGCTCTTTTCAATCTTAGTCACTACATCTTCTTTGAAACCGCAAACTATAAGGAAGGAAATAGTAATAGAATTTGCTCCTTACAGTTCACTAGCGACCCGCTCCGGCTCCGCACGGGTATAAAATATATAGCCTACTCCACTATTTAATGGATATTATTATACATATAAACTTTTCTCTTGAATCACTCTATCTATTAAAAAAACCGCATCAAAATCCGTTACGTAGTTTCAAAGATTTAAGCATACAAAGGGACATAGGGACAAAGAAAGCGACTTTGTTTTATACTAGTTATGTAGTGAAGTCGTTAAGAAAAGCAATAGGTTTGTGAGATTAGTTCCAGGAAATCCTATAAAATTCAGCTTAAACCACCCGAGCTATAAAACAAGAAATATATAAATATCGATACGGAATAGCTGGCGATATTAATATTCGGTCGTGACCTAGGCATTTGATGTAGTCGCGAGTTTAGTGGTCAATATTGTTGAATGTCATTCGCGGTTGTGACTCACTATTTCGCAAGTTGCTCGTTGAAGAGACGGGTTGTGTCATGTCCTAATATAGGTGTAAGAATACATGTATGTAAGAACCGATGAAAATAAATTACGACAGTGTGGAGAGTACAAGTTCCGAAAACTTTTTGCCTAATGATTTTGTAGGGGAGAAAAATGTGAGAAACTATAAAATTACAAGTACCTTAAAGGTTTCTAACAAAATATTAAAACAGTTAATTACTTGCAGTAAAATCCCTGATCAGATATGGATGGTGACATACATGTCTGCTGTTTTACTGTTTATATAACAAACATACACAATAGTAAAACCCTTCATTGTGTTATTTAAAAAAAGAACAAAATTACACTCAATTCAAATCTTGGACAGATAGAGATCATTTTCCACTTCTATATTCACGCTCAAACCCAATACATCTGACTTTAGAACTCACGTAATAGATACAGAGGAAGCGAGGTAAGTAACAATAGCTCACATAATCAGACATTGTTACGAGGTGCTGGCAACCGTTTCTACCTGAGAAAGGTAGTGCATTCCTCACATTTGGATGCCATTGGGGATTCGTAGGGATGGGTATGGGATAAATACTTTGGTTGATACTCGTCAATTAACATTTATTACTCAGGTTCAAGGAACGTTTAAGGTTTGTATAATTTAAAGGTAGTGATTAAAGCTAGATTGGATTAGCGGAGTTGCTTTAGAACATGAGTATGAAGGAATGTAAATTTGTAAAAATTCTTAACTTAGTCAATATTAAGGATTGTAGGAATGAAAAATTTTCAGTGGTTTTTCGATGTTATGCTGGCAAAAATTCATAAGACTGAGTCATCTTTTACAGCATACTGAGAATAAAGGAATATTATTAATAAATTTCTTTCTTTATATCTTATATCAATCGTAGCAACGTAAGTAACTAATACTTCGCTTAACGAGTATAAATATTATCCCCATCTCTATATGTGGTGCAAGGTTGCATTATACTCTCTTCAGTTCACACAATTGACTTCTTAATAGACTTTCGATACATGCCATTTCTATTACATTAGAAATGTACTCGTAGATTAATTAGTTCCTACATTGACAGCTAATTACATTAATTATTTCATTTCTTTTGCTGTGATGATTTAGAACATTGATATACATAGATATAAGAAAGTATCAGCCACTGTTGAAAAGATCAGTTAGATCTAGAAAAACTTACAAAAATATGATTAAACAACTAAAATTAAACATAGTTATTGCAATTTTACACGTTAATTTTTTTTTGAATTGACGCAAATTAATACGATGTCATTATGATACATTTCTCTATTATAAAAATTACTCTAACACACATACATACACTTAATGTCACATAAGGTATGATTGGACTAGGGATGAATATTAATTTGGTTTGATCAGATGGTACCTTATCATAAGTCTATTTTAATCCCATTTAAGAAGTCAGAATATGCCTGGGAAGTATTTATTGTATCGTAAATTTGGATTGAGGATGAGAGCATTTATTGTATGTGAAATGCCTACTGAATATATTTGGAATGGAAATGGTGTTGAAAAGCAACTAGCTACCGTTAATTTTGAAACCAGGTAAACAGCCAATAAGCCTCTCAATAAAAAGGGTTCTTTAGAATACAAAACCGTTTATGCCTTTCTCACTTTTTGTTAAAAGACACTAAATAAATATTGTTTAATGATGTGCAATCTTTATAACGAAAATTCTCAAATATTCAACTTGACTCATAAACTGTGACTTTGAATGATATATTGTGAAAAGTCGGTTCCGTATAGTCATAACCACATATTAATACGCAATTTTAAATAAGGAAATGCAAAACTACGAATAACTAATAGAAATACATAAGTATATGCTCAACTATTTTCTAAACTATATTCCTAAGATACATAATAATATATCGTTACGACTGCATCTTAGACTTAGACTTAGAATATCTTTAACCAAATTGATTAAGATAAAATGCCTATAGTATTTGGCAATTCTACTACATAATTTATTACCAGACAAATTCTCTTAAACTGTCTTCTTAGTACAAAGGTGATAACTAAAGTACTTCCTTTGTACATTACTTATTTGATCAGCTGTTGTGACGTGTAATTAAATAGGTTTACATTCAATTAAACATATAACATTTAATTTCGCAAACAAAGACACAAGTGTGCTTACAAAAGTTGAATTTTACCTTTATGTACTTACACTTAATATACAGTATAATTATTGTACAGTTTGTTGAACTATACAGCTATATCAAGTAACTATTTCCTTTAGGGATTTATTTTATGTTTCTTTATAATTTGTTTTTGTAACTGGCACTGGGCAAAAAATCCTAAAAGCCGGAGTTTCTTGTTGGTTCTTCTCCGAGCCAGGGCTTCCGAACCAACGGTAGAATTTCAATGCTAAGAGACAACCAGTGCCAGGCAAATGTTTTGACTTTCAATCAATGTACTGTACTTGTACTTATATTGAATAACTAAAAACATTTGACTTTGGATGAACGGAAATACAATTCCCTAAACATTTATTGTGCTAGTCTGGGACATAAAAAGAACGTTAACTAGCTGCCGTTCTTCCCGGCGTTTAGGAGACGTTGCTAGCCCATCGCCCAATAGATTCTATGTACCACTAGTCCCTTAGTCGCCTCCTACGACATGCCGAGAAGAACGGCAGCTAGTTAGCATTCTTTTTACGTCCTAGCACAGGACTCATAACCTACTGTATTTAAATGACCTAAGACCTTTGTAGGTAATTCAAGCTTATGACAACCTCGAAAAAGTTAAAGGTCTTGAAGCGTATGTGTGTAGTTAATTTTGAAAAGTACCAAGACGTTTAATACCATTTTATATAGTTAATGCCATTCTTTTAACCATAACTATAATTATGTTATTACTCCTTTATTAACCTCTGAACATTCCGAAGTAGTAAACTATACTGATCCGTATATACAACCTAAGTATATAACGATGTTATTCACACATTATAGAATTAAATTAAACCTTATAAATGTCGCATATCGGCCATAACATGCCAAACGAACCGGTCGAGCCGTTCTACATACAAAGCGTTGACCCGTTTTCTATAAGGCATGGCCACATCCGGAATCGAACCTGTTTCGCCGGGTTTAGACTGCACACCGTGGGACTTTTAGGGCAGACACAATGGCTTTGAAACTTCCTGAGATATAATGATAGGATTAAATAGATTGAAATAAATCGTGAGATGGTTAATGGTTTTTGTTATAGGCGACAATATTTATACTGTATTCAATACTGATATATGACTATGCTTTTGTAGGGAAAACAGATGAAATTTTGGGGTTCATAGAAAATTACTTCATAAATTTTCATTTACCTTGCCCGTTAATATCGGGGTAAAATGGACTCAATAGTTATGATACATCTGCGATAGATAACTGACCTAACTATCTTATGGGGTGATCCTTAGTCATCTCTTAAGATATAACGAGAAGACGCTATTTGGTGATATCCTGGGAAGCTATCACCAGTATTCAATATATTAGTATCTGAACTCCCATTTATGTCAATAAAGCCAGCAGAGAATCAATGACTATTAGCTGTTTTAGGGCTTTGTCCTATAAAAGGGATAGTCTGATAGTCTACGCAAGTAAACGATTACGCAAACTCCCCAAACCGTTTCCTAGTCTTAAGCATCCATTATTGCGTAGACAACGATCACGTTTCACAAAGCCAGTGCCCAACGTGACAGGTCATAAGTCTGGCATTCACAGACACTGTCTATGGTCAGAATAGATAGGTTTCCCACGTCGCGTAGCCTTCCAATTAATGACTAACATGTTGCTCAATGGATATAGAACAAGAACACAAAACTTTAAAATACCTTCACGTTAGACAGAGGTTCGCGTGTCTATCTCCGCGATTGCGGAGGTAGTAAGACTATGGCTGCCGGATACCCATGTGTTTGCCAGATAGTCAATACTCAAATGGACAAGTGGTAATCCGTGTCGTCATTTACATACACAGACTATTACCTGTTCGGGGAATAGGTAGATATCCTCACGATGTTTCCCTGCCTCACCGTAGATAAGGTCTGAACATGGCGATGACAAAAATATAGTCCAATATTTTGCTAAGCAATGCACAAATGTCGATTCTACTTACACAAAGCTATTAAAGAATATATCAAACGCAATCACAGTATAATGTATAGTGATATATTATATATTGATATATATTCATATATTATATCAAACGCGTAGTACTAAAAAGAATGGAGTGTTTAAGTTAGGAATTGCATGTCTTATTGTCTCGTACAAATGTCGACTCTGAAGGTTATCGTTCGACATAAGCATTATGCGTTGTTTTATAACTGTCACTTTGACATTTCATTGACCTTTGCGTCTTGTCATGTCCATGTTTAGTTTAATTGGTCGGTTTGGCGCCGTTTCTGTGGGCGTATGTTGTTTTCACTTTCTATATCTAAGTCTGTCTGTCCCGAGCTATCGGGACTTGAAAAAATAGTAACTAGCTGTCATTCTTTCCACCTGCATTCGATTGACACAAAACTAGCATGTATTCTTGCTTTATATGTAGTGTGAAGAACAGAAGAACGCGTATAAGGTTAATGGATGTGAGTAAAGCAAGAGAGATTCGTCAGGATCGTTCAAGGTAGCGATCGATAGTTTCTGGCCATCACGTTACAGAAGTAAAGGCATGAATATAATAATATAATAGTGTTATAAGGTACATTAACATAAAAAATCGCCCATAGATACAAAGGAGGGCCAAAGAAACAGTAATACATTCACAATAAACGATTAACGATTGCACAACGAAATCGAGATCGTGATTCGACGGGCCCTGAGTTTTCGAACCAACTATGTCTCGAATAGAGATGGGGTGAATGGTTACTGGTTGGTAAATAGTAAATACCGAATGAATAGTTTGTTGGGTTGGGATTTATCTTCAAACTGGTTAGTATAAATAATCTTATACGGAATATAAAGGAATCTTGTGTTAAGGGGAAGTAAACTCGAATAAAGGATTTCGTGGCGTAAAAATATACGAACTATCTGTAAAAAGGATGAATAGACAGGTATTCAGTTTCTTTTTCAGTAGCCATATTCAAATAGAATATTAACCATATAAGATAAGGGTGGTCACCCCTTATGAATATTGAATACAAAAGGTTATAATAAGCCGTGTGAAATGCTTAAGTGTAACGACTTTGTGTACAGGTTAAGAAGTTATTAGGTATAATAACATTTTTACTCATTAAGTATTTGCTGAATAAAGCATATGAATGTGATCCAATTACTGAACCCCTAAAAAATTCATTATCTATGTTAATATTGCAATATGAACTGCAAGGACATGTATGAATGTGTATATTTTATTAGAAGACCTAGGAATTGTCATAATGGGGAAAATAACTGAGTATATTTTTATCGATAATTTACATTACATTGCCCATACCTAGACAGGTTTATCTATTCTAATGTATTTCATCTGAGTGCTGTGACAAAAAAGGAGTTTATAAGAACTACACTTTTTAGCAATACTCTAAATGTGAACTAACTATAATTATGGGTAATTTATTTTTTATTTATTACCGATCGACACAGGTACTTTTAAACTACAAATCCGGCATTTTAATTGTACACTCATCTAATCTGTCAATCATGATGATGCCTACACATCACGACCGATATTCTTTGCGACATAGACAGTGGTCTTTACGTCCAATTGAAAAACTGGTATATGGCCACTTCGAAATCATTAATCGCTATAAGACAATCCTGTGCTCATTTTGGAATAAAAAGAATGCAAACTAGCTGCCGTTCTTCACGGCATGTCGTAGTAAGCGACTAAAGGATTAGGGGTAAATGTAAATTATTGGGTGATGGCCTAGCAACCACCAATGTTTCATCTCATTACAACCCCAATATTACACTACACATATATTATCATGTTTTCGAGGTTCTGTCCACCCCGAAAGTGAGGACGCTAATATATAAGTTGACTTTAGTATTAGGTGGTGTTCCAAGTCATCGTGTATAGACTATAATTATTTATTTATCAGGTTATCATAAGCTATCTATTATTATGACTACATACTTTTTATTGCTTGATATTATAATAATCCCTTCCTTAGTATATTTATGATAATACAATGGAATATATTATGTCTGTATCACGTGCTAGTCTGACTTTAGAATGAAAGGACTTTTTTGAAACATGTGTTGTTTAAAAAGGTCTAACTAAATATAGAGGATAAGAATAATATTCTTGTCATCACGTGAAGTATTAACAACCCATTTAAAATTTCTAAAACACACTTTAGGATAACCAATAGAGATAGTTTTGGAATATTGAAATAAATTTTTACTAGAAACAGTACCTACGCAGGTAGTTAGCTTACTATTTTCCCTTACACACACTCACTTCCCGGTTTTAAATAAGATTATTCATTATTAGTTAGATTATAACAACGCAAATATTATGAACAGTAGTTTTGAGTATTGTATAACACTAGTGATAAGATTAGTTGATAGGTATTTGATATTGATACGTACGGCTGCTTAAATTACTAACAAGATTTGTCAGGATCGTTCCAGGTGGCGATCTATAACTAGTCTTTGCTTATCCTCTTAAGGTCGTATATCCCATTCAGGGTAGATACATGACAATTTTTTTAATAAACTTTGTCTTTAACAACTTTCCCTCACTGATACCACTGTCGTATTTATATATCAACGTAAACTACAGACTTACACCCTTAGTCAATTAACTACCTGTTAATACGAATTATTGTTATATAACTATACTTCACGTTTATGATAAAAAGTGACCTAGGAGATATAATATCTTCGAGGTTCTGTCCACCTATAAAGGTATTAAAGGACATAAATATCTCGGTGGCAATGGCTTTGATAAAATGAAATGAAATGCTTATATTCAATATGAGGATTATAAAATCACTTAGTTATTGAAAGTCAAAAAAAAAACATTTCCACCGGAAAAGTTGTCATAACAATTAGTTATTTAAAAAAAAATTAAACGAATCTAAATAAACTAGTTAATGGCGTTTAGTAAAGCAAAATCCTGCAGAGAAGAAATGCCAAGAAACTTTGATGTGTAACAAATGACCCAATACATAAAAAAGGCAGCTAAATAACATTGAATCCACGTCCCAAACTGTCACAGGATAGCGATGGATTACGAAACTCAATTCTTTCGAAGTCACGCGTTTAAATATATCGTTCCAATACCTTTTATTCAATGTAGGTGTGTTATTGAAGCCTACATACCTAGCAACGTGATAAACAAAATTCCGATGTCGAAATAATACAAAGCCAGCAGAGTGTTAGTTATAAAGTTTTATTTTAATGGTTATACTGTTACACTATGTTATATGTATTCTTACCCTTCACTAGTTACTATACAGACATACATACACATCACGCTCGAGTCCTTACAGAGGGATAGGTAGATATCACAAATCCCCATTTGTCTCAATCCTGACGAACTACTTTCGTATCATTGATATCCATTAACCTCATACAAACTTTATATAGGTTATAGGTACTTCTAACGTCACCCTTTTTCAATATGGCGTCTGTCTGACTGTCATTTATATTATTGGGTCAACCCCTACGTAATGAACCTTCCACCTCATTCACAAGGCTTGTATGCTTAATTTAGCATAACCATAGGGGTTGTAATGCCATTGCTACAAAACATTGGTGACAGATTGCTAGTCTATTACCCTATAGATTCATACAACCACTAAGTCCCTCAGTTCAAGTTACAACATGCTGGTTAAAAGTCATTAACTAGCTAGTATACTTACTGTTATACAAACTAATACTACATTTTGTTCAATCATTTCAAAGGACCCGACAAGAATGAATGAATGGCTATTCAACAGATAACTATTCTCTACCCTATTCAGTAAAATACTAGGAATTATGCTAAATTGGTGCAAAAACTTTCTTGCATACTTCACGAATGCAGACTCATTCACCCATGCCTTTTGTAACAAAAAATTCGCTAACTATAAATAGCGAAAGTTGACGGTAAGATGTTTTTTCTGCTGTTTTTGTCCCGACCTAGTTTGAAATGTAGAGTGATGATTACATTCACGTTAATCTAGGTAAATTACAATGGTAAGAGACTCGATAAGACCCCTCGATTAACCATATATCACTCCCATCCTCTTTTATATTCGTAAACTTCTAGAGTATAATACGAGTATGTATATGTTTCTTCCCAAAAAGTTGAATGAAAGGTTCGCTAACTGTAACTGTTTTATTTGACCCCTTGTTAATTTATTAACTAACTAGTTATATTCCTTGTCGGAAAAGCTAGACGTTGAGTACAATATAGTTACAAATATGTAAACTTACATCCTCCATCCATTTTAGGGTAGACAAGACATCGGAAAAATACCTTATTCACCTTGCTAACCATCGTTTTTGACATTTATATAGAATATCAGTTATAGTAAGATCCACTAACAAGCTAAGAAGAAAGGCAGCTACTTAGCATGCGAAAGAAAGTTATCGCGTTACCACCTGACCGTGGCACTGGCAAAATAAGGTACATTCACCACTCGACCAATGGAGAAAGTGTACTAAAAACACAGACGACTGCGACTGGTCTCAAGTGGGTTACGACCTTAACACGCGCTTTTTAAGACTGAAGCGAATAAGTAATGTATTCATATTTACGAATAGTTACAGACTGTCTACGACGTGAATATAGCTGCCTTTCTTCAATGTAGAAATGGGATGGGGAACGGTGTTCTGTGTTAACGCCATCTAAATCTTGATACTGAAGCTAAGAAGTCGTTTGATATTATATTATTGGTGCTAATTGCTTATACTCGTGTATGAAACATAAATATTAACGACTATTAGTTTTCGGGTTAAACAGACATGAAGTGTTCATTTCCGAAACTGCGGAGTTAGTGATTTTAAAGGGAAACCAGATAGTTAGCTCTTAACATGACAGGTGGTAAGCCATGTCGCCATTTACGAGCTCCGAATATGCCTATTCCTTATTATATTATATATATTCATAATCTTATCCCTCATCCAAATTTCTAACCTGCCTCTAAGCAGCTGTTACTTTTATTCAAATCTCAGCTACACTGCCTACAGCTACTGATAAAGTAGGCATTTCATTTGTTCGCATTTAAATTGCTAGTTTACCGAAGCAGTACATACCAGCGCTCATTATGGAAATTCAACTATCTATCGCCCATTGGGCAACGAAGAATGAGCATTGTATACATTTATGCGTTTGGAAATACGAGAAACCTTGTAATCTTTTTGGTAACTTAATTGGCGTAAGAGATCTGTTTGAGATAGTCTACGTTGATAGTTAACTAGCTGTGTATCTTCTCGGTTTGTTTTAGATGGGAAGACTAGGAACCTATAGCGAATATTCTAAAGAAATGCTGACACAACCGTGACAATAATGCTAAAAATGACAGAATAGATAATTACGTGTTATACGTATGTATCTGTAACTAGTATTTATCAATGTAATGTATCAGGTCAAAACCTAAGAAAGAACAAACATTCGGTTTCTTTACAGTCTGGTCTGACTAAACAATATCTCAAGTGATAACGGTCTAATGACCTAAACTTATGTATGTTGTACGAATAATTTTATCTACGTAGTAATGACATATAAACTCCTTGACAGGAGATATTTCATCTCCCTCCTAACTATACAGAGATGAAAAGTAAGTATGTTTATATTTTCATACTGTTAAAGCATGATTCACTCACAATTATAGGATGTGGATGGGCTGCCAAACGTCTCTTATCATCGGTTAACAATGATAACACAAAATGATAAGATAAGGACATGATCTTTCTTCCAGCATAATGCAGTTATCACTTGCATCGTCATCTAAGATACCGAATTATGGATGAAAATTTGACTATTACTGACGTTTTTTTAAAAAGAAAAATGGAGGTAACAATATGGTATTTTATTAACACGTAATAACTAGTACCTAATCATGAACATGATGAGATTATTTGTTATTATCAAGAGATACTAAAACAATTTACACGAAAATACCATATATTTAGATCTTATGGCTATACAACTAACTAATAATATTAATTTATTTAATTATACTTTGTAAATAGAAGTTTATAGTAGAAGTAGTTTAAAATTATGACGGAAGGTTTTCCTTCTGACGTTGAATCGGTTGAAAGTAAGCCCTCTTACTATGTTTGTGATCGATAGGTATTTCCTCATAAATGGGGTCAGAGAAAACTAGTGACACTACCTACCAGAAGCTAGCCATGACCGTCATGATTAGCAAAACTGATTTCTACCTACTTATGCACCTAACGGCGCCATGGTACACAATGATGACTATATTAGCATTTTTAATGCAAATTTCAAACACCTAATGAATGTATGTCGAGAATAATATCGAAAATCACCTTGGTTTATATAATTTTTGGCCTGAGAGTTGTTCCATTGTGTCGTATTTTGTTATAGAAGGCAATCAACACATAAACTTTTAACTGCCGCTAACAAATGAATAAAATTACAAAATGTAATAACAGTTACCTTATATGAGTTGGCAATCCTTTACTATATCACATAAACACTGGAATTTCAACTTTTTAAGCTTACAATGGCCTAATATTATAGTTTCACCAAAAGGTTTTCAGTTAAAGGTTCAATAGTCTGAACGGAATGCATGCATTTCGCCGATGCCTTTTTATTTTGATGAAAAAAACACTTTTAAACTGTAAGGATTGCACATTCTACGTACAAAGACCACTTTGAGAGTCACTGCATTTTATTGGAAAGCACAGGTAGTAAAAAACATTGTATTTTGTAAAGAATTTATCGTTGTTTTTTTGTAACTTTTACGGACAACTGCGCGCGCGACTGTCCGCTCCCGACATCGACACCAATATGGCGGATTGAAGTAATTGAGTGAATGAAATATGGGTGATGAGCGATCGAGTGAGTGAACAAATAAGTTATTGTTCACTTTCATTTCATTCGAACGATTAGACTTCAACGCACCGTGAATTTTGTTAGATACGGTGTTAATAATATAATGTTTTTATTTTACAAGAAAATGGGACTTATCGCGTATATTTTATAAACAAAGAATTGCCTTTGCTACCCGACGTTTCGGCCATGGTCACGGGTCAATACGTATACATTAAGTATTAAATTTGTATTATTTAAACCACACTCTAGATCTTTATAACGTCGTCAGTTTTCTTTGTTCTCAAAATGTCGTAAAAGGCAATTGAGTCATAGCTGTATCGGTAGTTACTGGAAGTTCGCTGGACTTGTAACCCTTTCTCTAACAATTAATGAGGAATAATCAATCAAATCAGTGAGGGAAATTAATGTGGCAGACGTGATGGAGTTGTTCCATGCAGGTGAAAATGGAAGATACTTATGTTAATAAAAATAATGTTAAAAATGAAAAACAAAATCGCGTTCCTTTCAAGATTCAAGATGGTCAAAGAATCACTAACTCCGTAACTCAATATCGGAGTGTAAACTTAACCTCTGACTACCCCACAAGGATTAATGGTTTGTTATTTAAGTCATATGCCATTAATGTGATTATGTACCCAGACTTTTGCCCATTCTTCCTTGATTATTGAGTACTTATCTATGGCATTACAACCTTTTTGAATCTGGCATAAATATTGAAACTTATGTCAAATAAGTAAACATGTCAAAATAGTAAACAAATCGTTACTTTTTTATTTCCTCTTTTTATATTCTTTTGATATTAGTTTTTAGGTATTAAATTATGGAATAAGTGTAAAATTTTATCGATTTTTGTAATTAAATTGTAAACATATAAAAATGGCGTTGGATTTAGTGAGCATTCCTCAACCACATTATATACCTGGGTAAGTATATTGAATACATACAAATCAATTCCATACCTACAGAGGGGTAGACAGAGATCACGGATCCCTATTTCTCATAATCATAACAAACCATTATCGCTTCATTCACATACATACACCTCCTCATACACACTCAGTGGTTAAAGGTACTTCTAACGGAACTAATTTGTTTTAATATAGACACATCACATAGATACGTAGTATTCGTAAAGGTAGACATAACATTGGAGAGAAAACTTCTTAACTTTCCAACAGCTGATATTTATATAGCTTATTAATTAATACTATATTACATTATAAAACAATCTGACTATTATGTGTCTTTTTGGGCTGACACCCCTACGTAACTGCCCTTCCATCCCACCCACATATATTCTTTTCTTATTGTCAATCTTCTATTATTCATCCGCATAACATGTTCAAACCATGTTAATCGGAAAAGGGTGATGTTAAAAGTACCTATAACCGCCGAGTGTGTATCATCATCAATGAATGTCAATGAAGCGAAAGTGGTTTGTCAGTCTCGGGACATTTGGGATCCGTGATCTCTACCTACCCCTCTACAGGAAAACGGGCGTGATGTGTATGTATGCATGTATGTTGTCAAAAATCTTCGGTTAATCTTTTAGTTATCTCTTACATGGCTGACAGATAGCAGCTGGATACTTTTATTGAAATCCCAAACGGCATAAGAAATATATTGTTAAAGAAGTTATTTTCTAAAGTGCGTATTTGACCTTCACACCATTCGAGTGTATAAATCATTGCTAGCCCATCGCATTAAAGCTAAGAGCTTCTGCCAAAATCTATAATAACAGATAATATTCTTTGTCAATGTGTTTGTATGTAATTTTTTACATACGAACTTTTAGTGGTTTAGATGTTGATAGAACCTTAAAGATACGATATATGCTTACTCACCTTAATTATTACGAGTATATGTTATATGCTAAAATCTATATGACGACTATATAATAAAACGCAAAAACAAATTTCTTGGTACTTTTAACGTATGTATGACTGAAAATGAAGTAAAAGTGGATTGTCAGGAGCGGGACTAATAGAGTTCAGTTGTCTCTGGGAAACGGGCGTAATGTGTATGTACGTATGTACAAGTTTCTAACCCATCGTCTATTTGATGTATTGTATTAACCCCTAGTCCCTTAGTTGCCTCTACCGTCTTATCAAGAAGTTAAAACACGTACTAGTTTAGAACGGAGCATATTGTCCGAAATATGAAGTTTATCTAACAAGTAAACCCGCGCAAAACGACTAGTTAAATCCGATCGCAAAGTTGCCCAATAGAAGAAAAATGGCCGAATATTAAGATTCGATTCGCGAATAAAATTGCTTGCGAAAAGCCATAAGCCTTTGGCCCACTTGCAATAAATAAAATTAAGAGGGACATTTACGAAAAGTTTTACGGTTAATTCGTACGTAATTCGGTCGAATGAAGTATGGGAGTTGAAATGGCGGTCGTAAAGAATAGCGTGGTTAGAAGATAATGGTTTCTTAAAGTAATAAGTAAGGATTTAAAAAGACTGAGATATTGTTAGGAGTATTTATTACCGTCGAGTGTGTATGACAAGGTGTATGGCAGTCAATGAATGTGAAGTGGTTTCCCAGGATAGGGAAACACAATCATCTCAATTACATTTTTCATTCATCTCAACCTACCCCTCTGCAAAGAGACGACATATCTTAGGATGTCCTCGGGTAAAATTAACAAAGCGCTAGCAAACCGTCACTAATATGCCATATCGATGACATCACTACCTTGATTTGTCCTGTGCAAGCTGGGTCTTCAACTGGGCGATGGGCAACCTGTCACTAGTTCCATACACCACAACCCTAAAATGCATACTTAAAAGTGATCTAAGACATTTTACGTTGCGCCGAGGTTCTGTCAACCTCGAAAGGGAATAAAAGACGTGAATGTGTATGTATGTATGTATATGTAAAACCTTGATAGTATAATGTTGTTGGTATTCATTTTTATACCCATAAACTATTGAATAAACTTTCACCATTTGAGCAATGCCATGGATATGTAGGTTTATTGTGCTTTATCATATTAAAGGTGGATTTTTAGAACGCATTATGTATTAAAATTACCACACACTTTCAACCATACTATTCTATTAAATACAGTTATATGCTTAACATACATACGAATTGCGACCGTTATCCCTCGCGGGGTAATCAGAGGTTTGAGTGCCGACCGAATTTAAAGAGTAAGTAGTGCGTGACCTCATAGACCAAATAGTCAGTACTTGAAATTCCATTCTCATTGAATCTGTCACTGACTATTACGTTTAAATGTTTATTTCTAAGTTGAGTTTGTATATGATAAAGTAATGTTCAGACAGCAAGGTACCTACAGAGGTATGAATCATCTTAATTCACTTCTAAATCGAACTTGAGAAGTTGTGAGCCCATCACCGATTATGTTTTAAGTATCTAGCAAGATTGGAAGGTTTTTCCGAATGTTTCTCTCACTAAACACAACAACACATACTCACTCAACCAGATACTGTTCACACACATATAAGAGTTCTTTAGTTATTATACAGAATCTCGGAAATGTATCTCCTAGGTCATCTTAACATTACTATTGGGATCGTGATTATAGAATATAAGTGACAGGTCGTTCATCCAATATTTTACAGTAAAAATATCTTAGTAGCATTCCACGACATGCTAGAAAGACCGGCAGCTAGGTCCAGTTCCTCATACATACATATCACGCCTGATTCCCTGTAGAGGGGTAAGCAGAGATCACGTATCCCATTTGTCCCGATCCTGGCAGACCAAATTCGCTTCATTGACAAGTTTCTCATTTGAACTATTTAAAATTATTCCCACTTTAGAAGTATATATAATTTTCTAATGTGTACAGATGTCATTGAAGCGAAAAGCTCACCTCTACCTACCACTCTGTTGGAAAAGGGCGTGATGTGTAATGTGCGTAAGACATGTAATTATAGTTTTAAGAGATTCGCAATTTATACTCATGATGAATAACTAATGGGACTCATCGCGTAGGTTTTTATATACTAAAGATACCTTCATTATTAACCCGACGTTTCGGCTACGGGCAGAACATGACCAAGGCTACTGCAACGTAGCCGAAACATCGGGTTAATAATAAAGATACCTTTATTATATAAAAACTTATGCGATAAGTCCCGTTAGTTATTAATCATATGACTGTTAGTTAAGTTATGGAATGTTTTTTTTATTTTCTCTACAGATACACAGGCCACTGTCCCGAGTACAAGTACCGCATCGGCAACACCTATGGCTCCACCACACACAAGATCTTGCTGGACCCCAGCGTGCAACATGCCGAGAGACTGGTGCTGTCAGATCGGACCACGGATGACTATCAGGTATAGACATTAGATTATTAGATATATAATACATCGAAGAATAGGTACAGGTGTTAACTATTGTCAATGTATAAGAAAAGCCATACCTCACTATACATGATGACTTGTAGATACACAGAATAATTGAATTGCTACTGAGTTGCACCGGATGGGGAATGACCTCGGAATTTAGTATTTCGAATCGTTTATCCCCCCACTTGTTTGTTAAGTGATCAATAAAAGTACTACATTAAATTAATGTACGAAAAACATTCGTAAATTTTGTCATTATATTAAGTTTTTTACCATATACTATGTTTGCAGATCTTTCACCCGGCTCAAACTGACATCGATGTGGTGAACGCAAGATTCCGCAATGGCGATCCTGTTTACAAGCACCCCATGATACCTGGCTATGAAGGTAAGACGTTTATGTTTTACAATAACGTGAAGGTGATTAACACTTGTTCCCTGCTATCTGCGACATAAATATAATTTAAACTAGCTGCTTTTCATACCAGTATTTTAAGAGCGGCGTAAAGGACTTACCCAATACTTTGAAACAATTCCATGATAATGCTATGATGACCACAAAACCAAAGATAAAAATTGTTAATACATGCATACACATCTCTCCTGATTTAGCGCCCTGATAGAGCGCCCAGACATCACGGATCCCCATCCTTTCCGATCCTACCAAACCCCTTTCGCTTCATTGACATACACCTCCTCATATTGTGTCACAGAGGACGTGGTTTTATTTGTACTTATGTATATGTTAATGAAACGTCAGAAATAGTCAGGAACGAAAATAGGGACCTGAAACCTCTACTTTCTTTAGAGAAACTGACTTAACATGTTATAGTCATTAACTTAAGTGTCATTTATTGTCATCCACGAAAATCTTTGGTCACATTTTGCCGTAATTTGACACTTTAGGCACTCCACTATGTGCGAAAGTGTCAAATTACGACCACTGAATTTACTGTATCGCTACAAGTAATATTGTGCCTATGCATTAGTGCAGTAAGACCTCTGTACCCAATATGACAGGTGGTGATCCCCGCGTCAGGTATTAGAGAAAAACTGTCCTATCACATTAGGAAATGTAGGTCGTCACTTGCACAGATGGTTCAACCTTTTACCGCAATGTCCCACGGTTCCAAAATGTAACAATGGCCGCTCTGTGCCGAATCTTAAGCTGTAATCTCGGGTTATGTAAATTACAATATGAGTATTGAAGTTTTGTAATAGTTAAACCATTTTTGGGGAGGTATTAACTCAAATAGACGATATACTGAAAAAAGAGACTTTGGAAATACCTATGACCGCCATATATGTACATGTTAATTCATTTCGGGGTATACGGAACCTCGGAGATATAATATCTCCTAGGCTCTTATCAGCACGAATATTGGGGTTGCGATATCATAATGGATCATCGGTGACAGGTTGCGAGCCCATTGCTGAATAGATTCTATTTACCAGTCTATTCGGTAGTAGTACGGGCAAAATGGCAGCTAGTAATCATTCTTTTTACGTCCCAGACTAGCACTGTAAATGGAGGTGTATGGATGGGAAAAATAGGTAACTGCAATCGCTGCCTATAATTTAAACTGCGAATCTCGCAAAAAAATTTCTATTTCTAAATTCTGCATGTCTTCATTTCTCCATACACAATTAGAGTGTAAACGTGTTTTTGGGAGCAGAAAGGCGTTACACTAAGACCGGCCATTGTTTTTCTTATCTGTGTGTCACGTGACGTCATCATATGCAGATTATCTTACTTCACTTGTTTTCCGTGTTGAGAATTTCTATTTGTGTCAATTGTTTGTTTACATGAAAAGAAACTTTAAGTTATGATCGTACTAGTGTAAATATTAGTATGTTTACAAAATGTTGTAATTATGTTTTGTATTGTGCTTACATGATAGAATGTGAGGAAACTGTTTTTTATATACAGATTAATAGTTCTTAATGTGTTTTCCCTTATTTACTAGGAAGCAAAATTATTTATATATGTGTAAACTACACATATTATATATACTATTCGTTAACTTATTCGAGATTGTCATAAGCTTTAATTACCTACAAAAGTCTAAGGTCATTTAAATACAGTAGGTTATTTCCTGTACTAGAGTCTGGGACATAAAAGGAATGCTAACTAGCTGCCGTTTTTCCCAGTTCTTCGTAGGAGGCGGCTAAGCGACTAGGGGTAAATAGAATCTATTGGGCGATGGGCTAGCAACCGGTCACCAATATTCAGAATAGATGATAACTAGGTTCCCTATAGACACAGATATAAGAATTCTATACTAGTACTCTCGATATTGATCGAAGACTAAAATAGTGATCGATTTACATCACACTTAAAGTGTCGTTTCGAAAACGTAACAATGTAAAGTGAACTTTAGATGTACTTGCATTTCCATAGCCTTTCTTAATTGGATTGGTTAACTAGTTGGCAACTCCGCAAAGAGTTTATCTTAATCAGATAAACCTCTTTTGTTGCGTTGGCCAACGTTGACTCTCGTTGCCTCACCGATGTGTAGGTTGGTGATACGTTGTTTTACTTTCATATATATGTAATTACGTCCTTTTAATCCTTTTGGGAACAGAAACTGAAATATAGACACTACTCGTATTAGTTCCGACTTAATATTATTCTTCGGTTACCTTTCATATACATTACGTAGAGGCCAGCCCAATAAAACATATGACAGTCAGATAGACGCCATATTGAAAAAGGGTGATGTTAGAACTACCTATAACCACCGAGTGTGTCTGAGGAGATGTATGAGGGTTAATGAAGCGAAAGTGGTCTGTCAGGATCAGGACTTATAGGAATCCGTGATCAGGCGTGATGTGTATGCAAGCCATTAAATATCGGTACTAATAGTAAATCAAATTCGATTTACCATTAGTACCAATTCACCAACCGTGAAGAAAGGTAGCTAGCATTATATTTACGTCTCAGTGCACAGTAGTTTTACCTATCAATAAATTGCTCTACTGTAATAAATCTCTTACACCATAGGTCATTGTTATATCACAATCAATCAATTCCATTGCTACTTCATTTTAATCTGAAACACGACCCAGATCAAAAGTAAAGCTTAGTTAAATGTCAATGTCAATATTCAAACTGTTCCTTACTAGATTCGACGAGAATATAATGTTTAGTAGCTGTATTTCTGCTTGGTATCTCGTGGGAAAGGACTTAGGGACTAGAGTACCCGCCACAAAGGGTGGCAGTTGGAGGCGTCGCCACAGTCGCGTAATCCAGTGTTGCCAGTAAACACGCCAAAACTAGCACTCACTGTGCCATACGGCTCGATACATTATATTGAGGTTTCATTTGTAACGATCTTTGGTTGCAGAGCTATAAACTGAAATAAAACAAATTAATATACCAAAGTCAAAAGTCAAAATATTTTTATTCAAAATAGGCCCTATCATAAGCTCTCTTTGAAAGTTATTTTATGATCTAAGTACAAATTAAAAAAACTATATATTGACAAAAGGAATATATATGAGTGAAGTGGAAGGGCGGTTACGTAGGGGCCGGCCTAATAAGACATATATGTAACAGTCAGATAGACGCTATATTGAAAAAAGGTGACGTTAGGAGTACCTATAACCGCCGAGAGTGTATTAGAGAATGTATGAATGTCAATGAAGCGAAAGTGGTCTGTCAGGATCGGGACAAATGGGGATCCGTGATCTCTGCCTACCCCTCTACAGGGAATCAGGCGTGATGTGTATGTATGTATGTAAAAAAACTATTTCAAACATGGCACTGAGCATTGTCTTTACATATTTTTACCGAGGTTAGTTCACCAACCATTTCGGCTGCTCAAGATGCCACGTCATGAAGACCACGACCGCTCTGATAAGAGCGTAACGATTGAGAAGAAGAAGTTCAGCGGAGACCCTTGGAGAAGAACTAACAAGAAACTCCAGAAATCAATTTATTATAATCACCCTTAACAAACATAAAAATTACAAAGAGTGGGCAAAAAACACAACGCTGGTAATACTAAATTTACCTTTCATACAAAATAACACGCAATGGCGGAAACGTCAAATTTAGTTCCAAGTTTGGCTACTGCCACCTTATGTGGCGGGTACTCTACCCGCCACATAAGGTGGCAGTTGGAGGCGTCGCCACAGTCGCGTAATCCAGTGTTGCCAGTAAACACGCCAAAACTAGCACTCACTGTGCCATACGGCTCGATACATTATATTGAGGTTTCATTTGTAACGATCTTTGGTTGCAGAGCTATAAACTCAAATAAAACAAATTAATATACCAAAGTCAAAAGTCAAAATATTTTTATTCAAAATAGGCCCTATCATAAGCTCTCTTTGAAAGTTATTTTATGATCTAAGTACAAATTAAAAAAACTATATATTGACAAAAGGAATATATATGAGTGAAGTGGAAGGGTGGTTACGTAGGGGCCGGCCTAATAAGACATATATGTAACAGTCAGATAGACGCTATATTGAAAAAAGGTGACGTTAGGAGTACCTATAACCGCCGAGAGTGTATTAGAGAATGTATGAATGTCAATGAAGCGAAAGTGGTCTGTCAGGATCGGGACAAATGGGGATCCGTGATCTCTGCCTACCCCTCTACAGGGAATCAGGCGTAATGTGTATGTATGTATGTAAAAAAACTATTTCAAACATGGCACTGAGCATTGTCTTTACATATTTTTACCGAGGTTAGTTCACCAACCATTTCGGCTGCTCAAGATGCCACGTCATGAAGACCACGACCGCTCTGATAAGAGCGTAACGATTGAGAAGAAGAAGTTCAGCGGAGACCCTTGGAGAAGAACTAACAAGAAACTCCAGAAATCAATTTATTATAATCACCCTTAACAAACATAAAAATTACAAAGAGTGGGCAAAAAACACAACGCTGGTAATACTAAATTTACCTTTCATACAAAATAACACGCAATGGCGGAAACGTCAAATTTAGTTCCAAGTTTGGCTACTGCCACCTTATGTGGCGGGTACTCTAATCCATAAAATATGCACCATAGATAGATAGATTATGTGTATATAGATTATAATTATACATAGATAATGTATAAATAGATATTGGGTGATGGGTAACTTACAGATAAATATCATACACAATTTCATTTGTCCATTTCATGGAACAATGTTCGTAGTACTCGTATTATACTTACATACTGATTAAGAATGGAATAAAACCTGGAAACTTCTGTTGCGATTCCTTTTAACCATCACCTTTTAATCAACCTATCACCTTTTAACCATAAGCTTCAATGATATATTAGATTTTAGTTATGTAGATGTTTTGCAGATGAATTAAGTAAACTGACGAAATCTATACATAAATGTGTATGAGGTGAATAGTGTGGATGTAATTAAACGTATGACGATCAACTAATCAAGTGGTTTCTCAGGATCGGGACAGATGGGGATCCGTGATCTCTGCCTACCCCTCTACAGGGAATGAGGCGTGATGTGTATGTATGACTATCAACTAATATTGTACGTTCTATAATTGTAAAGTTGTGAACAAAAATGCGCTACATAGAAGTACTCTGCGACCTAAAATACAGGTTCTACATAGATCGGGTACATATTGATTTTTTTCCTAATATTAAATAAAGATTAAATAAATATATATTTACAACTAAAAGACATTAGAAGTATCTTCAACCGCCAATACTGTACAATGAAATGTCAATGAAACGAATTTAAATTAATAGGTAAGGCTAAGCCAGAATCAAGTATGAATTTCACACAATCAACATTAACTGAGACGAATCTTATTCACACTTGCGCGGGGTTGCCATGTGCGCTTGGTTCCATTAATGAAAATTATTATATAATTAATTTTGTCTATTTGTGTATATGTATTACTGCGTCTAGTGTGAATAAAAGGAATTTTATTTTATTTTTTTTTAATTCAGGGCGTCCTGCCCGTCTGGGGCTTTAATCCACTAATTCCTATTTGGACGATACAACTGCGTTGCTACTGCGTCTCTGCTGTAAAAGTGGTAGTCTGCAAAAATTTTGATCTATCACAGTTGTACCTCGATAGTGTGTGCCACTGTCACAGCCATCACATCTGTAGCGCTTTGGTGACAACTGAATATCAAAGCTGTCAAAACAATAGTGAAGTACCAAAAATAACGATAATGAACTTATATTGAAGCACGATTGATTAGACGATTTTTTGCAATTCGGACGCAGTTTGATAGCGTTTCAGTGGCGTAAAGTTGTTAGTTGAGTACCAAAAGTGTCTAATTACTGCTACTGACGAGCTAGTGTATCACTACTGAACTAATATCGTGCCTAAAATGCTAAAACTAAGAACCCTGCAGGTCCATATTCTTTATGTATGTATACAAATGTCACTAGGATTCCTGCCCCGTTTAAACGCCCATTTCGGGCAGCGGTACACGGTGTCGGCAACAGAGGCCCTGTCGGAGTTCCAAAGGGTCCAATTGAACGAGAGGGCCGCCAAGCAAATGCTGAACCGCGTGGTGAACCTACAACAGGGCAAGGGACAGCCTTGGGACCTCAAGGACCGATTCGTAAGTTGACGACTGTTGGAGGAAGTTACGGGGATCGGAGTAATATGAATTGAAAGTTGTGTTAACGTTATGGTTTTGAATTTGAGTTAATTATGTTTAAGGTTCAGGGATCTTGTCACGATTGTTAGTGTAGGGAAGGACTTAAATTTAGGTTGGTTCAGGCGATTTTGTCTCCGAAGGTTATTGGAAATATAAAGGCTTTAAATGTAGTTACTTCTTATTATAACAGATTCATCTTAATTGTTATACGGGAAAAGTTTATCTATTATATTATTTATCGTAGAGTACATATGTATATTTTCGTGTACATTTTCGTAAATTAAATACTAGGGTTTATTCTTTAACAAAACAAAATATCCTGAGCAACTTTTTAACTTAAAAAGAATCGTGACAAGTCCCGTGAATCTTAAATAAAAAAAAGTAACCCGTGATTCCCTCCCACAGTCGGCGACCGCGGAGTTCCACCTGCCTTTGGTGGTGGTGAGGCCGGAATGCGCTGGCATCCTCAGGGACGTGGCCATGGATGAGCCGAAACTAGCCCCTGCCAGCCACTCCGTCAGCCCCTACTTCATGGAGAATGAGGATCCGGAGAAATTTATGGTCAAAGGTGGACTTAAAAAATATACTATAACGGTTTTTGGGATGATTGTTGCAATGTTCTGAATTTTGATAGGGTTGGTTTCTCAAGCTTTTAAAACGTTGTGATGGAATAGTTCTCCACTGCATCGAATTTTGTTTAAATGAAACTGCGGTCTAGCTTTTGGCAATACCAATGACTTAAAGTTAGCTTATAGCATATTATTTACAATATTTTATATTAATTACATCATGTCAACTATAACATTACAGAAACTAGGTATCCAATGTAGTGGCAATCTACATTCATTCATACAATAAATAAACGGCAGATGCTAGTATTCATGTTATGGCATAATTATACTAATCTAGGACAAAAAGCCTATAGTTTCAAAAGTCAGTTTCAGTCTAAAGTTTGAAGCACTAGATAGTTATAAAAAGCATAACTAATTGTCTTTGGTCAGTCACCATGGTAATTTATTTAATTAGTAAACAAATTCGGAAGTCAGTGTTCACAGTGGAGGGAGGCGCGTTTATTTAATTTATTTTCGCTCACATTCATTCGTGTTCTGGATGTCCTATCAAAAGGCCCATTCGTCCTTTGTCCGTACGCAAATCTGGGGCAATCAGCCCGCTGAATCCATCCGTGAGTATCGACCATTTGAACCATAACGTACATAACTATCACAACCGAATAAAAAGTAAATAGAGGCTCGAATAAAAAGTGTTAAAGTTAATAACTCATCAATGTGGCAATGAGTCCAATAGCGTTCATAATAGTATCACTACATAGTTTAAAACAAAGTCACTTTCTTTGTCGCTATGTCCCTTTGTATGCTTAAATCTTTGAAACTACACAACGGATTTTGATGCGTTTTTTTTAATAGATAGAGTGATTCAAGAGGAAGGTTTATAAGTATAATAACATCCATTAAATAGTGGAGTAGGCTATATATTTTATACCCGTGCGAAGCCGGAGCGGGATATAATCTCAAAAGGTGTATTCTAGACCCTTGTTTGTTTGTTATAGGTTTTGCGGGTCATGTACCTTACGGATTCCACCGCTTTGGCGAGACCAACAAGAAGTTAACAAACTCGGCCCTATGCGATTTCACTTCCAACTACAGAAGACGTCAGAGCACTGAATGGGCGCCTGTCAGTGTTATCAAGTAAGTCTTGTTTAAATTAATTGATGTAGACTTTGTAAGTGGATTTTTCATATTTTTTTTAATATTATTAATATGTATTTAAATTTAAAAGTACTGTTTTAATAGCATCTTTATATTAATTTAGATTATTTATAGTAATTGTTGTATTGTTAATGTAATCACTGCCTTTTGAACATATTTTTACGCAACTAACGCGTTGATGTCTAGGTTGATAATTTGCCGTGACATTAGCAATTTTATTTCGAACTGACGTTTACGGCTTAAATAAAAAAAACTAACCAACTTTAGCAAACGAAAGTTCTACATGTTTTGTTTAGATGCGTAATATTTTTAATTAAACATAATCAAAGTATATTCAAGATGACGAAGAAGAAACTCCTACCAGAACTCTCCAAGGAGGAGAAGATGGTGATAGTGATATCTGAAATAATACAAGAGTTGCTTGTGGCCCATCGACAAAACAAAGATGTTAACCTCAACAAGATGAAAACCCGTATTTCATCTAAATACGGACTTGGGACGTCTCCTAGACTCGTGGATATCATAGCAGCAGTCCCCGCTGATGCTAAAAAGATCCTTTTACCCAAATTAAAGGCCAAACCTATCCGTACAGCATCAGGAATTGCAGTCGTGGCTGTGATGTGTAAACCTCACCGATGTCCGCATATTAATTACACGGGTAATATCTGTGTGTACTGCCCGGGTGGGCCTGACTCTGACTTTGAGTATTCTACCCAGAGTTACACGGGATATGAGCCAACTTCTATGAGGGCTATAAGAGCGAGGTATAATCCGTATTTGCAAACGCGGCACCGGGTTGAACAGTTGAAGCAACTGGGGCATAGTGTGGATAAAGTGGAGTTCATTGTGATGGGAGGCACGTTTATGAGTCTCCCAGAAGATTATAGGGACTACTTTATCAGGTAAGTTTGTTTAACGTGTTTTAAAAGTGTTACTTGTACTTTTTATTTAGTTTTTTGATCTAACCTTTGGGTTATTAAGGTTGGTGTTTATTCATGTATATAGTAATGAGATAATGAATTACACAAAATGTTAACACTTATACTCTCCAAATGAGTCCTTGTACATCTGGCATAAATAACTTAATTTAGAATTTTAATTATTTACTCATTTTTAAAATAATATTAACATACATATACAAACCATTCTCCTCACAATATATATATTTTTTTATAAGTTTTAAACACTATTAACCTTACATTGTCATAAATACTTTCAGGAATCTCCACGATGCTCTATCAGGCCATACTTCTAACAGTGTGGCGGAGGCAGTGAAGTTTTCAGAGAGGGCCAAAACCAAGTGCATAGGTATCACCATAGAGACTAGACCAGACTATTGTCTACATAGACATATGAGTGATATGCTTAACTATGGGTGTACTAGGTGAGTTTGTCTTAGAATCTTTGAGAGGTTCTTGTGCTATCTAGGGTGTAAATATTATGGAAATCTAGAATTTAAATAGAATACTAACTAGCTGCTGTTCTTCCCAGTACGTCATAGGCGGTGGTTAAGGAACTTTCTAATAATATTGGAGTTGTGCAAGTATTGTAATGGAATATTGATGACTGGTTGCTAGCCTACTGCCCATAAGATTCAGTGGACCATTAGTTCCACTGATGCCTGCATGCTAAAACACACTCCATTTTCTGAGACTGGCACGTAATAATATAAATAATTATTTTGTTCATAAATACTCACATCCTTTAATACCTTTTGAACTCAACTGAACCTCGGAGACACTATCTCCTACATCACTTTTAGCATGAATATTGGGGTAGTGATGTAATTTTATTCTTTTGTAAATGTTCCAGATTAGAGATTGGTGTGCAGTCAGTGTATGAGGATATAGCGAGGGATACTAACAGGGGGCACACTGTCAAAGCTGTGTGCGAGAACTTCAATCTGGCTAAGGATGCTGGGTTCAAGGTAAATATTATATGAAATGTACATTATTGCTATTGTGGCTTGTGGACAGATATCAAACAGAATTTATTTCTGATCTTAATAAACCATACTACATTTACTATTATAAATATATACCTACCTGGGTTAATAGAAAGTAAAGAACACAATTTTACATGATCTTTGAACCAAATTTGCTTCACTATCCTCCAGCAGTGAGTTTTAAAACCATGGAACCTTTTTATTTTGCATTCAAGTAGCAAAATTACCTATAAATACACAAGGAGTTGTAAGCAATTTAAGTATAATATACAGTCATAGGTCTTGTTAGTACCAGATAGTCAATTCTCATTGGGACAAGTAGTAAACCTCACTATTACCTGTTCTAAAAAGTTTATAGGTTGCCTTAATAATATTTTTAACTAAAATATGTACAATTTATAAATAACTAATAATAAAACCTTTTAAAATTCCAGATAGTAGCCCATATGATGCCAGACCTACCTAACGTCGACTTTGAAAGGGACGTGGAACAATTTATAGAGTTCTTTGAGAACCCAGCGTTCAGAGCTGATGGCCTCAAGATATACCCAACCCTAGTTATAAGGGGAACCGGGTTGTATGAGCTCTGGAAGACGGGCAGGTACCGCAGTTACCCCCCTTCGACTTTGGTGGATTTGATAGCGAAGATCTTGGCCTTAGTGCCTCCGTGGACTAGGGTTTATAGGTATGTATGAGAGATTTTATTTAATAAAAAGCATTTATTTACGGCCACATAAACATATAGTTTTGTTTAATACACATTACATACATACATACACATCACGCCTGATTCCCTGTAGAGGGGTAGGCAGAGATCACGGATCCCCATTTGTCCCGATCCTGACAGACCACTTTCGCTTCATTGACATTCATACATTCTCTCATACACTCTCGGCGGTTATAGGTACTTCTAACGTCACCTTATACACATTACAATAATAAATTAAGGGATATGATATACAATGGTGTATACAGCGGTGTCAGAATTGTATCGAGAGCAGAAACCTTAGCATAGGTGTAGGTTATATTTTGAGTATAAACAATCTTTAATGTATAAATTATGTAGATTCACACACAAATTATTATGCAAAAAAATGCTTATTCATCTCATAAATTAAAGTGTATCAATTTAAATTAATCTGAATCTCTAACATAGGTAAACATTCACATACATACTATAATCTCTTCAGGCTGGACAGAACATTCTACATATTAATATAATATCTCCTGTCACTTTAGCATAACTATTGTGGATGCGATGTTATAGATGAACATTGGTTGCTAACCCATTGCCCAATAGATTATATTTACTCCTGTCCCTAGTCGCCTCCAAGACATGTCGTGAATGCTAACTATAGTGTATTCGCGTTAAGAAAATAGTGACATCATCATTACCCAAACGATTTGACCAATGAGACGTGACAACGTTTTCTCATTCACTCAAGTCTCATTGGCCAGTTTAACGTCTGAATATTATGACGTCACTATTTTCTTAACGCGAATACACTATAGTTTCCTTTTTACGTGACACACTATCACTAAAAAACCCTTCATTTTCATTCATTCATTATCAGCCTGTAGTAATCCACTGTTGGACATAAGTCTCCCCCATATGACGCCACTTCTCCCTGCCAGTGGCCGTTCGCATACATTCGATGCTGGCCAACCTTCGCAGGTCGTCTTCCCACCTTGCCGGGGGACGCCCCACATTACGTGTACTAAAACGCGGTCTCCACTCTTGGACTTTTTTGCTCCAGCGACCATCAGTCCTTCTGCATACTTGATCAACCCAACTCGCAACAGCGTGCTAAAATACTCTTTACCTTATACTATATCACAACATTCGCTTCTCCTGATTAATAACTAGCGGGACTTATCGCGTAAGTTTTTATATAATAAGGTTACCTTTATTGTATAAAAACTTACGCGATAAGTCCCGCTAGTTATTAATCATAAGAAGAAATCGCGAATCTCTTAAAACTATAATTAGCTTCTCCTCTTTCCAGAGTGCAACGCGACATTCCAATGCCTCTAGTATCGTCAGGCGTGGAACACGGGAACTTACGTGAACTGGCTTTAGCTAGGATGGCGGATTTAGGCACCGATTGCCGGGATGTCAGGACCAGGGAGGTCGGCATACAAGAGATACATAATAGGGTGCGGCCGTACGAGGTGAGTTGATGTAGAAGTTTTTGATTTTATAATCTATTTATTTAATATAAAAGTCATTCACCGTATAAGGTTAAGTCGGCCTATGTAGAAGTTAGACCAAACATACATACATATCGCTGCTATACAATCAAACTTAAGTAACTCATAATGTATATATAATTTGAATGAAATATGCTACATTCAATTTATTGCCTTAGACAAACATAATTAAGATAGTTTGAGTTTCTTCAGTTTAGGTTTAATGCAGCAATATATTCGCGCCTGTACTTCCCTAACTGGATTGGAAGAGTGTGTTCGTCACATATGATCAATAATCATGACAAATCTCTCTTTCTCTACTCACACAAACAAATTACCTTTACCATACATGCTTTACTGATGATATGCCATGAGAATAATGTTACCATATTGGTACTTATGTTCTACGCGACCTTCCTCGAAATAGTATGAAAATGGACGAGTATATTAAGGACTATTATTGTGGTGTCTTCACATTTTTACGAACACTGATTTTATTTATTTTAATCGTAATATTACTATCCCGTGCTAGTGTGGTACGTAAACTGAATGGTAACTATCTACCGTTCTTCCCAGCATGTCGTAAGAGATCCCCTCTTAAGGGTAAATGAAATCTATTGGTCGAAAGGCTAGCAACTAATTATAAATACCGTTCATCCCGGCATGTCGTAATTGGGGACTAGGGTTAAATTGAATCTATATAGGCTAGCAACCTGTCACCAATATTCATGCTTAAAAGTGACATATGAGAAGTTATCGTGCTCCAAGAAAGGGATTTAAAAACATTAAGTTACTAAAGTATGTATTACTAATACCGACAGACAATGTTTCATTTTCTATTTCATTTACAGGTAGAGCTAATAAGACGCGATTATATGGCAAACGGAGGCTGGGAGACATTCCTGGCATATGAAGACCCTGATCAGGATATCCTGGTGGGGTTGCTAAGGCTCAGGAAGTGCGCCTCGGATACATACCGTCCGGAATTGAAGCCGGGACCCTCGAGTCAGTTTAAACAGTGCAGCATAGTTAGAGAACTGCATGTTTATGGATCTGTTGTGCCGGTGAGTTGATTGATTACACATACGTACATAATTACATATAGTCACAATCGTAGAGTCATTTTATGAAAGGGGCATGCTTCTATGGTTTCGATATGTTATGCGGTTGAATGATAGCAGATTGACAAAAGCAATATATGTGGGTGAAGTGGAATTGTTTACGTAGGAGCCGGCGCAATAAGACATGGGACATTAGATAGACGCTATATTGAACGTTACCGTTAGGAGTACCTATAACCGCCGAGTGTGTATGAGAAGATGTATGAGTGTCAATGAAGCGAAAGTTGTCTGTCAGATGGACAAATGAGGATCCGTGATCTCTACCTACCCCTCTACAGGGAATCAGGCGTGATGTGTATATATGTATGGTGTCCTACTGTTAAGCATTCCGGGGTACATAGTTCTACAACCCTTGCAAACTCCATTCATACACCTCTGCACACACACTCGACAGCTATAGTATAGATTATAATTACAGGTAAACGCCCGTGATCCAACCAAGTTCCAACACCAAGGCTTCGGAATGCTCTTAATGGAGGAAGCGGAAAGGATAGCGCGGGAGGAACATGGCTCCGACAAAATGGCCGTCATTTCCGGTGTCGGTACCCGCAATTACTACGCTAAAATTGGGTATCATTTGGAAGGGCCTTATATGGTCAAAATGCTGTACTGATTGTCATACTATTGGTTTTAATCTATTTTATATTCTTAGATATCACGAGCCTAAAACTACGGAGAAGTAAATATGTTTTGGAGAGTCGCTTTAAACAAAAAGGAAGTAAAAGTTTTTTTAATTTTGTAAAGAAGATGTTACATAAAACCTTGTTTTTATTAGATGAATCTACTTGTAATATATTGTAGTTCAAATGGTTTTCATAAAAATAAGTTATATGGCAATAATTTTGACTATTTCAGGTTAGTTACAGTATGGTTAAATGAATGATACCAAAGGTATTTTTCAGTAATGAAACATGAAGAATGTGATTCTGTTAACCTATGTGAAGAAAAATATGTATATATTTAATTATTGTAAAATAATAAATGTTTTTATGGTTGATGAAATTTTATTTTTTATCCTTACTGACAACACTGACACTGTGTCGTGTTTCTATGTGGCATTCAGTGTTACCTCATTTAAATGATTTATTTCCCTTTCGTGAATTTTATTCTAAGTAACAGATTATTATGTTTATTTAGAATTTATTCTAAGAGCTTTATAGTATTTTTTATGATACTATAGTTTCTTAGTATTTGTATTAGAAATTAGATTTGTAACAGAATTAGAACAATAGAGTACAATACTTGTATAACGTAAACAATTTATTAGTTATAGAAGTTTTAATACCAATATAGGAATTTTAATCATTTTGGATTTTAAATGGTAAAAACTTAGGTTACGTACTCCTTATCCCCGTGTTTGCTGGGATGTAAAAAGAATGCGAACTAGCTGCAGTTCTTCCCGGAATGTCGTAGGAGGCGACTAAGGGTCTATGGGTTAGTAGAATCTATTGGGCGATGGGCTAGCAACCTATTACCAATGTACCATTATGACATTTTAACCCCAATATTCATGCTAAAAGTGAGCTAAGAAATATATATCTTTGAGGTTCTGTCCACCCCGAAAGGGATTAAAGGACGTGAATGTATATGTAGTTATTACCTAATTTTACTTTCATCATTAATACTAATAAGTGTGTACACCTATGACCAATACCTACCCTGTTCCGAGAAGAGGTGAGGGAAAACATCGTGAGGCAACCTGCCTATCCCTCAGGATAGGTAATAGTCAGTGCCTATATACGGCGATACGGTTCACTACCTATCAAGTTGGGTGCTGTCTATCTAGTGATACGCGGGCTTCGAATGACCCATACCTTACATGCCTTCGAAATTTCGGAAATGGGCATTCAAGCCTCAGACTACGCCGCCATAATAAAAAAGGGAGTGTGTATACATAAGTCGTGAAGCGTATGTTTATGTATGTTACCTACCCTGTTCCCCTTTTCCCAGGACGGATCCCCCCCTATCCATCAACCCCACGGAGATCTACCATAAACACGTGGGCATGCTGCCTAACTACGCGGGACATGTACCCGGAGAACTCTTCAGGTAAGTTATCTATTACATATAGTCAATCAGTTATTTTTAAACACTCGTGATTTATACTCATTTTATTTACTATGAGAGACCAGGTCATATCACGATAAATTAATAAAGATATCTGATTACCTTTATTTTTGCCCGACGTTTCGACCTAGTTGCATAGGCCGTGGTCGCGGGAGTCTTCCAGGTAATCAGATATCTTTATTAATTTATCGTGATATGACCCGGTCTCTCATAGTAAATAAAATACAGTCAATCAGCCTATAGAAATCCACTGCGGGACTTAGGCCTCCCCATAAGTACCACTCATGGCCCTCAGCCAGACACTATCAGCGAAGTTCTGGGGTCTAAGTCTACTAATCTTTTTGTAAAATAATAGATCAATCAGAGCAGTAATAGTGTGAAGTTGGTAGTGGATTACCAAGTGACAAATTTCGCTATTTTTTAAAGTGTTTTGACACTAGGAAACTTCTTCACGATATTTTCCCTCGCTATTAAAACCTTTCATGTTCTAAGAGACAAGAAAAGGATACTATACTTAGATCATAATTCCTAATTGCCTATAATTTAAAGTCATATTTAGACGTCAAATCTTATTCCTAATTATGTTCACCCTTTCGAAGATTATAAATGTGATGTATGGTTTCAGGTTCGGCAAGACTTTTGGCAATGACACCAGAGATGCTAAACGCTGGCTTAGGTCTGACTTCATGCCCTAAAAGCCTAGATATTCCCCAAGAGGACTAAATTACAAGTAAAAGTAATTTTAGGCACTGAAATTTATAAGATTATGCAAAATATACGAATAAGTATATACTATTGAATACATTTTTTTATTTAAAGTCCCGTACTAGACTTGGATATAAATATAACTCTACCAGATGCTGGTGTGTCGTAAAAGGCAACTAAGGGACTTAGGGGTAACCAATTTTCCTATACCATACATGTCCCTATTAAGTATAAAGGTGAATCAAGTATTTATACAGGGTGGCGCATTCAAAACGGTCAGTATGGGGAAGTCTGAAACTATAAGAGATACGAAGATTTGTTCTTAGGAACCATGTCACCGATTTTGATAAAAATAAAAACTGCATTCATACTTTCTTTGAAAAAACAACTGTAACCAGGACGGGAATCGAACCCCGTTTCTTTGAAAAAATAAAATTGTTCTTTTCACTTTTTCTTTTTAAATATCGATTGTGTAGGTCTTAAACTGTAAATGTCTCTATGAAACATGATGTCCAAAATTAATAAAATGCATTGTTTTGGCATACTTTAATTTATCATAGTAGGTGTTCTAAGTGACCACCTTTGTTTTCAATACAATATTCAAGACGTTTAGATAAAGACTTTACTATTGAATTTTGTATTTTCATGTGTTGAATTTGCGTTAAATTTGACTCTATTGCTACTTTTAGGTCTTCAACGGTGTCATAGCTTGTTTTGGAAAATTCAGTCTTAACGTAACCCCACAAGAAATTTTCAAATATGGTTTAACACGTCACTTTAAGTGGACTTTTCAATTGATTGTTAGTGTTTGATTACTGTAGATAACAAAACTTTTTAAACGGATTAATGCAATGCTAATGTCACATGATATGGTGTATGTAACAAGTAGAGAGGTACAAAACTACAAACAGCCATAGAGACAATTTTATGTCTGAACTTGTTGAGTATTGTAACGGTGTATGTAAACTAAAATATGCCAAAACAATGCATTTTATTCATTTTCGACACCATGTTTCATAGGAACATTTATAGCTTAAGACCTACACAATCGATATTTAAAAAGAAAAAGTGAAAAGGGCAAGTTTATTTTTTCAAAGCAACCGGGTTCGATTCCCGTACAGGATACAGTTCTTTTTTCAAAGAAAGTATGAATGCAGTTTTTATTTTTATCAAAATCGGTGACATGGTTCCTAAGAACAAATCTTCGTATCTCTTATAGTTTCAGACTTTCCCATACTGACCGTTTTGAATGCGCCACCCTGTATATTGGTGACAGTTTACTAACCCATAGTCTAACATATTCCCTTCACCTCGAACCCTTTAGTCTGTTCTTACGACATTCCGAACAGAAGTATATTGTTTGAATTAGACAAAACCACATGTTGACCAGATAGTACTCAATGTGACAGTTGGTAAGCCATGTCGCTATTTACAAGCACTATTACTTGTTCGGGGAACAGGTAGGTTTCCTCACGATGTTTTCTCTCACGGTAGTAATCGACGCATTTCGTAAATGTATTGAATTATACCTAACAAAGGTTTTGTGTGCTTCTAATTACGTTCTAGAAGGTAATAATAAGATCTCAAATATTTGACTTAATGTCCCGCATTATTGATTCAGTCACGCCACAGCGTTTACCGAAATAATTGGGATTATGTGATAAATTATTTATCTAACACGTTGCTGTATACAGACAAAGAAATTACACTCAAATTGGATTAGTGTATTAATACATACGATACATGATTTACTAAGATACCTTAATTACTTTATTTTAGACACGCAAAATTTGGTGTTTAATCTATCTTGTTGTTGAACCAGCATACATATACATTCACGTCCTTTAATCGGTTTCAATCGAATCATCTCCTTGGTTGCGTTTTAGCATGAATATTGGGATGGTGAAGTCATAGGAACAACGGTAACAGGTTGCTAGCCCATCGTCCAATAAAACAAACTAAACTAAACTAAAGTCACCTCTTAAGACATGCCGGAAAGAACGGCAGCTAGTTAGCACCCCTTTTACGTCCTAGACTAGCAAGGGATAAAAACTAGATACAATATCAGAGACATTAACAACAATCGAATCAAGAATCAAACACGAACAATCAAGAATTTTATCATCCTTTCTGTTCAAAATGTATTGCAAGAACTACATACACACTCATAATTATGTGCGTCTCCTAGCATATGGTAAAGCAGCTTACATATAAATAGTAAATCATAATCAACGACAAGACTGGTAAGCAGAAAGTAAAGCGACTTCCCCTCACGATTAGCGTTCAAATGGTTAACCGTTCACGTTGGAGGTCGCCCAATGTTAACATTAACATGTAATTTTGTTGCTTAATCCTAGTCTCGTAGACACATCCTACAACATACCGATAAGAACGGCACTTATTCTTCAAGTACCACCATTAGGCACTGCTAAATGATACGAATAACCTAACCTTGCAGTACTTTCGTTGCACAGTGACCTTGGGCTGAGGCCGCGAAAGCAGCGACGTAACATATCGAAATAGGATGCAGCATAACACTGCGTTGGGTAATGGAATTGGTCACGTGTTTGGACGAGTTACAACTGCGAATAAAAGAAACTAACTCTTTCATTACTACTACAGAGGCAAGGTGGTCAAAGGTTCAGGTGTAGTTCAGGTGTCAGGGGAAGTAGTAATTCTATGTCCACCCCGAAACCACGTGTTAACCAAATAGTACTGAATCAATACTATCTTTTCGGGTAACATGTTGGATTAGGGAACATTTAGGTTTCCTCATGATATTTTCACTTACAGGAGTCTTCGACTTATAAACACTTTACGACTTGCGGAATAGTCAGAAGTTCGGGTGTCCAACTCTGTAATTTCGGTGGTAGTAATTCTATGGCCACATTGACTCACGTATGAAGCTGATTTTCAGTTTTCGATGTGACAAATTGTAAAAAAACCCAATGACGATCATTAACCCTTAGGTTATAGTCAGAGGTTCAGGTGTCCCTTTCCGCAATTGAGGTAGTATTCTATGGCACCCTCGAACCCACATGTTGACCAGATATTCAGTATACTACACATGACAAGTGGAAAGCCGTGTCGCCCTTTACATAAGCCTACGGTGAGTTTCATTCGAGTACGAGTTACTTACGACTTGGGGAGTATTCAGTGGTTCGCGTGTCATTTGAAATATATATATCACGCGATATATTATAATCACAAATCTTCTAAAGTTACACGGTATACATTGCACAATATAGTAGAGAACGTTTCTTTAAAATGCTCAGTCATGATATTGCTGAAATTGTATGACTGGCGATTTTGCATTTGCTAATCGGCTTATGAATATTTATATGCACTAGGAAAATACAACAACGTCGTGTGGATACATGTTTCTTGGTTACCTACCCCTTGAAAATAGAAAGCTTTATATAGTTTTAAGAGATTCGCGATTTATACTCATGATTAATAACTAACTAAAGGTACCTTATCATGAGGCTTTATATAGTGATGTCTTTTAATTTTTCGGGAAGAACAGAATCTAAAAACGATAAAATATCCTTGGTTCTTTCCAGTATTAATATTAAGATTGTAATGACAATATAACGTTGTTGCCTGATTGCTAGCCTATTGCAATAGATTCCATTTCCCTTTAGTCCCGTAGTCACCTTTTATGGCATTCGGGAAGAACAGCAGCTAGTTAGCATTCTTTTTAAGTCCCAGCTAGCACAGAATGAAACCTAAAGTTTTAAGATTTTGTATATCTAGAAAAAAAAATTAAGAATACCTTATTTATTTGGAAATCGCCATGATATAAGCAAAATACATGTACCTGTAGTAAGAACACCCGAAAGATTTTTATTGTTTAAAAATCTCCGTTCCTAATAATTGCAGATTAATATGAAACAATATTTATTTATGTTTGAATTTATTACTTCTTAAACCAAATAAATAATTGATGTTATTGTTTACAAAATAATTATAAACATAATTACAAGATAATAGTGATTAAAATAATGAGTATAACTTAGAATCAATGCTCAATACAATTATTTTTAATTTATAACCTGCTGGTTGTAATCTGTAATAATTAATACCTAAATCCAATATTACAGATTTAGAACTGGAATATATGGTAATTCTTCCTTATTTATATCTTAAGTTCACCAGCATTTCCTCAGGAAATTTTTGAGCGCTGATTACTAATGCCCCAAATATTCCTTTGTAAATATTTTTGCCCAAGATTTTTTACGTGGTCACTTGTCAAACACAACATAATACCATAGTACACATAACATACACATATTATGTATGAACGAATGTTATTATTCGATACATTTACATACATTGTACATACATTGCCTCGGGCTAGGTAATAGATAGCTATGTATACTATCTATCACGTTGGGTTCAGTCTATCTACCCAACGTAGGCTTTGATTAGCACATACCTTACATGCCTTTGAAATTTCGGAGATGGCCACTCAAGCCTTTGACTACTCCGCCACAATAAAAAAGGTACACAAACATACTGCATACACAAGTCGTGAAGCGTATGTTATTTACAAGATTCACAATTGTGTGTATTATGCTGATGTGACAGCGAGGAAGTTATCTTTGGAAACACGGAAATAGAGTAAATTCTTGTGTCGTGTGCTAGTCTGGGACTTCAGTACAATGTTACCAGCTGTTTACAAATGAGTGTTGACAAAATAAGAATTGTAAACAAAGCGATAAAAGTGAGAATGCATTGGCTAGCCTTGGCGAAAGGCCGACGACAATTGGCATTCGCAGGGATCGACCACTGTTACGAAAGTGCATTGCGAAATACCTTATTTAAATAATACATTATACAAAAAACAAACAAACGCGTTTACGACTATTAACCCTTGCGGGGTAGTCAAAGGTTCAGGTTTCCATCTCCGCAACGCGTCACCTCGAACCCACGTATTGACCAGATAGTCAGTACTCAATATGTCAGGTGGTAAGCCACGACGCCATTTATAAGGACTTTTACCTGTTCGGGGAACAGGTCAGTTTTCTCACTATGTTTTCCCTCATCGTAATGATTTCCCTCACCGCAATACATTATACTTACATTACACATGCCAATACATTAGCCAAATAAACCAACAGGGAGGGAAAAACAAGGAAACCACGGCGTTTTGGCGACACGGTTTACCATCTGTCGCATAATTTACTGACTGCCTGATTAACACGTGGGTTTGTGGGGATCCGAAAATCACTAATTCCGCAAACCCATACGATAAAAGATTTCCTGAAGTGTTTGTTTTTGGTGGCAATGAAGGGAAATTTGGTTTTCAGGATCGGGATAGTTTAGAATCGTCGATTTTCTAACCTACTCCTCTTAAGGGAAACGGGCGTGACGATGTATGTCTGATAAAAATAAACAACATAACAATCAAACCATTTAAGTAAGCCCTCTTTAATCCTAGTCAATACACTCTCTTCTAATCTGTAATTTTCCCTTATCACATATTTTTTATTCTATCGTAAGTTTTATAATACCGTTTTCGTATGACATTTTCAGCTATCGTGAATGAACTCAGTAATACACTGAGAACTAGACTTAGGTCATAAACCAATTACGAAAGTGCTTGATACCTATCTAAGTTTGTCAACTCCCGCGATAGAAATCTAGAGTTAAGTACTGTGAGAAAGGCTTTAATCTAAAATCTCTTGTTTGATGCTAACTAGTATAATAGTTGGACCTTTAACACTAACATTGAGAAATTAGAGCGTGCCTTGATAGGATCTTACCTACAACATAGGTTTCTTAACTAGTGCATAGTGAGGGAAAACATCGTGAGGAAACCTACCTATCCTGTTGTAAAGGTATAATGTGTAAACGGAAATGGATTCAACGTCTGTTAAGTTGCGGATCGCCTATCTATCCCTCTATAATTAAGGATCTTGACTCCTCTGGCAATACTGAACTATGCTCTTCCTTTGATGGTCCTCCTTCAAAATTCGAAGGAAAACGCCCGAGTGGCCGAAACACCAAGAGATGGAATTACCAGGTGACAAACCAGCTGGAGATGACGATGAGTGCTGCAATGCGGCTAGCGGAGGATCTATCTATAAAGCTAATAAATATTAAACGAAATCATATTTATGTATTGTACACATAATATAAACATTAAAAAACATTAAAATATACTGTATAATTTCAGTATGTTATTACAATACGTAACACAATAATTTATTTATAGTTCACACTTATTAATATGTATGTTTCTTAATCGTCTATTGTTAATTTTGCCCTCTTATTGGTTCTAACATAATATCACCGTTGAGTTTGCCACCAAACGTAACATACCCAGCTGAGTTAGAACCTTTTTGTTGCTGTAAAAAAATGCTTTGTTATTAAATAAATCATTTAAAAACTGACTGTTATTATTACACAAGTATGTCATATACAGACAGGAACATAATATTCTCTTTATTTAACCTTAACCATATTCAGTTCAATAGATGTAGGTTTTTAATTTATCAAGTGTTTTATGGTATTCTAAGAATGGATTCTAAATAGCTATGCTGTTTAGCTCCAATGTACATAATGGGATTGTGTAGGTCAATGCATCCTACGCATTTATTATGTGGGACATTTTAACTCATATTTTACTGTTATTTTCGGCTAACATACTTTATCTTTTTCCTTGCTAGGTATGTTATTTTGTCTTTAGATGATGTGTAGGGTAATGGGTCACTTAAGAGACATTTGTCAGGTCAGGTCAGGTTTTCTTTCCAGGTGGCGATCGTTAGTCTCTGCCTATCCTGTTAGGTAAGTATTTTTTCACTTATTGTTGAGATCTTATGCCAGAAAATATCTATTATTAGTACGACATTACACCTATACTCCATATATACTGGTCGGAAATATGGTTTAGGTCGGTCCACAGACCTCTGGCTACCCCGACTATGATAAATCATGATACATATGAATGAAAATTTTCATCAGTGCATGACGAGGCATTATTGTCTTATAGTAACTTATGGCGTCACCTCACACAATATTAAGTTGACCTACATTTGAGAGATTTGGCAATAGAGGCGTTGTTTGTTTTTGATTGATTTGTGTTGGGTATTATACCTACTTGTAGTGAATTGGTGTTATGTTTTTTTTTAAAATGGCCATTCACACACACCTACATATACTCACGTGTTGGTGCAGGGTACTATGTAGTCTAAGATGTAAATAAAGTGGTATTACGTGCCAATCTTCTCGCAATGTTATAATAGGTGACTAAGGAACTTACACCTTACCCCTACCTATTACAAATATTATATACAATCGAAAGACTTTCAGTAACATTTTTCAAAACCGTTTCTTAATCGCTTATTAAAACTGCATTTTAAATCCTTTAGCCTTACAAACCGTTACATCTAAAACCTTTTATTTAATCTGTGTCAGGCTTATCCAAAGTCCGTTCTCGAGCCATTGGTCAACTTTTGGGGCAGCCAAGTCAGCTCCAAAAGGATGCTTAAGTGAAAGTTCTCCGTAACGGCGTTATGTCACTCACAGCCTTCGCCCCTCCGAGAGGTCTGCTCGCCAGTCCACTGCCGACCATGCCCGAGTGAGGACGTCTGAACACGCGAAACTCCCCGTTCCGAAATGATCGAGTGATCACTGAAACTTTAGCGAAATTTTCTTACACAGTTTTCGTAACCATATTTTAAACTACATGGTTTATTAATATTAAAAAAGGTTGAATGAAGTGTTTTATGAATTGTAAAGAGTAATAATTTGGTAACAATGCGTTCTTTAGTGTTAATTGTTGTCTTAAGTGTGGCAGTGAGTTGTGAGGAGGTAGCTTCGGGTGTCGCGAGGGAAGAAAAGTTGAGGAGCGCCTTGATCGATGCGTTTCAAAATATCAAGAAAGCCTCTGCCAAGGGTGGGATTGACGATGAATCTCCTTTAACCTCTGATCTGATAGGCTCCGTAGCCGGTACACCTAAAACCCAACAATCGAACGTAGAATCTCTGGACTTCTCGTCCGATGATGATGGACTGACATTCGCAGAGGCGTTTGGTGACGATGGGCATGAAAAACCCAAAGGCTTGAGCACAGAAAAGTCTCACAACGTCCAACATATAGTCAAAGCTGGGAAACAAGATAAGACTACAGTTAAACCTGTAAAAGAATCACTAATTCGCAAAATGGATGATAGTCCACAGGCGATTATGAACGAAACTCGAGTTTTGGGGTTGAAGTATACTCCGCAACTTAACGAAAGCGGATTTCAGAGTATGCATGAGTTGCTGAGGGTGTTTGACACGGAAATGCTGGTTAACCAGTGGGCCAAAGTGAGGAATGAAGTGGGCACGGAATGCAGACAGCAGCTCCAAGTATACATCGATGGACTTTTGACTAAGAAAGCTTGGGCGCTCAAAAGTGAGTAACTTTTTTATATTTTTATCTTATAGGAGTTAGGACTGCTAAAAATAATTTAAAATTAATTTAAGAAACGTGCTATTAATTTAGAAATTACTCTTAGTTTAAATCAATTAGGTAATGTATATATTCGTATTTATATTCGACTCCTTACGTTTATAATCCTGGGTTCGATTCCCGATGGAGGCAGAGTTAAGAACTACGCTTTTTTTCTGCTTTTCAGTCTGGTCGTTGATTACATTTATAAAGAAAGAAACTCACCAAGGAGCTAGTTCAATTGGTGTAATACTGTCCTAAATATTATTTATGTATTATAAATAAAAAAATGCATGCATAGAAATTGTGCTTTATAATATTTGAGTACAGATATTTTTATCTTTGCAATTCTGGGTCATAAGCAGAATGCAATTAGTTGCCTTTCTACTTAATATTCGTAAGAGGTGACTGAGTAATGTAACACAGATTTCGTAATACCTTAAAAGTTAAAAAGAGAAGAAAGTACATGTTATGTATATATGAAAGATAAATAGATAAGGGATTAATAGATTGTGATCTAATTAAATATGTATTGATAAAGATTAAAATGGACATGATTTGGTTGTTTATAAATATTATATAAGTTCATTACGCGAAAGGTATAAGTCACAAACCGACATTTATTTAATTTATTTATGCATTTATTTTTATTTGTGATTGTGTGATGATGTGATTTTTACTTACTCTGCAGTAACTTTTATTTAATATTTTCCCTGTGTAAAAAATTAATATAAATATGTGAATTGATTGGCGAATTACTTTTTTACGATTTTCCTTTTCAATTTCAACAACAATTTTACAATTTTTTTATTATTATATTTTTTATATTATTACAATATTTTTATAATTAATAAACATACTCATATTAGTAATGTATGAAAAGCTATATCATAATATTAAATATCCTATTGCTACTGTTTGTTTTTCCTTGTCGGTTAGTCAGAGTTTCACCGTCCATAATACAAAGAAATCAGTTCTTAGTTTTATTATTATTATTATAATTTAGGACACGGTTACACCAATTGAACTAGCCCCTTGGTAAGTTCATTTAAGACTTGTGCTAAGGGTACTAGTCAACGTATATTTAAGAAAATATATACTTATTATATATAGATAAATGCATATACAGTATATATATAATCAACAACCAGACTAGAAAGCAGACGAAAAGCGTAGATCTTAACTCTGCCTCCACCGGGAATCGAACCCGGGACCTCATGATTAGCGTTCAGATGGTTAACCAATCGCGCCACGGAGGTCGTCAAATCGTATTATAAGACAGATATGTATAATGAACCCGTATTGTAACAGATCTGGACTATTACCTATACGACATTTTGACAAGACAGACATCTAATTGACTTCTATTTAAATCGTTTACCAGCTTATATAACGTGTTTTTAAAGATATCGCTTCATATTTGTACTTAGCATCTAATTGTTGACATATCCAATCGACCTTAACCATACTTTAAAGTATACTTAGCTAAGTTAACACGGGCTAAGTAAACGTCGTTTCAACTACTTACATAAAATTAATATTTCCGTCTCGTACATGTGTTATATTATTGCCTTTATATGTGGGTAGAACATACATACATATATTGACACCTATACGTCCCTAATGGGATAGATAGAGACTATCGATCGCCACCTGGAACGATCCCGACAAATCTCTCTTGCTTCACTCACACCTATTAACCTTTTCATACATGCTCTTTTGTTCTTCACACTACGTAAAGCCGTACGTTCGTGGAACACAGTAAATAAATAGGTACTAATATACATATATCTATACATATCTTTAAGTCTGTGCTTCCCTAAGGTGATTGGCAAATGTTATCCACCCCAATCTCTAACGATCCTGAAAAATCTATTTTTCCTGACTCATACCTATGAGCCTTTGTCATATAGACACTTCTTTCTTCTTGTTTCTTTCTTCAGCTACGTACAGTACGTCCGTATATAGAAGAATTTTCCTAATATGATATCTATAAGTGGGCCTTCCTCTTACAACGCTACTATCGAAATTAGATTAGACGTAACAATATTCTTATCCAATATTCAGTATAAAGATTAAAATTTTCTAATAATAATAAACGTTAGTAGCAAAGGTTTTTTAAATAGTTATAAATATATATAATAATAAAAATAACGTAATAAGTCCCATTTTCTTGTAAAGACTATTCCGTAACTTTGCCACCACCAACCCTAGTAAGCTGAATGTGACGAGATCAGTTGCCAGTCTTATTGTACATATACACATGACATATATTTACTTAAATTACGCGTCACGACCAAAAGTACATTAGCAGTTCCGTGGTTTGCGTGTCTAAATCCGAAAATGTAGATACTCTGCACCAAAAATATTACAAGATATAGTACTAAAACAGAATTTTCCTTAACCTCATTACTCTGTACATCCATATAGTGATATAAGCGTGATATGAATGTGTAAGTAAGTGAACTAGTCTATTTTGGGTGTTTGCCGACCTTGTCAAACATTGTGGTCACAACTTTACCTTCTAATATGTCAATTGAAGTTAAATATAGCTTTAAAGCTTATTAAAATAAGTGACAGAATAAAAGACATTCGTTCATTTCCTGTTACTGCGATTATATAATACTATTTTTATATAATACTATTATAGACAGTGACTATTATTATTATTAGACTATCTGTGATTAAAATCCAAAAGTGATTATAATACTAGGGATCTTTGAGATATTTTTATGAATTGGAACGATTAAAGGTGAGGTATTGGTCGTTTATCGAAAAGCTAGCTAAATGACCAAAGGTTTTAAAGATGTGAGTGTGTTATGTAAAATAAACATCAGTTATTTCGGTTTAGTAATTCGACGTAGATCAGTTGTTTAGGGCTTGACTCTGTATCAGTAGATACAGGGTTCAAATCCTGCTCGAGCATGTACCAATGGAAATGAGGTTTAATGAATTTCTATGCACATTTTTGTAAAAAAAACGTTTACGAAATGTATCGAATCCTACGCTGAGGGAAAAAAATCGCAAGGAAACCCACCTGTTTCCCGAATAGGTAATAGTTAGAGCTTGTAAATGGCGACATGGCTTACTATCTGTCACATTGAGTACTGACTATCTGGTCAACACGCGGGTTCGAGGTGTCCATAGAATTACTACCTTCGTATTGCGAAGATGGAAACCTAAACCTCTGACAACCCCGCAATGGTTAATAATATGGTTTTTTATTGCTATCTCCCCTTACATAAGGAAATGATAGTAACATACTCGTATATGTATGTATGGGTAAAACCCAAATTGCAGTCACAATTTCGTAGCAATCTGGGCCACTGAGGTGTACTCATAATTACATATGAGTCCGACATTACCAAAACAAATTTGTCTTAAAACAACGCGAGCTTACATAAGAATTGCGTCACTCAAATCTCTCAATTTCGTGTTACTGGTCTAACTATCATCGTTGTTTATTGTTGGACGGCCTTTATAACATGCCACTTATACTTACATCACGCCCGTTTCCCTGTAAAGGGGTAGGCAGAGGCGGATCCCCATCTGTCCTGATCCTGACAAACCACTTCCGCATAATTGACACACTCGACGGTTATAGGTACTTCAACTTCTTTCTAACAATGGCATACTTAGTATATCTGCACATCGTTCAAATAAAAAACTCAATCTGTTCTGTCTCAAAATCTTTTGTAGGCTAAGATAGTAGGATTCTTTTTTTATTTAAAGAATAGCAGAAATAAACCACAATTTGATTGTCTCCTGAATAAATAGAAATAAAAAAAAATGTATCTTCATTATCAATTACCAAATCTCTTACATAATGTTATTTAATTCTATCATTCATCTCACTACACACTCTCAACTTAAAAACAATATCTCAAATCAATCTCTAAACAAGAACACATACTCTAAATGAACAATACCTATCAACATTGAATTAACAAATTACCGACGAGATTCTCTAACCGATTGGCAGATATTACGAGGTCTAGTATAACATTACTCGGCACAAACTTTCAAGAGGTACAAAGAGAGGTGTTACAAAAGCCGAAACACGGTCAGTGGTTGCGCAACCGAGACTCGAACCTCTTATCTGGGTTAAGAGATATTGGAGACTGCCGCCACGCGACTTTTACTTCTCCAACTCAGGTACAGGTGGAGCGAGAGGCTTTTTACAAAAGGTAGATGCTTGTGTTTGCACTGATTTAATAACTGGGTTGGCTTAACTGAATTTAGGAGATAGGTCTTATTTGACATTGTAGGAGTTAAGTAAAGGATAGGGTAGAAATAGGATAACGTAATCATATGCTTCAGGAATATGTCGTATTTTTGTTATTACTGATAGTACTAGTAGTAGATACTGATTCCATCAATACCAATACAACCATAATAGTAATTACTGATTATACTACTTAAGAAAACCTCAAAGACAAGGTTTTTGAGCTTCTTTTCACCCTGAAAATGAATGGAGGACGCGAATGTAAAATTAAAGAAAAAAGATCAAAAATAAATCGAAGAAAAAGGCTAAACTTAAGACCATATACCATGACAAGAAGAGGTAGTTATTACGAACTATTGAACAATAGTCTCCATCTTTCTAATAGGCCGTTACACGCCACTGCTCACTACAATTTAGCCTATTATCACATGACGAAACAATGTTGCTTGTATATTTACATAGCGTGTACGTGGTACTCATATATAGTGGACAAAACCTTGGAGACATGCCTCGATCACTTTCAGCATTACTATAGAAGCTGTGATGACATTGAGTTGGAATATTGGCAACAGGTTAGTAGCCCATCGCCTAATTCATGATTAATAACTAACGGGACTTATCGCGTAAATTTTTATATAATAAAGTTACCTAATTGACCAAGGCTAAAGCAACGTAGCCGAAACGTCGGGTTAGTAATAAAGGCTACTTTATTATATGATATTAGATATTAGAAAAGATATTATTATTATAAAAAGATATTATTATTATATGAAAACTTACGCGATAAGTCCCGTAAGTTATTAATCATGAGTATAAATCGCGAATCTCTTAAAACTATCATCGGCTAATTGATACTACTTATATCTAGTAACTTAGTACTTAGTTTAATTTACTATACTATAGTATACTAGCCTTCTAGAGAAAGATAGGTTGATTGTTATTGTATGTATTTTCCAGATGAGAAAGAGATGTTGAAATATATTTTGTTCATAACATTAGAACACAATTTGTTATGTTGTGACGAAGTTTTCTTAAGTATCTTTAGTTTATTTATTTATTGACACACCAGCGAATACAATACATAATCAATGAGATTTAATTACTTATATACGTAGAATTTTGATGAAGTATGTATTCTTATAGGTGTCGGCGACATATACATAAACCGAGCATTCATTCTATAGCGTACTACATACAAAATACATTTAATTATCATTTTCCGTTATGTAAATTCTCATATAAAAAATTCCTAATAGTATCAGTATATTTAGTTTTAATAAAGTTTTTTTAAGCCATTTATGCATTAGAATGAACATAATAAGAAAATAAAGATATTATTAAAAATAATAAGTGTAAATTAGATGGAAAACTATTTCTTATGGTAACTTTGCATTTTAATAAATTGATGACAAATGAAATGTAGAAGTAAACCACACAAGACATTAACACAAATAAAATCGAAACTTATTCCGTTACTTTTTGCGTTTTCCACTGCCATTATACTTTTAATTACATAAGGCAGATTATCGAATCTAATATTTCCTAGTATTTAGACAATATTGTGGGAATGATGGCACACTGATTGCTTCACAGTATCTCGTAACTTAAGAACTTTTTACGACCATTTTGTGACTAAGCACTAAATGTTACATAAGCTAAGTTACAACTGTTCGTTTGTTTTAAATTAAGTAATTTCTTAAGTAATACGTTAAGTAAGTATTGTACTCAATGGGCACTCAAACCCCTGACTACTCCGCCACAATAAAAAGGGAGTGTATACACAAGTCGTGAAGCGTTTATTTTTCTTGTGAAGAAGATGGCATGAATTAGGCGATGGGCAAGCAAACTGTCACATTCCATAACCATATCATACTAGCAAGGAACATGTCTAAGTTTAAAAGTATTTTAATCATTAGAGAAACCTTGAGACGATTAGTAATAACCAAAGCTATTATTTTGACCTAAAATAATAGATACCTTACCTTTGGATAGAGAAGTATTTATTATAGTAGCATACTTTTACCAGAGACAGACCTTTTACACTTACTCCCTAAACAAGCCGGGAAGAATGGCAGCTACTTAGCATTTTCCTTCGTACCAGACTAGCATTAACCAGAATAACTTAAACACATCATTGCCCCATAAGTAACGAAATTGCCAGTGCGTGATTCACATGTTATTAAGATGTGTGTAATCACAAAAATACATTGTCGGCATTCGGATAATGTGATATGATGATTGGATTGTTGTAAGAAGCAATTAGGGGATCCACGGTACGTAGAATGTTCTATCTTAATCCTAGTACGTCATAATATGAACAGAGTAAGCGTATTTTTTAAGTTGTGTAATAAGTTATTAAATTAAAGTCAGTACTTAAGATCTTTAAAATACTTTTGGCTTATGTTTAAACGCCTACCAAAAAATACTGTTTTGCACAGCAAAATAATACAGTCCTAACCCAAACCTAACCTTTGCTATATTTTGGTGTAATTTTCATCCTTTTTGATGAGCTTTCAATTATTTTCCAATACTTTTTAACGAGTTCGGTTTTTAGTTCAGTTATGGTTCAGGTTTTAAAGAATGCCAAAATTCTTCGGCTTTCCTTCCAACCTAGTCGTTGATTATATTTTGAAATTACTATCTATATATATTCAGAATATATTTCTCCAATGTTTGTACGTTTACTACTACCCTAAACACAATTCTAAAATACATATAGAACTTGTTCTAATGGTGTAATTCTTTTCTATACATCAACCTCTCCAAAATATCCCATATCATTGTCATCAAAATACTGATAGATAAGGTAAAAATCATGATCAAGAAGTTATTTGGTCCTTTATATATTAATCAGGAAACGGAAGAAATCGAAAACTTTTTAACTAACAACCATCAAACCTTCCTTGTCAACAAGGAATCATGCGTTAATACATACATAGACATTACCAATTACCTACCCTACCTAGTCAAAAATCACATATCCACGTACTCGATTCAGCCAAACACGCAAGTAATAATATTCCACCAAAACCAACAACTAGGTTGTACGCGTTATGTCACTGCTTGCCCTCCTTAATCGCATCTTACAACGAGGCTTGCCCAACGACGCAAAGTATTATTTAATAAGCAAATATGTGCGAGTGAGATCACGCAATATTTATGGCGTTGCCAATATGGCGGATGTGACTCCAAACTTTATTATTTTAGCCCGGTTAAGGTTAAAGTTTACTTTACACAGTTAAAGGCACTTGTAGGAGACGATTAAGTGACTTAGGGTAAATGGGAGCTATTGGACAATGGACTGGTAAAGCGTCACCAGTATTATATATCAATACCGTTATCCAACATGATATTAAGTGTCTGTTGTTCTATCTACTAAGAACGAGTATATATTATGTATCTTAGGTACTATGTACTTTGAAAGGTATTAAAGCTCGTTAACATATGTACTGAATAACATATGTATACAATCAAATCCCTTTAACCACTCACAACCAATGATTTATAATAACATTGATACGAAATATTGACGTTTACTTCCTAACAACGTCCAATAGAACCCACCACCGAGACGACAGACACATACTTAGCATTCCATTAAGTCCCAGACTTCTTAACCTCTGAACCCAGTTGAGAAACGGAGAAATTCCAGCCAAGGCCACGAATCGACCCATTGACCAACTGAGAACCGACGTCGCATATCGATTAGTGACTACACCTCTTAGGCAACTTATGTTGGGTGTGATGGAATGACGATCATGATACGTGACGTGGCGTAGTTAGTTGGGAAGGAAGAAAGGTAGTTAGTTTGTTTTAGGGGCGGTTACGTAGATTCGTGGGGATATAGATTACGATGAATGAAAATGGTTTAATGCCACGGTGAGGGAAAAACATCGTGAGGAAACCTACCTGTTCCCAAAACAGGTAATAGTTAGTGCTTGTAAATGGCGACCTAGCTGACCACCTGTCACGTTGAGTACTAACTATCTGGTTAACACGTGGGTTCGAGGTGGCCATAGAATTACTACCTTCGCAATTGCGGAGATGGACACCTGAACCTCTGACTACCCCGTAAGGGTTAATGGTCGTGAACGAGTACGTACGTTAAAATGGTTTGGCAGGCGTGTCGCGATCGGTAAGCTGTCTGAACGCTAATCGTGAGTTGCCGGACTCGATTACTGGAGGAGGCAGAGTAAGAACTATGCTTTCTTCTGCTTTCCAGTCTGGTCATTGATTATACAGGGTGGCGCATTCAAAACGGTCAGTATGGGGAAGTCTGAAACTATAAAAGATACGAAGATTTGTTCTTAGGAACTATGTCACCGTTTTTGATAAAAATAAAAACTGCATTCATACTTTCTTTGAAAAAACAACTGTAACCAGGACGGAAATCGAACCCGGTTTCTTTGAAAAAATTAACTTGCCCTTTTCACTTTTTTTTTAAATATCGATTGTGTAGGTCTTAAGCTGTAAATGTCTCTATGAAACATGATGTCCAAAATGAATAAAATGCATTGTTTTGGCATACTTTAATTTATCATAGTAGGTGTTCTAAGAGACCACCGTTGTTTTCAATACAATATTCAACACGTTTACGTAACGACCTTACTATTGAATTTTGTATTTTCATGTGGTGAATTTGCGGTAAATTGGACTCTATTGCTACTTTTAGGTCTTCAAGGGTGTCATGGCTTGTTTTGTAAAATTCATTCTTAAAGTAACCCCACAAGAAATTTCCAAATATGTTTCTGTCACTTTTAGTGGACTTTTCAATAGATTGTTAGTGTTTGATTACTGTAGATAAAAAAACTTTCTAAAAGGATTAATGCAATGCTAATGGCACATGATATGGTGTATGTAACAAGTAGAGAGGTACAAAACTACAAACAGCCATAGAGACAATTTTACATCTCTGAACTTGTTGAGTATTGTAACGGTGTATGTAAACTACTATGATAAACTAAAGTATGCCAAAACAATGCATTTTATTCATTTTGGACATCATGTTCCATAGAGACGTTTACAGCTAGACTAAGACCTACACAATCGATATTTAAAAAGAAAAAGTGAAATGGGTAAGTTTATTTTTTCAAAGCAACCGGGTTCGATTCCCGTACAGGATACAGTTATTTTTTCAAAAAAAGTAAGAATGCAGTTTTTATTTTTATTAAAATCGGTGACATGGTTCCTAAAAACAAATCTTCGTATCTCTTATAGTTTCAGAGTTTCCCATACTGACCGTTTTGAATGCGCCACTCTGTATATATTATATATGTATTTATCTATAATAAGTATATATTTCTTAAATATACGTTGAATAGTACCCTTAACACAAGTCTTAAATGTACTTAGCAAGGGGCTAGTTCAATTAGCTAATAATGTCCAAATATTATTGTTATAATAATTATAATGGGAATATGTGATCTGTACCAAACTGTTTGTAGGGAGCCGAAGTGAGATTGTATGTAGAACATTTATATACCTTATGCTTATGTTTCTATACAGTAAAGTAACGATCAGATATTTCCCAATAAACATTACTTTATCGTCATTTACAACCTTTGCATTGTTTAGCGGCGGTATAGTCACTAAGAACACATACACATTCGGTAATTCTAGGCACTTCAAACGTTACCTCTTTTGTAGTTTAATACCTATTAGTGAGTCAATTGTTTTATTAGGATAACTCCTATTTAATCACTCTTCCAACTCATTCAGAACTTTTATGCATACATACACATCAGCCTGATTCCCTTTAGAGAAGTAGGTAGAGATCACGGATCCCCATTTGTCCCTATCCTGACAGACCACTCTCGCTTCATTGACACTCATTCATCATCTTATACACACTCGGCGGTTAAAGGTGACCTTTTTTCAATAAAGCGTCTATCTGACTATTATATGTCTTATTAGGCCGGCCCTTACGTAACCGCCCTTCCACTTCACTCATATATTTCCTTTTGTCAATCTGCTATCATTCATCCGCATAACATGTCCAAACCATCAAAGCATGCTCTTTTCAATCTTTTCATTTTTTCAGTTTAATAATATACGTATACATATTTCCTCGCAATAGCCATAAACTAGAAGCTTCAATAAACAGCATCATCAAAAATCAATGTCTTACCCACTCATATCCCACATTTTTACCTTCTTTTCTGGGTTAAACTCAATATGACAAGTTGTCAATCCATCACCATTCAAAGATACCATATAATAACATATACATACATACGCTTCACGACTTGTGTATACACACTCCCTTTTTTATTATGGCGGGGTAGTCAGAGACTTCAATGCCAATCCCCGAAATTTCGAAGGTATGTTAGGTATGGGTCATTCGAAGCCCGCGTATCACTAGATAGACAGCACCCAACGTGATAGGTAGTGAACCGTATCGCCGTATATAGGTACTGACTATTACCTATCCTGAGGGATAGGCAGGTTTCCTCACGATGTTTTCCTCACCGTTAGCGACTGTAAATATAATAACTTCCTTTGAATTCACAAGAGATTCACAGAATACTTTCTTTCTGCCAAAGGTATTTGCATATTGTGCAACCGGTCCGTCAGTGCGTTATGTCTGTGTTATATGTGTGTGTTTATATGTATGTATGTTTATATTATATGTCTGTGTTCATGTATATGCTCCTATGTATGTGTATCTATATTTATGGTTCTATATATGTGTGTCTATATATAAATATATGGATCTATGTATGTGTGTGTTTTTGTATATGGTTCTATGTTTGTGTGAGTGTGTATGTTTCTATGTATGTATGCGTAAAGCTTCCGCATTTTCACCGAGAAGAATAAATGGTTGAACAATGCCTGCGTAATCGAGATGTGTTAGTTTAGGATTGGAATAGAATGTAATCATCTGCTTTTCTAGTATTTTTGTGTCTTGATTTTCTGTCTGTTAGTTCTTGGATCTCAGCCAGAGCTACTGCAGACTGTCAAAAAAAGAAAAGTTGCATATCTCGGACATGTTTTAAGACATGAAAGATATGACTTGCTGCAACTCATAATGATGGGCAAGATAGCCGGAAGAAGAGGTGTTGGACGAAGGAAAAAGTCGTGGCTCCGCAACATACGAGAGTGGACGGGAATCAAGAGCGCCGCCGAGTTGTTCCATCTCGCCAGGGATCGGACTGAATTTGCCAAAGTGACTGCCAACCTTCGTTAGTCGGAGAGGCACCATCAGAGAGAGAGAGAGAGAGTTCTTGGATAAGTAGCGTGATTTATGTATATTTAACGAAATTTTGTTTAGTATTGAAATTTTTCGCAGGTGAATAATTCCTTAATAATAAAAATTATCAGTAAAAATTATTATCGAATAACATAAATACTACTATAAACTACAAATACATTTTTAGTCAGAAACACAAAACGCTGGAACTAAGTTTAATAGAGATCTGCAACTAATATAAAATGTGAATTCCATTTTAACCCCGATAGTAATAAAAAGACCGGTAAATATGTAACTAAATTAAGGTAATACGGTGAGGGAAAACATCGTGTGGAAACCTACGTGTTCCCCGAATAGGTAATAGTTGGTGCTTGTAAATAGCAACATGGCTTACCACCTGTCACATTGAGTACTGACTATCTGGTCAACACGTGGGTTCGAGGTGGCCATAGCATTACTACCTTAGCAATTGCGTAGATGGACACCTGAACCTCTGACTACCTACAAGGGTTAATGATCGTAAACGTGTTTGTCTTTTTGATGTATAAATTAACGTAATAAAGATATGTATGTTGTTACATTTTTATTAATTATAAAAACTATATATACCGCCTTACCATTCACATTACCTCCTATCTCGTTATCACTTCTTACAAGCCAAGTAACAAGAAAGTTGATTACCAGTCGAGAGGAAATAACTAAAGGGCTAGGTGAAGGCAACTGCGCTTCAACCAACAGGTTTTGGGTTCATTTCCTGGTTGGGCAATTGCCCTATAAGGTCCTTCGTAGCTAGGGGCGATGGACTAGACACTCTTTTGTATGTGGGTTCTGTATGGTAAATGGTGATAAGGCTGTAGTATAAAATAAAGGTGCTATAGAAGGATTTTTGTTGTAAATATTGTATATAAACGTATTAATTACTATGGATGTTAACGAATGAAATTTCAATGAAATTTTGCATAATAATTTAGTCAATTTGTAAGTAGTATCATAAATATCTTCTCGATCACCCACTAACGACTCTTAACAAGTAATATTGATTACAAGTTAAAGATTCGATTCTTTCAATAGCTTAATTAATGAATTTATTATTAGTCCCTTTACATAAAAAGAAGAAGAAAAACAGTAAATTCATTTACGATCTTCAGTAACACAATTTATTCTACTCGTTTAATAATGTTCTTTTTTTTACATCTTAGACTAAAACAATTCATTCAAAATCTCCATTAATCACAACATCAATTTTGCAAGTCGACTTAATTCTAGTATCTCTTGGTACATGACCCTATAGTGTATTACTGGCCCTATGGTTGACCCTAAGACCTTCGGATTCATCTTGATGGTAAAATGGCCGTTCCACCGTGTACAGGAAATGGATGAAAGCGGAAGTCAAGTTAAATTGGCGGTAATTTTGGCAGCCATTGTTTTACCATAAGACTTCATGTAACCGGTGTCTTCAAAGGTTTTCGTTGACATTTAAGAGTTTATTGACTTTTTATTTGTGGTTGTAATTTATTTCCTAGGTCATCTTGGATATAAATAAACTACATAAAACACAGAACAACTTTTGAAGAAAGGTAGAGTTTGTTGATAGCTATTTTGATTAATAATGATAAAACTTAGCTGCTTTTTTTATTTAGGGTCCTGCATCCTGAGCTGAGCGCATATTTTTAACTTTTAATTAACAAAGTTTAGTATTTCATATATAAAATGTGTAGTTATTTAAATATTGCACATACAAACTTAATTTCTCGTCTTTTAGTTCTACTTCATAGAAATATTATCTGCTGGGTCACTTTAGCTCGTGCCAGACATATACGAGGCTCGTATTAGCGTTTATATTATATGTCATATTCGTTCGTTTATTATATTTCTAATTTTATTGCATTTAGCGGAATTTTTGTGACACTAGACAAATTATGACGAAAAGTTCTTGGAAATCTTACAATTACTCATCCATCTAAGATTAGTCACGTGAAAGTGAACTTATTTATTTTCTTTCGACACTAACTTTATAAACAGTTGCCCTTATTAAAATACATTACACTTTATATACGTTGTCTATTACGAAGACTTGGAAAATTTGCTCACCATATTGCGTCTTTTCCTCTTGTCACCTTATTCGCAAATTGCTAAATATGAATCATTTTACTACATGCAAAAAGCTATTTAATTTCATTGCATACCTAAATTAAAAGTTATTATCGCCTTGTAAATAACCACGTGGTTTCGAAGTGGCCATAGAATTACTACCTTCACAATTGCGGAGATGGAAACCTGGGCCCTTACTCCACTAATGCACCAAAGTGTCAAATTACAGCTACTGAAGTAATATTGTGCCTAAAATGCATTAGTGGAGTAAGGACCCTGAACTAATGACTAGTCCACAAGGGTTAATGATCGTGAACGCGATTGTATTTTTGTTCGTCTTTTATTAATCCTACCTAAACTAAGGATTATCAAACTTATCCATTACGTAGCTGACTATATCACCATAGCCTATGATTAAAGGCTATGAGTCAACGTAAAAGGGGACTGAGGCATTGCACATCGCTCGTTCGGCGCATGCTAATTTAATGTGAAGCAACGGCGACCCCGCGCAGTGCTCCACTTTGGCATAACGACGTTATATAACGAATTACTGAGCTCGTAACGATGTGTACTTGTGACATTAATAATATATATGATCATGGCTTGGTCCTGAGGAGGTCCCTAGGCAGGTTGGTGACATCATATGTACCATAGAAGTTATTATGATATGAACATGGTATATTGGGGATAGGTTGCTAGCCCATTTAATAAGAATCAATTTCTTATAGAACCTAAGTCTCATGTCGATAAGAAAGGCGACTAGTTAGCAATTGATTTAAATCCGAACTATTACTATTATACGTACACATCATGCGCGTTTCCCTGCAGAGGGGTAGGCAGAGATAATGGATCTCCAACTGTCCCGATCCTGACAAACCACTTTCACCTCATGGACACTCATACACACTCACCCTTTTTCAATATGCTGTCTATCACTATTATATATATATTATATTCATGCTTCTACTTCCGTAACGAAATATGCTATTGATCGCTACCTTGAAAGATACACAAGTCTAAACTAGAAATAAATAATACATATAAATTTAGGTTTAACTAGATCTCCTAATAGATATCTAAATTTATCTTCAAAGATCTTAGTAGCATTTTAAATAGCATAAGTAACAACAAATCAATTAACCTTCATTCATAATGCACTTAGTTCCTAATTGACTTCCAGTCTCTGTAACAAATCACATCTATTTGAAATAAAGTACTCGTAAATATGTTTGTTTGTCAATTATAACATAAGTACGACGGTGTTGCTTCGTATTCTTTGTCATATATTTGGCGTATAATAATAAAAAAATATGCAATATATCAGGGGTCCTTGTCCTTTAAAAGGTCTTGCAAGATATCATTTGAATATCAAATCAGTAATAGTGTGAATTGGTTAGTGGATTAGCAAATATGATAAATTTTTCCATTTAGCATTTATCTTTTGCTGATATCAATGGTGAAAAGTGACACTATTACTTATCCACTACCAACTTTACAGTATTACGGTTTTAATATTGAAATGCGTTCACACTATTACTGTTCTGATATTGAACTACGTTTGTGATAACACGCATTAGTAGACTTGGGCCCTTGAGGTACTGTTCAAGCCAAATGAGATATAATAATATAAATAAAAATTATTCAACATCTGTCCAAGTATGAAATAATTATTATTTATTATTTCATTAACATATAATTTTTTTTACAGACTACAGTGGTTCATAAATAGAATACAATGATCGTAAACAAACTATGTTAGTAATTAAATACATTAATAACACACGGAAAAATAAACTAAGAAATGATCATCTATTTTATCAAAATTATAAATTGTTACATTATTAATGTAACAAAATATGAAATAAATTATATATGGCGCAACCGCGTGATAAGACTAGTTAAATTTTGCGATTTGCTCGTTGCCTTGACCAATTATATCGAATTTCTCTTTTATCTATTGGCCTCAGACCATTTAATCATGCTCCGCTCATTTTTACAATACAATGCTAGTCTGGGACGTAAAAAGAATGCTAACTAGCTGCTGTTTCTTCCGTGTAGGAGGCGACTAAGGGACTAGGGGTAAATAGAATCTATTGTGCGATGGGCTAGCAACCTGTCATCAATGTTCCATTATGACATCGCAACCCCAATATTCATGCCAAAAAGTGACCTAGGAGATCATTACTACGGGGTTCTGTCCACCCCGAAAGGGAATAAAGCACGTGAATACGTATGTAAATCTAATGGGCGATGAGCTAACAACCTCTCACAAATATTCCTTAATATGACATCATCCCGCGCTAGTATGGAACGTAAAAAGATGCAAACTAGCTGCCGTTCTTCCGCATAAGGCTACTAAGGGAATCAGTGGAATCTTTTGGGCTATAAGCAATCAACATGCTACCAATTTTCCATATTAATGTCATCTCAACTCCAATATGAATACTAAAAGTGAGCTATAGGATTGTATGCTTGTATGATTGTATGCGAATATATGTATATATTTTTCTGTCCATCCCGAAAGGTATGAAACCACGTAAATGTATTGTATGTATGTATGTTTTTCTTTAATTTGTCGCCAAATCGTTAAATAAACATAAAATTTAATTGAATATTCAAAAGGGCCTGATTGAGGTCATGCACCATGCTGGGTCGAAGGTCTTCACGCCACGGCTAACTGGCAGAAAGGGTTGCCAGAAAGGCCACGGTCACGAGAAATTGGCTAACCAAATATCAATGTAAACTACATTATAATAATAATATTATAGGACAATATTACACCAATTGAACTAGGCCCTCGGTAAGTACATTTAAGACTTGTGTTAAGGGTACTAGTTAACGTATATTTAAGAAATATTTACATAGATAAATATATATTATCAACAACCAGACTGGAAAGCAGAAGAAAATCGTAGTTCTTAACTCTGCCTCCACCGGGAATCGAACCCGGGACCTCACTATTAGCGTTCTATTAGCGTTAGCGTGTATCTGACTGTCATTTGTATTATTAGCCGGCCCCTACATAACCGCCCTTCCAATTCACTCACATATATTCCTTTTATTTTATGCAGTGAATAAAGTGTTTTCTTTCTTTCTTTACGGAATATTACAGGTTGCTAGCTCATCGCCCCATTAATTCCATTCACTCGGTGCTATTATTTACTATCTACATATTTAATTATAATACAATAACCTTAGACTTACTTTATATTTTTGGATACGGAAAAACATCAACCAGAATCCTGTCTATTCCTCAGAAAATACAATAGTCAGTGCCTGTACATAGTCAAAAAAGAACACCATATCTGACGCTAATAACTGACTATATGCTAAAAAGTGCCTCTTAGTGACTATACTCAATGTGAAAGTTAATCTTTATTGGCAAAAGTTGTGTAAATTCTAGTAATCTGTGGTCGTAAGACTAAATTCGAATGTCATTGTTGAAAGTGTATTGTGCAATGCAAATAGAGTAATAGCTGCTTTTCTTATGCTAAGAGCCACAAAAACAAAAGGTATAGTGGTTAGTATCCCCGCCTGTTACGCGGGAGACCGGGGTTCGATTCCCCGCCGCGGAGAACACCTTTTTAGCGTCGTAGCTCAGTTGTTTGGGGCTTGACTCGGTGTCAGTGGGTACAGGGTTCAAATCCCGCTTGAACATGTACCAGTGGAAATGAAGTTTATTGAATTTCTATATACATTTACGTAATATAAATACATTTACAAAATGCATCGAAAATTACGGTGAGGGAAAACATCGTGAGGATACCTATGTGTTCCCCGAACAGGTAACAGTCAGTTCTTGTTAATGGCGACATGGCTTATCACCTGTCACATTGAGTATTGACTATCTGGTCAACACGTGGGTTCGAGGTGGCCATAGAATTACTACCTTCGCAATTGCGGAGATGGACATCTGAACCTCTGGCTACCCAGCCATAATAAAAAAGGGAGTGTGTATACGCAAGTCGTGAAGCGTATGTTATTATGTAAAAACAGCAGCTAGTTAGCAATTATTACGTCCCAGATTAGCACGGGAGGGTTATTAAGTTAATTACATAACTTTAAAAGACAATGTTAATGTGTTTCCATGCAAATAGTAAGAGTAGGACAACCAGTTTAGATTGACCCCCTCATGCAACTAATCACTGAGAAGTCGCAGCTCAGAGTATGTTGGTCGAAAGTGCTAGCATTCCTTTCGGTATTTCTTAATATTTTCTCGAGTTAACGCAGCAGAGAAGGTTGTTGCAAAACCGTATTACTGTTCACTTAGATTGACACTAGTCTAGGATTTTGAAAGGTGATCAGCTGTTTACTTTTAGCATCATCGTAGTTACTAAGTAATGTATGTTAATATTTATTTACTATGTGAGACCGGGTCATATCACGATAAATTAATAAAGGTATAAATACCTTTATTTCACCCGACATTTCGACCCAGTTGCATAGGCTGTGATCGCAGGATTGGGGTTGCAGCTAATGTCTGTCTACCACAAATGAAATTTTTGTTAAATCATAGCACGATACACTACACTCACACTATCCGAATACACATCTGCAGTTTCGCCACATAGTAAATAAAATGAGTTTTAATCGCGAGTGTAAAAACAAAACTATGTTAATATTTGTTGACATAGATATATATTAATTTATATTCCATATGACATCACAACCCCAATATTCATGCTAAAAAATAACCAACAAAATGTCGTGTTTACAAGTTTCTGTCCACCCCGAAAGGGAGTAAAGGACGTGCATATATGTATGTATATGTAGTAACGCTAAAAGTGACAGAGTGGTTATAATTACGTGTACCAAGCAACATAATATGCTGGCACTTTCGCCGTGTTTAACTTCGGTGCCTCAGAAAGTTAAAGACCGGTTCGACACCCAAATAAACTTATGCAACACTATACTGCGGAGGCAGAGTATAAAAGGTCGTAAGAGGCGACTAAGGGACTTGGGGGTTTCTTAGGATTTTTACATTAACAATTATGTCTCTTAAGACCTTTTGGGACGGATCTCTTATCATCATTTTTAGTCATTTCAGCATTCATATTGGGAGTGTAAATATATGACATTATTAAATATTTCTTGTTACATTATCATATACATATAATATTACTTATTTGTCTGACGTTTTTGTATCAACACACTCTTTCTGGTACTTTGGTCAACACGTAGGTTCGAGGTGGCCATCGAATGACTACGTTCGGAATTGCGGAGATGGACACCTGAACCTCTGACTACCCCGCAAGGGTTAATGGTTCACGACGTTTGTTTGTTTGTTTTCGTAAATTGAAACTTTTTATTATAGCGTATAGGTTAATTCGTACGAGCAAATGTGTATTATATTCTTTGTAGGGGTATACAGAATACTATCTCTTATCCATCTATCCATCCATTCCTAGATCGCCTTTGCACCACTATCGGGGTTAATGCTAATCGTTAGCCAAATTTATCCCTAATCCCTTAGTTGTATTTGCAACATGTCATTATTTGCATCTTTTTTAAATATCTTATATGATTTACTAAGGCAGGTATTTTGTTTAATTTAATTCCAAACCAACACAGAACCTACATTTCTCACTGTAATCTCGATGTGTGGAAATGAATCCAGTACCTTGCGGTGAGGGAAACCACATTTAATTTCAATGTTCCGAAACACCATGGGTTGTGGGGAATGAAATCCTAATTATAAAAGAATTTTAAAAATCTTAGTTTAGTTTTATACAGAGGCAGAGTTTGTCTTCTGCTTTCCGTATAGTAGTAGTGACTGCTGATAGTAGTTTAGTTATAAGATGATATATAATCTTTATTAGATTTACATTTACGCAAATTGGACCTAACTCAAAATTATCGAGTGAATACAGACCACCAAAATCCAGATATTATGGTAGGCACACCTCTAAGTTACAAAGTTAAATATGTTTATGTATATAATTAATTATATTACTACCAGTATCAAGTATGTAAAATCATGCCTCAGCTCACTTTAAATGGCATCTAATCTGTGAATGGCTGAATCTGTGACGCAAGATCCGACCAAAGAGTATAAGGTCGCATTTCCGCGTAGCTTACACTTGACTTTGCTTACGTAACGCTTATTGCAAGCTCTAACCTCTTTGCTTGTGGAGAAGGGACTTAGAATACTGTAACCAGCTGTCTTTCTTAACATGCTGTCATAATATTAATAAAGGGGTTTATTGCTCACATACGATACATATGTACATATTCGTATATACAATGACGTCCTTTAATCCCTTAGAGATAAATCTTCGAAGTCACTTTTAGCATAAATATTGGGGTTGTGACTGACAGATTACCCATCAGATTCATAATTATTAGAGATAATTTAATTTATATGTATCATGCACATTCTAAATATGATTAAGAAACTTACTGACTGCACTTTTAACGCTGACTGTACAGCGTTACTATCACTCACTATATCACTGAACTAACCCATCTATTCAATCAACTTAAGCACTTGTTAAACTGTGTTATATTACTATAATTCACTCATCTTACTTACTAAGTTATTATACCGTACTCAACTATACTTCAAAAATCATAAAATCAGAACCCCAATATTTGCTAAAGTGTGACTATTTCATACTAAACCTCCAATTTCTGTCCACCCCGAAAAGGATTGAAAGACCTGAATGTATATGTACGTATGTAACTATACTTACCTAGTAAGTACCTGTTAACTAGGATGTTGACCCTAATAATGTCGGGAAAGGGTCTCAACCAGTTTCAATTGAACCCAATGTGGACCAACAAGTTACGGCTTACGTCAACGCACCTTAAGTAATTACAACTATTACAAGTTACGAGATATTCATCACGTGTATTGGGCGATGGGCTAGTAATAACCAATACTTAGTGTTAATGAAATGAAATGAATATCTTTTTTATTTTTTTTCAACATAACGATATTAATATCACTTATTGAACGTCAAATGTATGGTAAAGTTATGTTAAAAGAGATAAAGAAGAAATTATACTTAATAAAAGAGCTATAATAAAAATCAATTAGTCCCTTAGTCGCCTCCTACGACATGCCGGGAAGAACGGCAGCTAGTGAGTATTCCTTTCACGTCCTAGACTAGCACGGGACATTATGACCTCACAACCCCAATATTTATAAAGTGCCCTAGGAGATATTGTATCTCCAAGGCTCTGTCCACCACAAAAAGGACCAAAGGACGTTAATGTATATGTATGTATTATCGAATAACTTATGTATGTGGCTAATGAATATAGGTACAAAATGTTTATTATGGGGCTATATATGAGTATATCACAAAAAAATGTTGCACAGTATAGTCAAGTAAAGTGACTATTGACTATTCCATAGGATTTAATATTTAAATTGTATTAATTTTACTTACTGGATAATGTCTATTATCTATATTATCCGTTATTGGTAGATGTAGTTATTAGGTCTTACTTTTTAGCATTTTATATCAATATTTATATGTATATGTGAAATAGGTTAGAAACAAATATATATAAGGATAAACTTTCTTTGAGAGATTATACAAAACTATCACATACAGACCATGAGAAAAAGTACTTTTACCAAATACATACATTATTCTACATTTGAAACACACATTTCTTTTAAACTACAACATTTATGTTTCAAGCCACGTTTGACCGACATAAAATTTGGGGTTTAGACAAAAAAACACATTTATTTTCACGTATTTAACATAAACATAACCGTAAAATCATTTTGTGTAGTCAGAGTGACAAAAGTTCATTGCGAAGGTCTTAAGTTATTTGCATACATATTTTTAACGTATCTTTTCGTTTTTCTAACCCATTTAATTTAAAAAACACTTAAGAATCAACTTCTTCTTTATAATCTTTATTATAGGGGCTGTGGTGACTTTAATATAGGGTATTGGTAACATGACAGTCAGATAGACGCCATATTGAAAAAGGGTAACGCTAGTACCTGTAATCGCCGAGTATGTATGAGTGTCAATGAAGCGAAAGTGGTCTGACAGGATCGGGACAAATGGGGATCCGAGATGTCTGCCTACCAATCTACAGGGAATCAGGCGTGATTTATATGTATGTATTAGTAACTAATTACTAAGCTATGACGCGACAAGTCTTTTAGTACATGTTAGAATGTAAGCTATCTAGTTAGCATTTAGTACTTAAGTTATTAACAAGTACGTAACGTCGAGAGTCCATATATTATTATGTTGACCAACATTTCTCGTCTCATAATACGATATGACTAATGAATATGGGGGTTCAAAGCTTTAAGTGAATCAATCAACCTTTGTCAGTCCACTGCTGGACGTAGGCCTCCCCAAGGGTACGCCACAAAACACGATCACTCGTGGCCTTCAGCCAACCACTACCAGCAAATAATAAATAAATAATAAACACAAAAGTTTAAACTAAAATGCGTAAAATATGGTTTAAGTTCCTTACACACGCCTTCACACACTTTCCGTCAATTTGTCACATTGTTGGATTAAAACTTTCGTTTTTTTTTCACTTTTACCAATTCACATACGTTTGTTAGTTTACTGCTACCTGTCAACTTTGGAACCAACAAATGGAACCAACCGAATCACCATAATCACTCCATAAAGTTTATATACAAGAGTTTCACTTGAATTGACTGTGACTTAGAGATAAGGGCTACAAATAGAAATGAATTTTGTCACTACCATACGATTATATTAAAGTGTAATAAATTGCATAATTCACTTATGCATATTTACTATTCATGCCTGCAAATTAACATGATGTGAAAATAGAAGAGCATGTATGCGAACTTTTGATGTGATCGTAGCAAGATATATTAATCAGAATCTATTCGATATTTTGGCCAATAATAAGTTATTAATGCCAATATACTTACGTGAAATTTCCTTGAAAGATAGCTTACTCTCATGGCTCTGTAACGACTATTTTGGAGTTTTAGAACTAGCTAAAAGCAGATTATTCTACACTAGTGACCCGCTCCGGCTTCACACGGGTATGAAATATATAGCCTACTCCACTATTTAATGGATGTTATTATACATATAAAACTTCCTCTTGAATCACTCTATTAAAAAAAACGCATCAAAATCCGTTGTGTAGTTTCAAAGATTTAAGCATACAAAGGGACATAGGGACAAAAAAGCGACTTTGTTTTATACTATGTAGTAATTCAAAACTTTCATTGGCTTTCCTAAACATTTTAATTTATCTCCCTTATCTCTATTACCTTATAACCGCCGATATTTTTCATCCTTTCCTTAAGAACTACATATAAGCTACTAGTGACCCGCTCCGGCTTCGCACAGGTATGAAATATATAGCCTACTCCACTATTTAATGGATGTTATTATACATATAAACCTTCCTCTTGAATCACTCTATCTATTAAAAATAACCGCATCAAAATCCGTTGCGTAGTTTCAAAGATTTAAGCATACAAAGGGATATAGGGAAAAAAAAGCGGCTTTGTTTTATACTATTTAGTGATTCAAAACTTTAATTGCCTTTCCCAAACACTAGTTTTTCTCCCTTATCTCTATTACCTTATAAGCGCCGATTTTCTTCATCCTTTCCTCCAAAACTACATATAAGCTATACCATATTAATACAACGGTGTTTTACATCTAAATGATCGATGGGCTAGCATTGTTTCTTCTTCGGCAGAGCGATGTCATTAACCCCATCCTTCGTACCTTAGTCGCTTTCTCCTGCCCAGAAGACACTGGTTATGACGTTGAGCATTTAATCTTAAACGGGGTGACCAGAGACTCGGGTTACGTATCTGTTGATATATGATGATAATGAACTTTTGATATTAGATTTGAGATAGTTAGTCTTTCTGTATACCTTAAGTAAAGAAAATGATTAAGGAATATGGTTGAAAGTTATGTTCGATTAATATTATAAACAATTCCCTTATATTTAAACTACAACTAAGTTATAAGTTACTAGCTTTTAAAACTTAAAGTATACTTTTAATAACTTATAACTTTGTGTTTTTACATACATATATAAACTGCCTTCTATTTCTCTAAGAATAAATAGTACCACAAATCTATCAAATCTCCACAGTTCTGCTCTTGAACTTTAAAGACAAAAAAAAGACAAACGCGTTCACGACAATTAACCCTTGCGGGTAGTCAGAGGTTCAGGTGTCCGTCTCAGCAATCGCGAAGGTAGTCATTTTAAGGTCACCTCGAACCCACGTGTTGACCAGATAGTCAGTACTCAATGTGACAGGTGGTAAGCCATGTCGCCATTTACAAGCACTAAATATTACCCGTTCAGGGAACAGGTAGATTTCCTCACGATGTTTTCCTTCACCGTAGTATTCGACGCATTTCGTAAATGTATTTCTATTACATATTATTGAGGTTTAAGTCATATTATTATTGCAATTTGCTTTTAATGGCACTAATACTGGCAACTTTAAGAATAAGATGATCACTCAGATGTCTGCGTACAATAAAAATGTGCTTTATCATATCATATGGTTCACGACTTGTGTATACACACCTTTTTTATTGTGGTGGGGTAACCAAAGACTTGAGTGCCCATCTCCGAAATTTCGAAGACCTATTTATTCACTAGATAGACAGCACTTAACGTGATAGGTAGTCAACCGTATCGCCGTATATAGGCACTGGTTACCTATTCCGAGGGATAGGCGGGTATCCTCACGAGGTTTTTCCTCACCGTTAAGGATTGTAAATATATTATGCTATACGCTTATGTAATATTATTATTATGGCAGTAGTGCGTTTGATTGATAATACAATATCGCTTTCACTGCGATTAACAATGAGGATGTGATGTTTTTATTATAGCTGTTACGTGACTATAATGGCTTAGTAAAGTAAGGCACATGGTTAAGTTATTCTAGTCCTGTGCTAGTCTTGAAAATTAATAGAAGAGTAGGTTTCCTGGGATTTTTATATGTTGACAAATAGGAGCAGATGTAAGTAAATTTAGTATTAATGTAGATAATATTGATATTCTAAATAGACAAAGGACAAAATAAATAGACAAAGGTAAACACTTTCATGACCATTACCCATTGCGGGATAGTCAAAAGTTCTATGACCACAATTTTACGGCCATTTCGAACCCAGTAAGTCCCCGGTAAGTCGTTTAAAGAGACTATGGGACTAGTCTATTAGGTAACCTAGCAACCAATATATCAATAATAATACTGAGATTAAAGTTGCGGTAGGCATATATTAATATTAGTTATATAGGCGATGTTTTATCCACTCCGAATACAATTGAGTAACTTCAGTATATGTATCCGAATACGATTGAAAAACATACATATACATAAACAAATAAACATAATATGTGTACGCTGAGAAAAATGTCTCAAGATGCGTTCACAAAAAAGCATTTTACATTGTCACTGCTCAGAACAATGCGTTCGATGTTTGTTTACGTTTGGTTTCGAGGAAAAACACAATGCAGTGATTGAATGGCCAGAGAAAGTGTCCCAATGGGATGGGTGACGCCATTTTCTTGCCTCGGCGCTGCGCGGGCTTATTCTGTGACAAATGGAGTTTGGAGGTTAACTTTTATGATTGTTTGGTTTATTGGATGTAATAGGTGAAATGAAATGAAATGAAATTCTTTTTATTCAATATCAGGATCATAAAATCACTTATTGAAGGTCAAAAAAAAAAAAAAAAAAAACATTTCCATCGGAAAAGTTGTCATTACAGTTAATCAATTGAAATAAAAATATTAAATAAATCTAATTAAATCAAATTAATGGCATTTCGTAAAGCAAAATCCTGCAGAGAAGAAATGCCAAGAAACTCTGCAGACATATTTCAATACAATACAACTTAATTAAATAATCCATCAGAATGAGACTGCAGCCTGACTAGCAACCAACGAATATTATGAGCAACATATTAAAGGTGTCCCAATAAGAACATGCATCGTGAGGCCGCAATCACACCAAGATGAAACGTCACATAACATCATTTAGATAATCTTTGTAGTAGCCCTTCTCGATCAACGTCGCTTTAGTGCAAACTTTAAATTTGTCTAGAGGTAAGGACTTTATAGACTCTGGAAGTTTGTTATACATTTTTATGCCCAGGCCCATAAACGAATTGTTTATTCTTTTTAGTCTCGAGCCACTATAATACAATTTGTTTTTATTGCGTGTGTTACAATTATGCATGTCTCTTACAAGCCTGTAATCATTAATATTTTTTTTAACATAGACTAAGTTATCATATATATATTGAGAAGCCACAGTGAGTATATTTATTGTCTTAAACACATCTCTTAAAGATTCACGAGGGCCCATACGGTAGATCGAGCGAATGGCTCTCTTCTGCAGCACAAATACTGAATTAATATCAGCAGAATTGCCCCACAAAAGAAGCCCGTATGACATGACGCTATGGAAATAACTAAAATAAACAAGTCTCGCGGTATTCACGTCAGTCAAGTGTCTTATTTTCCTAACCGCATAGGCTGCAGAACTTAGCCTTTTCGCCAGACCACCGATGTGCTCACTAAACTGTAATTTTGAGTCCATTGTGACCCCTAAGAAGGTAGTGGACCCCGCAATATCTAAAGCCACATTATTAATTACGATGCTAGTAGTTGAGCTCCTAACATTTGGCAAAGTAAACCGTACACATTTTGTCTTATTACAATTAAAAGCAAGATTGTTTATTCTAAACCATTGTTCCACCTCTGAAATCACATTACATATCCTTTCTGTTTCGTCTTTTCCTCTGTTAACTTTAAACAATATAGAAGTGTCATCCGCAAACAACACCATGTGGCAACGGCCCTGACTTAAATAAGGTAAGTCATTTATATAAACTAAGAAAAGGAAGGGCCCAAGAACGGAACCCTGCGGAACACCCATAGCAGCCGGGCTGCCGCTCGAACTAGCTCCGCCGAATTCAACACTCTGGATCCTTCCCCCTAGGTAACATGCAATTAGATCCAGTGCCCTATCACCTATACCGTAATGCTTAAGCTTCATGATCAGAGTTTTGTGGTCCACGCAATCGAACGCCTTAGAAAGATCGCAAAAGACACCCAGAGTATCCTTTGCCTCCTCCCAAGACTCAAATATATATTTCATAAGATCAACCCCAGCATCTGTTGTTGATCGACCCTTTGTAAAACCAAACTGTTGCTTATTAAAAATATTATAACGGTTAAAATGTACTAGCAACTGATTTAGAATAAGTTTCTCAAATATTTTGCTAAAAGCTGGTAGTATTGAGATAGGACGATAGTTAGCAGGGTCAGTGGTACTACCAGATTTAAATAATGGAATGATTTTACCGTATTTCATCTGATCAGGAAACTCTCCGCATTTAACACATTGATTAAATATAATGTTCAACTCAGGTGCAACTAAATCTACAATGGTTGAATAAACCTTTACTGAATGGCCCCACAGATCAGATGTTTTCTTTTTCTGGAGTGATTTAAAGCATTTGATGACATCTATAGTACTGATTTCTCTGAAACTAAAAACACCGTCAAATTTCGGCACATTCCTTTCTAATATATATGTAGCACTCTCTGAACAAGCATTTAGTGGCTTAGTTATAGAGACAGGAATATTAGAGAAAAAATCCTGAAACACACTTGAGATCTGCTGATGGTCTGTGATTACATTTTTACCAACTATAAGTTTTGGTTCATGAACGTGAGAGACATCTTTACCACTTTCAAGTTTAATTGTGTTCCAGGTTTCCTTCACTACATTAGTGGCATTTTTTATTTTATTCTGTATGTACAATTTTTTGGCCTGAGCACAAACTTTTTTGAAGACCTTAGAATAACTTCTTATATAGTTTTGAAAATCTGGGCAATAATTAACAGATTTTTCTTTATATAGTTCATATAATCGCTGTCTACTAATTTTTATACCTCTAGTTGCCCAATCACAGAAAGATCTTTTACTGGTTATTTTAAAACTCTTTGTTTTAAAAATTTTTTTATATTCAATGTCAATAATTTTGAAAAATGAGCTATACATATTATTTGGAGTATCGGTTTCTAATTGTATAGGGAAACGCCTTAAAACGTTTTCCCTGAAATTAACTAAGCGAGCCCCCGTCACAGGAATGCAAGTAACATTCCTAGGCTGGACTTTTCGGTGACACCTAAACTTAATCATCTGACCATGGTGGTCAGAGCTAATGTCCGTAACAAGTTCTGTATGTGACAAACTAAAATCGCTAAATATATTGTCAATACAAGTAGTGGAGGTGATAATATAATAATATTATATTATAACAAAGGACGATGTATATATATATATATATATATATAAAATATAGTATTCATTGCTGCTGCAAAATTAAGTTAGGTAGATAAATGCCACTTTTCTGACTATCATTGGCCTATGTGTAGAAAACGGGTTAATATATCAAACGAAACACCTTTTTATCATATAAATTCTTTATTATTCACGACATAATAAAGGATCAGTCAGATAGTTGAGGTTTTTTTTCTATTATTCAGAGATATTATTTACTTATGCTTATGTCTGGAACACCTGTTAATATTTCAAACGTAACACATTTTTTATCATATACATCCATTATCATTCAGTACATAACAATGAATCAGACAGTTGCTCTTTTCACCGTTTCCAATTATTCAAATATTTACCTGTCCATCTCGAAAACTGAAAGTAGAGATCCCGCCACATAAGGTGGCAGTTGGAGGCGTCGCCACAGTCGCGTAATTCAGTGTTACCAGTAAACACGCCAAAACTAGCACTCACTGTGCCATACGGCTCGATACATTATAGGTTTCATTTGTAACGGTCTTTGGTTGCAGAGCTATAAACTCAAATAAAACAAATTAATATATCAAAGTCAAAATATGTTTATTAAACTATTTCAAACATGATTAATAATTAACGGGACTTATCCTTCTTATTATATATTACATATATTATGTGTTCCTTCACTCTGTCCGCAATAGACCGTTTAGTGTGTTCGACGTAGGATTTCCCACAGCTGCAATCAATCTTATACACACCCTTATATCTTATATCATGAGTATAAATCGCGAATCTCTTAAAACTATAATTTCAAACATGGCACTGAGCATTGTCTTTACATATTTTTTACCGAGGTTAGATCAGCGGAGACCCTAGCTTGGAGAAGAACTAACAAGAAACTCCGGAAATCAATTTATTATAATCACCCTTAACAAACATAAAAATTACAAAGAGTGGGCAAAAAACACAACGCTGGTAATACTAAATTTACCTTTCATACAAAATAACACGCAATGGCGGTAACGTCAAATTTAGTTCCAAGTTTGGCTACTGCCACCTTATGTGGCGGGATCTCTAATCAATTTTCAACTGACATTTATCTCACTGACAGTAAGTAAAGCGTGTCACACATGCTTCCTAACGACGTGTTTCCTTACTAAACTACAACGTGACGTACTAAAGCGTGTCAACTTTGCTATTTACAGCCGTTTTTCGTCATTAAACTGTTCCATTGACCAGAATAAGGCTGGCCATCATGGCAGTCTCCTGTTCCTCATTAGTTGTTTGTAATTGTTGCCTAGGCGACGGCGTGACTCTTCGCCGATCACTTTCAAGTCGGAAGTGACGTTCTTTAATGGCCAGTGTTTTACTCGACTAAAAAGGTCTTATTCTGCTAAAGGAACTTTTCTTTTGTTTTGCGTAACTCGTCAGTATTGTGTAGAATTGGTAATACATAACAATGTGCCTGTACAATGAGGCATGCAACCTGTCATATTCAAAGCTGATTAAAAGTGGATTAGATGAGGCTTGAAATGCAAGTAGAGAGATAGTCATGCCAGCTTCTGACTAACTTTACATTGATGTATATCGATACTTATGTGTATATGGTACATGTACTAAAATCCGTGCTAGTTTTAGACTTAAAAAAATGGCTAATTAGCTGCTGATTTTTCCGGCATTCGTAGAACTACAGGTAAATGGAATCAATTGGGTGATGGGCTAGTGACCTGACACCAATGTTCTATATAACATCACAGCTCAAAGATTCATATCATAAGTGACCTAGGAGATATTACGGTGTCTCTATGGTTCTGTGAAACCCGAACGGGATTAAAGGAAGCAAGTGCATATTATGTATGAATGTGCAAATTTTCTGTCTTTCACATATGTACTGACCATTTACTTTTCAAACGCTGAGAACCAGTTTCTTTCGTATCAATTCACCGTCTCGAATTGTCGCGAACAATATGCCTTTATCAAGTCGATGGTGACAAAAAGTCCGTGTTATTCGATTACACGCATGTTTTGTGGGAATTTAAAAGATTGTTGGCACAATGTGGACTATTCAAGTCTCGCACACAATGTTGGTTCAATTAAGTTAGAGCTTAAAAAAGAGATAATACATAAGACATGTCTGTAATTCGTTCCGAGGTACTCAGAGGTTTTAATAAGTACGTACATATTTATATACATTTTCACTATTACATAAGTCTTTAGTCACTAATAGTGTTATATAATAATATTAGTATTATACTCATAGTAGTAAATCTTCACCAGACTTTGATCATTTATACCGTGCTAGCAAGGACGTTTAAATAATGCTAACTAGCTGCCGTTCTTCCCGACATGCCCTAGGAAGCGACTAAAAGACTAGGGGTAAATGGAACCAATTTGGCATTGGGCTGGCAACCTTATCATCAGTGTTCTATATAACATCACAACCTTAAACAATTCATGTTAAAACGTGACTTAAGAGATATTGTCGTGTATGCAAGATTCGGTGTACCCCCAAAGGAAATAAAGGACGTTAATGTGTATGTTATACATATGTGTTTTATCACTTCAAATTCACTGCGTATTAAAATAACTATAATTTCTCATTGAACCCTTTTATAGATAGAACACACGTGTAAATACTCATAATGCATCTATTTAATTAAATCACATAATTTACTTTATACCTAGTCTCTTAGACATCTTCTAAGATAAGTCGAAAAGATAAGCAGCTAGTTAGCACTCTATTTACGTCTCAGATTAGCACGGTTATTACATATAGTCGTAATAACTGAAATTACGTAATTATTAAATAACATAATTTGTTAGTGTGTTTCTAGGCAAAAAGCTAGCGTAAGACTATCTAAATATAACCACCAAAATAGTATTAATACTTATCGTACTCATTCATAACATTCACATCCTTTAATCCCTTTCGGGATGGACAGAACCTTGGAGACTTTATAATAACCCTTAGGTCACTTTTTAGCGTGAATATTGGGGTTGCGATGTTGCTAGCCATTGCCCTACAGTTTCCATTGAACCCTAATCCCGTAGTCGTGTCCTACGACATGTCGTGATGAATGGCAGCTAGTTTGCTTTATTTTGCGTCCCAGCTAACACGGGACAAACAACATATGTATTTATTACATACAAGCAATATCAAATAATTAACCACATTTTAATTTTTCACAAGTTTTTTAAACATAGATGGCACTGTAATTATATTTTGATTTTTATATTATAATCTTCGCTCCTATTAGTAGCAGGGTGATGTTATATAGCCTAAAGCCTTCCGCAATAAATGGTCTATCTAACACAATAAGAATGTTTGAATTCGAACCAGTAGTTCCCGAGATTAGCGCGTTCAAACAAACAAACTCTTCAGTTTTATAATATACTAGCGACCCGCTCCGGCTTCGCACGGGTTTAAAATATAAAGCCTACTCCACTATTTAATGGATGTTATTATACACATAAACCTTCCTCTTGAATCACTCTATCTATTAAAAAAAACCGCATCAAGATCCGTTCAAAGATTTAAGCATACAAAAGGACATAAGGACAAAGAAAGCGACTTTGTTTTATACTATGTTAGTGAAGTATTGATTTCTAATTATTTCTCTCTTGTTTCAGTGGACGATGCGAGTGGCAGATACACGGGCATGTTCTACTGGGGCAACAATTACTGGACGGGGTCGACAGAGCTGTGCGACGCACTCAACGATGCCCAACACCATGCTATGGAACAGAGTAAGTAATATACATATATACTTTATACGTACATAGATATTTACATACAATATGTATGATAGTAGACAGAATAAAAGGTTTCGAAAGGTCTTAAGTTATATATAGTTTGGGGATGTCATATGTAACTTTAGGAATATGAGTTACGACCGCTATCCATAACAAAGTAGTTAGGGGTGGTTAATAGTAGGGTCGTATGCGTTTACAATTACAGTAAAAAATAGATATTCAGGGAAGTGATAATTCTCGCAAAAAGTAAACTTTTTTAATTAGCATTAGTCAATGAACATTTAAATTTTGTATAACTATATGATTATGCCACAACCTATGACTATGACAAAATGTAACTACCATTATCATCCAATAAATACCTCAGTTTTTACTATCATTACCTTCAGAATTAAGGTCCAAGTTTTTTCCACTCCGAAACCCTTTTGAAACATGTATGTAAGTATACTATTATAAGTATACATCACACCTGTAATGCAAACAGCTGATTACGTTACCTAAGTCCCTGCTTACTTGGGCAACGGGACGGTAGATTGTTAAATTAGCTTTTGCAAGGTCCACATTGCGTTAAGGCCATCAAGAAGAAATGGTGAACGAAACAATATGCTCAGCCAACAATGGTAAGCAATGAGTGGATAGTTAGAGATGGGCAAGTGGAATACTTAGAATTACTGGTATAGTTGTAAATAAAATTGTTTGAGTTTCAATAGATTGATTTGAATTACTGCCAGGTAGTAGAAAGTCTGAATTTAGTTTTTTTAGATTAATCATTAATTTTTTTAGATTACACAAAACAGCATGTATATTCGGACGTACTAACGAAACGATAATTCATTAAATTTAATTGAAAAAATCGCTACATTAAAGCTATAATTTACTTTATCTCTTCTTTCCTTAGAGAGCTAATTACTAATTTAAATGACATTACCGATAAATAAAGCCAATCAAACTTTTTATACAGATTTGTCAGGATTTGTTCAAGGTGGCGATCGATCGTCTTTGCCTATACGTTAGAGAAGTAAAGCTGCCATTATATGTATGTATTTTGGCACTTAGTGAGTAAACACTCGTGCCCATCACTATCACGGCACGCGTCTATCTGGGTGAAGGCTCATCCCAATTAGTGGCGCGTGCGCATTATCGCTGATTCGGCGCAAATTGAGACTAATTATGCCGTGTGTTGCCTCACTCTTGCCATTTTGTTTCTTTTTTTCGTTTTTAAAATTCTAACGAGTACACGACTACTATCTCTAAAATATACGACGATTAACTTGACGACATGTTGTTAAAGAATTTGTTAATAGAACTTACAACCACGATGCATGAATGTCTATGAAGCGAAAGTGTTTTGCCAGGTTCGTGGTAAACATATCCCTCTGGAACCTAAGTCTACTATTTTTAGTTTTAGAACAATCTTAGTTAAATATCACTCCAATAATAGTACGAAGTTGGTAGTGAATTAGCATAAGTGTCAAAGTTCACCGTAGATGACAGCTAAAGTGTCAAAATTCGCTTTTAAAATGGCGTATTTTGTCACTTTTGCTATTTCACGAAAAGCTTCACATTTTTACTGAACTGATATTTTTGAAAAGCATTAGTGTTCTTGGACCTTGTAATTATGTGAAGCTATACTTACTAATACCGGGATGTATGTATAAACATAACATAACATACGCTTCACGACTTGTGTATACACACTCCCTTTTTTATTATGGCGGGGTAGTCAGAGGCTTGAATGCCCATCTCCGAAATTTCGAAGGCATGTTAGGTATGGGTCATTCGAAGCCCGCGTATCACTAGATAGACAGCACCCAACGTGATAGGTAGTGAACCGTATCGCCGTATATAGGCACTGACTATTACCTATCCTGAGGGATAGGCAGGTTTCCTCACGATGTTTTCCCTCACCGTTATGTATGTATGTACACAATATTAGCTTCTGCACTCATGCCGATGTCTCGCTGCCTCGCCTTCGCAATTTCGAGCGAGTAGTTTCCTGGTTTGCGTCAGTATTTGGAAATTTGCGGTTCTATATCTGCACTAGTTATTCTATTTGCTCACTTCTGAACTGGGTTATGCTGGTTAAGAGTGCTGGTGTGGGACGTAAAGAGAATGGTGACTAGCTGCCTTTCGATTATGTCGTAGGATGATAAAATTTTAGGGGTTAATGGAATTTATTGAGGTCAGGTAAGATAATAGAAAAGAATAAATTTGATTACAATTTCTTCTCGATAATAATACTGAGGGCCATGTATGTTTTAGAGAAAGATTTTTATTTTAACATATATACTTGAATATACATATCTTATGCTAACATTAACTTTAATATAAATGAATCAGGCTCCATCTCTACTTGGCTTGCAGGAGATAATAAAAAGTAAAGTTTTTAGGGTATTTTTCATTGATCACATTTTTCTTCTGACTTTTTAATATATATTTTTTTATATTGTTCTACTTTTCCAAACATGGGTACGCAAACAAAAATTCTAGGATCTTTTTTAAGGAAAATATAAAATAATTTAGAAAAATTCTTATGAAAACTTCTATTAGAATTTATAAGTAAACATCCTATCTCTATACTCTGGAAAGTTAATACCTAGTTTCATTCTTTTAAGTCCCATTGCATTGTGTAAGTCCTAGCATATTATAGATAGTTAATTTTGAGTTGAAGCCCCATTCTATTTCGTTACGGCAATTGCAATGATACGCTTGTTAGCAATGCATTTGAAACTGTACTGTCGGACACAAAAGTCTTATATCATGAAACTATTTGTGACAGCATACATACTCGTATGTTTTTCTTCAAAGGTTTAGCTAGGGATCATAAATACTAAATTTTCAAGCTCCTGGCTTACTAGCCTTTGACATTCAAGTCAATAAAAGTAAATTCAATTTTTCTCGCATATGACACATCATAATTTTTCTTACGAAACTCGGTGTTAGAAGTTTCATGGATCCTATTCCTTGATACAAAATAAGGTCTATCGCCTAAGTTACATAATAAAGTTTGCCTCCTTTTTGGTTTAACTTAAACTTTTTGGTTTACTCTTAATTTTTCAACAACTTAGAACTAGTTCGGTTAAACCAGTACCAATAGATTAAGTTTTACAAAAGAGGTAACTTAATTTTATTGCAAACACTTTTCTCGTCCACGGTACCTGTAACAGGGAATCGTAACATAGTGATGTCACAGCACAGTCCGATGTCACACACACACCGTGTGTTTATCGCGTAATGTCGTATAATGCGACTGTGGGACAATTGCAGCCCAACCCTAGCGGCAACTGTTCTTAACCCCGTTTCTTACGGGTCGATTACGCAAATGGTTTAATAATTACATCGTCTTCTTATATGACTGTCAAAGATGATATAATATTTTAGAAAATCGCGTTTTGTATTCATTTTACAAGAGGACTTATAGCGTGTCGTATAAACAAAGTATTACCTTTGTTAGCCGATGTTTCGGCCATGTTGCATCTAATAGCCTAGGTCGCGGGTCAATCTACAAACTTTCTTACATACCTAACCAAAAGTAATACTTTGTTAATAAAATATACGCTGTAAGTCCCATATCTCTTGTAACAAGGTGATATGCCTTAATGTAACATACTTACGTTATTTAAATAAAGCGAATCAGGGATTTAAATAGAGTAAATGCATTTCTTCCTGACATATAACATATGGAATCCTAGAACCTTATGGCTCGGCTATTACCTAAGAACTTTTTCGATTATTCCATATTAATCACATCTCAAGTGCGATAGTTATTCTAATAGTGATTGAGAAGATATTATGCTTTTACATACATTATTATGACTCAATCGTCTCGATAAGTAATCTCCGTAAAAGATAGAAACGCATTAGTAAAACAAATAAAATAGTATCAACCTTTGTGTAAAAGTACATATTTAATCAAAATATAATTTATTAAAACATGGCCTTCATGATGTTATATAGTCTCTACTTTAATTGCTTGCTGCTTAATAATTACTATAGGATGTTCATAACACATTTCCTCATAAGCAATCGCCCTATAGTGCAAGCCCTTGGGATTCTTGTGCGTAGAACCTCCATTGTCTTGAGGCAGCCATTACGCAAAATTACGGGTCGACTCTTCAACTAACTCTTACTTAGACAAATATACTCGTGTGTTCTAAGGACTTGTATTGTTATTTCTACTCATAGCAATCCTAGAAGTATATGTACATGGGTGATTTTCGTGGTAAGTAAATGTATTTGGTACTTAAAACAAACTCTGGAACGTAATACTAGTATAATAGGCTAATATTTGTAGAAATAGACAAATATATATATACATACATACGAATCACGCCTAATTTCCTGTAGAGGAATAGGCAGAGATCACGGATTCCCATTTGTCCCGATCCTGACAGACCACTTTCGCTTCATTGACACTCATACATCTTCTCATACACACTCGGCAGAATATACTCGTACAATAGGCAAATTCCTTTATTATTATATTTTCCCTTGCCAATGAAATTATGCAAACGCACGTTGAATCTAATACATTAACTTACAAATCAATGTCAATTACTTAGGCCTATTATGAACCAAACGTTTTTCATTACTCCATTTTCATCACTCAATAATACCTTAAGCTTCCCATACAAATCAACAGCAAATACAGAATCGAAATGGCTAATTCTAATAAAAACCGAAAATGTCGTAAAAATCGGAAATCGAAAATGCCTACGCCAAGGTTGTTAATCTATTCAAATCTCATTCAGTCAACCACCATTATAACTAGACCTTTCTTTCCCAGAATCCTCAAGCGAGTCCCAGATCTTCTCATCCTGGCGTGATGACCTCAGCAGTGGTTCTGGGGACGTGCCACCTTACCAGCTCACGTTCTACGTGCTCCGCCTTCAGTTGCAACCCACCAACGAAACGACCAGGGATATTATGCTTAGCCATGTAAGTATGTTAAGAAAATGAGGAGTAATGTTGAAAGAATGCTAAGTAGCTGCCTGGAAGACACTGGAACTCATGGAATCAATTGGGATGATTGTTGTTACGTAAAAGAGTAAAAGGAGAAAATATTATTCTATTACCATGTACAAATACTGTTTGCTTTTGTGTATACAAATTATGTATATGTTAAATATTTATACGTATTTATATAAATAATATTACATTTGTTGATTAAAACTTCGTACGTTCAATTTCTTTTCTCGATTATGGTTATTATTCAATTATGAATTCTAATTGATTGTGAAAAGGATTTTCATTCTTCCTTCACTCTTTTGCATCACCTAAATAACTTGGCATTTACTTCCTATATCATGTATACATATTTGTGATCTTTCACCAACGAACTTTGGCGGTAACAAGATGTAGGTATAACAGTCAGATAGACGCTATATTGAAAAAAGGTGACGTTAGGAGTACCTATAACCGCCGAGAGTGTATGAGAAGATGTATGAATGTCAAAGAAGCGAAAGTGTTCTGTCAGGATCGGGACAAATGGAGATCCGTGATCTCTGCCTACCCCTCTACATGGAATCAGGCGTGATGTGTATGCATGTATGAATTCTAATTGATTGTAAAAAGGATTTTCATTCTTCCTTTAATCTTTTCACCTAAATAACTTGGCATCAACTTCTTATATCATATATACATATTTATAATCTTTCACCAACGAACTTTGGTTCATACGTATTTCTCTACATTCCAGCGTCGTTCAGTCCACGTGGGCATCTGCTGGCCAGCAGCTTGCAGCAAGGCAGACATCACGAGGGCAGTGCAGACCACCTCGGCCAGGCTGCTCGAGAGATCGGTGATGGCTGTCAGGGCGCCTACCCTGCGACTCTACAATATGTTTGAAGATCCCACCTTTATTATGCTAGCGTAAGTTGTGTAGTATAAGCATGTAATGTATGGCTTTTGAAGCGGGTATGTATGGCTCAGGTTATAATGCTATTCAAAAGTTCATAGGTGTTTGATTAAAATTATTATGTATATTAGTAAAATTGTATGGCTCAGGTTACTAAGGTTCCGTTAGAACGTTATGGGTTCAATTACACGATAGAGCAATGTATATTGATATTTATAAAAGTCTCATGTAAATGTTCGTACCTACCTAATGGTGAAACATATCACTTCTACAATGTAGGGGACAATCGTGAATAATCTTGTGTCTGTAATAATAAGTAATAGTCAGTACTTGCACACCAAGAAATATACTTCTATCAACACCACACATCTATCGGTCAAAAATGTGTTTAATATAACAAGGTATCCAAAACTCACTAAATCCCGCAATCGAAATCTACACGCAAACATTTGACTCTCCAATTTTCAGTTCCAGTAACAAACACTACATAAACCAGCTATATAAACCCTTTAAACTGGTACTCAATGGTGTAATCATGTTGCAGTGTCGTCTGCTCCGTAGTGGCAGTGCTGCTGATCTCGGCTACGGCGTATGACGTGAAGCTGGCGAAGGACGTGCGCAGGAACCGCCTTCGCATGCTCAACATGGCCTCGGCGGAAAACGGAAATGCCGGGGAGAGCAAGAGTAAGTATTATGGGCAAAGATAAAGAAATCCTTTTTGGATCGACCTAATGTTTAATACTTTATATGTCCTTTAATGTCAATGTATATTTTTGAGTGTCAGTGTGGAATATGGTTACCACCAGTCATAAGCCCATCGCTAAAATTGTGTTTATTCGTCTTCTATTGTATAAATGATTATAAATTTAATTACGTTCCAAACTAGCTCCAATATTGTAAGAAATTATATAAAACGGTTTTAAAACAGTTACGGGCCTTTATGTGGCAGTGTCAGAAGAATCCCCAATGAATCGGTGTCTCTAAACGGCGATAGACTCATAATTAAAGCTTCTAATCGCAATAGCTTCAATCGCCCGAGTAATTTTATCTTAATGTGTTGCACATATGCTTATAAAGTCCATCCCTTCCGTTTCCAGTGAAGATGTACAACGAAAACAACAACATCACGATCAACAGCAACCATTCTGAGGAGAGACTCACTGGAGAAACCTCCTCTACTAGCGAAGAGGCTCTTAAACTAAGTGAGTATATGTAAACGAATAAAAGACGAACATTTTCACGATCATTTCGGAATAGAGATTCACGAAACCAACTGCACAATTGTGGGGATAAGTCATACATTCTGAACTCTACTGTATTTCTGAGCATAATATGCATATACTTACGGACGTACAATCATCCCTTTTCAATATTACTGTATATTCAAGTTAAGCTCAAATAGCGTAATAAATATGTAACTGTAATTATGGTTTGGTTTAATTATTCGTGAAGAATACAAAAGAACATGTATGACAATTCACGTCTCTACTTCCCTAACGGGATAAGAAGAGACTATCGAACGCCACCTTGAAGAATCCTAACAAATCTCATTTGCTTCAATTTTTACTTATTCTTTACTGCACACACACTACATTTACACATGAACAGAGACAGACAAATTGCACAATAGACCTACTTGTCCCGTTTAGGGATTACCTCCAGCAGACCGTAGGGAGGGATAGGCGAGACAAGGACTGGTCAATATTTAACGTGTGTTGTTCGTGATAGTGATAGTGGAAATGTTTATATGTATGTTTATATAATTTCCCTATCTTTCGCAGGTGTATGGTCAGAGCTGCTACTTTCCTTCTCGATGAAGGCGAATATCCTGCAGATCTTCGACCAGTCCGTAGGGGCTGACACGGTACCTGTTGTGCACGGACTGCGGTCACTTTCTATGGTGAGTTGTATAGGTTACTATAGCTACGTTTATTTAAGGAAAGTAATTGAAAGCTCATCAAACATAATGAAATGTATACCAATATATAACTCAACATACATCAAAGGTTAGGTTTGGGTTGGGACTGTATTATTTTGGTGAACAATTCAGTATTTTTGACGGGCGATTCCTGTTTTTTTGATGTTCGTTTAAATATTAGCCTAAATTTAATATGAAGTATCAATTAATAAACCTAGTAGTTCACTGTTAGACATAAGTTTCCCAAGTCGTATCTTTGGGGAGGAAATAGGATCACATCACTCATCGAGCCACAATATTTTTTGGGGTCATCGGTCCACCTGGCAATGTGCGCCCTACTTTATGTTAGCACGTAGTAAATGTAGGTTAAATGCGTTTTTAGGTTGTTATGTTTCTTTTGTTTTAAATTGCTTTCTTTATATAATATTACCAATGTTATGTTAGCTGACCTAAAAAATATTGCCTTGTAACTTGACTGTAATAACATTCTAGCATTTTTTTATTCTATTTATCTCCTTTCCAATGAAGACTTGTTTACTAAACCAAACTATTCTGTATCTATCAAGATTCTAACTAACCTTTTTCTTATACTTTATATCATGCCTATTCTGTGCAGGTATGGGTGATATTCGGGCACACATGCATCGTGGTATTCAAGTACGCGGACAACACGGCGTTGCGCGCCATGCTGGAAAAGAGCTTCCTGTTCCAGCTCATCATCAGCGCCGTCTACAGCGTTGACACCTTCTTCTGCCTCGGGTGAGGATCACACTTATTCCATACATACATATTATACCAAATTCTCTGAAAAAGAATTAGCAGAGATCATGGCGACCCATCTGTCCTGATCCCGACAAACCAATTTCGCTTCATAGACACTCATACACCTCGTACACACTTGGCGGTTAAGGGTAATTCTGACGTCACCTTTTTTCAATATGGCGTCTATCTGACTAATATGTCTATGGCCTCTACGTAACCGCCGTTCCATTTCACCCATATATATATTATTATTTCATTTCTTACATATACAGGGTTATTTGTAAAACATCAACAACCTCGCAAGACCAGGTAGCTATCATCGTGAACAACAACATTTGTTCTACGACTTTTGATAATTTGACACATTTTACTTTCATACAAAAATAAATATCAATTTAATTTTACGTTTGAATGTTCTTAACTCTATGCATATTATATTATATTATTAATTAATGTATTGAGTTATGATAAAACTCGTAGAACAAATGTTGTTGTTTATGATTTTAGCTATCTAGTCGTGCGAGGTTGTTGATGTTTTTCAAATAACCCTGTATACTATAGAGTACACTCTATAGAAAGTTATTAGTCATTTCGAACGCATACGCATACCTATGTCAAAAAAGGCATAGTAATGCAACGTATATATCTCGGTTATGAATTCACCACCTGTTCCGTTAGGTACTGGTTATATGGTAAAACGTGAAATCTCAGTGGTTAAAACTGGTCACTCAAGGCCATATCTAGTATACTTCGACAATGTTAAGCATTCAAGCATATGTGACTAAAATTTCCTTCTATCAATTTTCCACATAGTTTCATCAAGTTATTATAAATTAATCAATGACATTAATATACTTATTTATCCACAATTTCAGTGGCATGCTGGTATCATTCCTGTACTTCAGGACGAATGAGAAGGGCAAGCTGGATGTGCTCACTAAGGGTCGGAGGAAGTTCACCTCAGGAGTCCTGCAGTTTCTGGGCCTGATCGGGTACAGATTTGCCAGGTAAGTGCATGTACTGAATTTATGTTGAATAACCATACACCGTGAGCAATGTGGAAGCCATTATTTGTAGGTATGTTAGACGTTCAGTATAAATAGGTTGCAGGTTTGAACCTTACAATGAGAGTTCTAAATATTCAGTGAGCTTGGTCTGATTGTACAAAGATTTTTTTTATAGTGAGGGAAAATACAGTAAGAAACCCTACCTATTATACAGTACCCATACATGTTGAGACAGAATAAGATTCCATATATAACTAACTTAGCAACTCTACGATACGATATATAGACATATATATCCTTGGACTACCCTCTAAAAATGTGCTGTATATTGTATGCTACTTATAAAAGTCAAAGTCAACTCAAGTTAAAGTCAATTGTTTTTATTCAACATAATTACAAGTACAGAGGATTCCAGGATTTCAGTACGTATAAGTAACATAGAATCCTTGAATCCTCATACAGGATATAGGGCCTAACAAAGCACGCCACCTGATCCTATCCCGCGCGATGTCTTCTATCTCAGCCCATGGTAAGCCAAGGCCATGTGACTTATAAATCCATGTATTCCCAGGTTGACAGCGCCATACATGTTCATGCTGGGCGTGGTGGAGGTGACGATGAAGTGGTTCGCGCAGAACGCGGTGTTCGAGCCCCCGGCGCCTGACCACGAGACCTGCCCGCAGTTCTGGTGGAGAAACTTACTCTACATCAACACGCTGTTTCCCGTGGACCAGATGGTAAGAAATATGGATGCTAGTCACTGCTTTTCTACTGCTTTCCAGCCTGGTCGTTGATTATATGTATTTATCTATATATAACAAGTATATATTTTTTAAATATAAGTTGACTAGTACCCTTAACACAATTCTTAAATGTACTTACCGTACCGTATAAATTTTTAAAAATAGACTGTTTATACACTATTTCTTTTACAGTGCATGCTGTGGAGTTGGTATTTGTCCGATGACACTCAGTTCTACGCTGTCAGTGCTATTCTCCTCATCTTAGCTACCAGGTAAATTCTATTTCTCATTTGATAGCATAACTGAAATCTTTTTCATATTAATCTCCAAGATAGCCTGAAAAACACGAGTACTAGTTATATCCGCTTTAAGTTTATTTCAGTAGTTTCCTTAAATATCTAATTACAATGGTATTTATTGGGCGAAGAGCTAGCAACCTGACACCAATGTTTCCTATGACATTACAACCCTATTATTCATACTAATAAGTGACCAAGAAGATCTTTTCATGTCTCCAAGGGTCTGTCTGAGGAAAACTTAACTTAAAGTGATTAAAGACGTAAATGTATATGTATCTAATCACGTCTTCTCTCCACAGCCACTTCAAACTGTCAGTAGCCTTGACCGGAGTGTTCTTCGTGTCCTCCCTTTTGACCACCGGCTTCGTATCCTGGAGCAACCAGCACATCCCCACTGGAGATGACCCCTTCACCCAGTTTGACAAGATTTATGACAAACCCTGGACCAGGCTGGGACCTTACCTGGTTGGGATGGCCACGGGATGGATCCTGTACAAGACTAACCTCAAGATCAGGATGAATAAGGTCTAGTGGCTTTTGAATACATGTTGTATTAGACATACATTAGTGATTGTGAAACCTTTTCCCTACTTATCAAACGTATATCGAAAAAAATATGACATATTTTTTAATTAACGATCACAGCTAAATTAAATTTAACTTGAGAAAATATCTTGTTACCAATACAATTTTACAAGCGAACCACATAGCATACATTCAGTTTATTTAATGGAGCACATTAGCTTAGTCGCAAAAGAAAAAATATCAATTGTAGTGAAACACATACCTACTAAAAACATTTTATTTTTAATTTTATTACACTTTACCAAATGCTCTCACACCCATTTCCAGAAAACGCCAAAATAACTGAGTGATTCTATAATCCTCACGTTGAATACAAAGCATTTCATTTCATTTCAACCCCATACACCATCACACTTATACTCAACTTCCTTTCTCTTCTCCCAGTTCTGCGTGACCCTGGGCTGGACAGTCTGCATTGGGAGCCTGCTCTTCCTCATCTTCGGGCTATATGACACTCAGCTGGATGTGGTCAGTGCAGCGGTCTACAGCGCCGCGTCTCACAGCCTCTGGGCCGCTGCAGTTGGCTGGATCATCATTGCTTGTAGCACTGGTTATGGAGGTATGTATCATGACTTCTTTTGAGAGTTGGAGGTTTGTGGAATGAAAGTGTTGTATGTATTAGTTGGCTTGTGACCTTCGCCGGAACGCCGGGTAAAAAAGGTACTTAGTTTATAAAATTTCTTATTTAAATTCCGGTTTTCTTGTAAAATGAATAAAATTGCGACTCTCTCTAAAATATATCATGACTAGTTCCTATAATACTCGTGGAGTGAGTTGTGTGTAATCACATGGAAACTACAGATAGTGGCGATTAACTATCTCGGGAAATGGCAACTGTTACGTTCAGAATATACCATGTCTATTCAGTATCAATCATAGTACCTAGAATTCTTTACCCTTTGCCGTAGAAAGTAAATATAAAACTGTAATACTTATTATTGTATACAGATATATTTTATAAATTCCCGTTTTGATGAGTTTTCATTAACATGTACCTTATCTCCAAAACCTAGTTCTTCGACAATAAAATCAAATTTAGTGACAAAAACTACGCACTCACCATATATTTTATAACACATAAAAAATTCGTTCAGAAGGAAAAACTTCAATATATTTCTCTTCACAGGTTGGCTCCGCAACCTGTTAGCAGCCCCCGTGCTCTATCCATTCTCCCGGGTAACGTACTGCGCCTACCTGGTGCATCCGGTGGTGCTGAGGATCGTGGCCATGCGGCTCACGCACCCCATCCATCTGGGGGAGATGCTGGTGGTAAGTTTTATTCATGGATAAATAATGGTGTGAGTCATAGATCCTGGGATAGATAGTCACCAAATGTTATGAATATATTTCCGCATACTTTAACTACTTTAAACTGGTTTTAAATCTAAGAAAACAGGTGGATGTACTTACGAAGTTTTTGGTCAAATATAAATCCATGCACAATACATTTATCCATGACTATACGTCCATAACGAGATAAGCAGAGACTATCTATCGAAACCTAGAACGATCCTGACTCATCTATCTAGCTTCACTAACAACCTTTGCTCGAATATATTCACTAGAAACAGTCAAATCCAGAAATTATAGAACCTTAGGTTCAAATGGTAGATTATGCAATAGGGAACTGAACAACAAATCCTTGATATAGAATACTAAAGAATTAATTGACAAACATGTTGATTAAATAAATGTCAGTAGTCAAAAGGTAGTAGTAATACTACTAACGCGGTGTCATAACCTTGTTTTAACGTTTCAGTTCGTCCTTTTCCTTGGTCTGACTGTGATCTCCTATTTCCTGGCCTTCCTGATCTCCGTGGCTTTTGAAGCACCCATCGTTACCATGCTGAAGATCCTGTCACCTCAACGGAAACCGCACCGAGTGTGAATACCCTCAAAGATCAATTTACCAGTTAGTTAATGCAATTTAAACTAGATGGCGTTGTATTTTATGATTGAATGTACGTAATCTGTATGTAAAGTATAGGTATTTAAAGATAATTCGTAATAGGGACAATTGTAGTTTCAAAGTTGATTAAAAGAATGGTTCTTTATAAAACTTACAAAAATGGAGTTACCACAGCAATACACGTATGTACTTTTATGGTTGATCAATAATTTTATAAAATTGTTTAGAGCACTAGTTCTCGATCGAAAAGATTTGCAAGGATAGCCAATGATTTCTCTTAAATAGGCTATGAAAGCTTTAAATTTAGATCTTATAACATTTTTGATATTATTACTGTTTTTAATTTGCGAACTTATCTCATACTATAAACCAAGTGAAGTGCAAAATAATTTAGTCAATTTAAATTACTATAAGTAAAATTAACACCACATAAAAAAAATATACAATACAGCTCTCAATATTTCAAAGTGGAGCGTAAAGATGAAATATTAGTTCGATTGCATCTCTGTATACTAAATATCAATGTTACCATATTTAAAAGTAATTAATAAACTTATCATATCAGATATTAGTTATTGCTAGTTTAAAAAATATAAAGAGCTATGAGCCTGAATGGTTGTACAAAATGTTTTTTCTAGACAGCTAACCTTTATGTACCAGATCAAATTGATAAGGGATTCACCAATATTCTACATATTAATTAACACGACTCCAGAACTGCTAAACGTGATGAAGGCAATATCTCCAAGATTCTGTCCACTCCAAAAGGGATTAAAGGACGTGTATGCTATTATTAAATTGATGATTAAATAGCTTTGAAGCTATTACACATTTGCTCAATAAAATTTCCGTAGCTAGTAAGGTTTTAGGTAGCTAAGCAATTATTGTGATGATTGTGTGTATATCTTAATACTTTTATTATCAAATTAAGTTAAGAACCAGTTTTTCATTATTTAAAAGCACCTAAGAAGTTAAATAAAAGTATAGGTTAATATTTTTTAAGGTGAATACTCGTATGTTTACTGGAAACATATACCTATTTGAAAATATGATATTTAAGTATGGTAACAATTTTTAATTAAATTGTTGCCAACTTCAAATTAATGAAATGTCCAAATTTACATATTGTCAATGTTTTAAATGTCATTAAATTGATAAGACATCGAATTATGATTATTTTTTCCGAATACAAACCATAGATTATATCGACGATGGACGCCATTTCGCAACGTCATAGAAGAGCGATTTAAAGTTTTAAAAAGACAAAGAAATATTGTATGAAATCCTGGTTTTGTAACACTTTCTAAATTGAGTTGAGACCAATTTTCACGAATATGTAACAAAAATTGGATTTAATACAATTATTCTTCGACTTTTTAAAACTTTAAATCGCTTTAAATTGCGTTAAGTCTTTTAAGCAAGATAACCTTTGCGACGTCGATATATATTTTTAATGTCGTTTAGTTACCAGACTTTATCATATAAACATAACAGTTAATTTACTATTACATTGAAAAAATACAAATGAATTAGTTACGGCATGTAATATTGTAGAATAGTTTTATGTAAATATTATTGTAAATAACTATTTTGTAAGGTTTGATATCACGTTTGTATAACTGAAAATATAAGTAATTTAAATATAAACTGAATTTTATTTCTTACCAAATAACTTTTACCGTTGTTATTCATAGGTAAAATGAATGAATGAAACGGTTGAGCACCTGACCGCTAATCGTGAGGTTCGATTCCCGGTGGAGAAAGAGTTAAGAACTACGCTTTTCTTCTACTTTCCAGTCTGTATACATTTCTTAAATATACGTTGACTAGTACCCTTAACAAAAGTCTTAAATGGACTTAACTAAAGGCTAGTTCAATTGGTGTAATAGTGTCCTAAATATTATATTGTAATAATCAGTGCCGTTATACGGCTATATAGCATTTAACATTCATGTTGGGTTCTGATTATTGCGTGAAAAAGGAAATAAAATAATAAGGTAATAAAACAGTAAATATTTCGTTACTAATTATTTATTTTAAAATATATAACATTGTATAATATATGTATGTATAAAATAACTTAATAATTAACGCTTACAACTAATTATTACTAATTTTATAAATATATCAAACTCTACTTTATTACACACATATAAATTTACACACAGAAAAATATGCTCACGACCGGATTCTCAAATAGAGGGTACAGACACATGAATACATTTTTAAATAGCACATACATCTACTTTGGTTAATGTCAACACCGAAAACATATAATTTACTTCGGTTGTTAAAACACACACACTTCACGACCATTAACCCTTTCAGGGTAGTTACAGTCTTGAGTGATTCTAAGCTTTACGACTACTCAGGTAAAACCATGGAGTAATTAATAAGAGGAGTGGGCCTTACGCAATATTTGTATGGAAACTAGCGTGGCATTACGCGGGGTGAAACGAGGTACGCGTGATGGAGGGGATGATATTACACACAATCAAAACACGGTATCGGCCAATCAAATTAGGTATCTTCTTTCTACTACACATTTTTAGACTCTGCACCAATTAAAACACGCCATTTGGACTCCGCACCGCGTAACGGGGACCGCTCCTTACGCCGGGTCCTCTTTATATTTAGTTCGTGGGTAAAACCAACGTGATAGATTGAGTCCATTGCCATTCACATTTACTAACTGTGATGTTAACTAACCGTTACTTATTACTTTAGGCCATGACTATCTGGCTTCCAATAATATATGACCTACTACAAAATAGCACAAATATACACTCGAACATCTGTCTACCTACAAAGGATAAGTCGTGAAGTGTACCTTATATCCCTGACTACCCCGTATTAGATAGTCGTCGGAGTAGACTGCAACACGGCGCTTCAAGTATAAGGGAGAGGAACAGAGATGCGACAGCCGTTAACACCACTGTACCGGCGAAGTAGAACCACTGGAAACATACATAATATGATCAAGTTGGTTTCTTATTCGGGGTAGATAGAACCAAGGATACATATTACTTTAAGCCTAATTATCTAGGTTGTGATTAAATGTATCAATGAATTAATGCATATTGTGATTTTCTATTAAACTTCACAGTGCTTGATAATCTGGGACGTATGTAAAACACTATCTACCAGATTCTTTACTATTCTGATCAGGTAAATCTGTTAGGCAATGAGCTATTTCTGTTTTTAATACTCCTTATCAATATATTCACGACCCTACTAATACTACAGTTGACCAATAGAATGTTTCCAACATTCTGTTTATCTCCAAAGAGTTTTAAACTATGTGTGTGTGTGTGTGTATATTATATATATATATGTATAGCATCAATAGACTTACCAATGAAACCAGACCAGTATCCAAAGACCCTCCTACAGCTAGAAGCAGTACCCTTGCTAATGGTCCATGGAGAAGTAGCATCACGTAGCACAACCTGCTCAGGGCAGACACGCTGCCCTTGTTCAAAATGCGACGGGATATGCCTGGAATGATATTTATGTACCTATAACCGCCAAGAGTGTATGAGAAGATGTATGAATGTCAATGAAGCGAAAGTGGTCTGTCACGATCGGGACAAATGGGGATCCGTGATCTCTGCTTACCCCTCTACAGGGAATCAGGTGTGATGTGTATGTATGTATGATAAAGACAAACATTTTCACGACTATTTATTCTTGAGGGGTTATCAGAAATTTGGTTGTCTGTGTCCGCAATTCCGGAGGTAGTTACGAGGTGACAGTAATATGGTTGAGATGGATTATAAGTTAATTAGTATTAGCCTTGTATCTAGCCACTTGCAGATATCATGATTAATGCACATAAATTGTATTAATAGAAATAAGTAATAGTTAGTGTATACTGTACAGGGTGTCATCACCTACATCTATCACATTAAATACCAAAACTATTGATCATTGACATTTGACAGTAGTACTCATTAGGATTAACCCGAAAAATAATCAAGTCGTAAGTATATTTATTAATGCGTAGCATTTACGAGTATATTGGCGATATGGTGCTAGCCCATCGACCAATAGTTTCCTTTGAAGCATAGTCGCCTCCTATGACATGACAGGAAAAACGACAGCTAGTTAGCATAATTTTTTTGCGCTCCAATATATATAGTACGTAGCAAGGGGCAATAATCACTACATAGTATAAAACAAAGTCGCTTTCTCTGTCCCTATATCCCTTTGTATGCTTAAATCTTTTAAACTACGCAATGGATTTTGATGCGGTTTTTTTTAATAGATAGAGTGATTCAAGAGAAAGGTTTATATGTATAATAACATCCATTAAATAGTGGAGTAGGCTATATATTTTATACCCGTGCGAAGCCGGATCGGGTCACTAGTAGTATAATAATCATAAACTATGTAAAGCACAAATTCCTTACCCGAGTACTTAGTACACATAACGACGACGGGGAACACAATAGCCATAGTCCAGACCAGATGGCTGAGGGCGGGGATCGCGACCTCTGCCCACGCCCCCAGGCGCGCCGTGAAGATAGGCGCTACCAACACTGAAGCTATACCGAGGACGGAACAAGCGTAGAGCAAGGAACATTTCAACTGGAAGAGAATCACTACATAGTATAAACAAAGTCGCTTTCTCTGTCCCTATGTCCCTTTGTATGCTTAAATCTTCGAAACTACGCAACGGATTTTGATGCGGGTTTTTTAATAGAATAGAGTGATTCAAGAGGAAGGTTTATATGTATAATAACATCCATTAAATAGTGGAGTAGGCTATATATTTTATACCCGTGCAAAGCCGGAGTGGGTCGCTAGTTATTCTTATAAATACTTATTACTATTATATTAGTAGCTCAGTAATTCGACGTAGCTCAGTTGTTTGGGGCTTGACTCTGTATCAGTGGGTACAGGGTTCAAATCCCGCTTGAGCGTGTACAATGAAAATGAAGTTTAATGAATGTCTATGTACATTTTCGTAATAAAAATACATTTAGGAAATGCGTCGAATGCTACGGTGAGTGAAAACACTTTATTCCATTAACCTTTGCAGGGTAGTGAGAGGTTCAGGTGTCCATCTACGCAATTGCGAAGGTAGTATTCTATGGCCACCTCGAACCCACGTATTGACCAGATAGTCAGTACTCAATGTGACAGGTGGTAAGCCGTGTCGCCATTAATAAGTACTGGTAGCCAATACTTATTAATATTAAAGTAAAGTTTCTGTTAATGCGGAATAGAAAGCAGCCAGTTAATCATGAAATACTTAAAAGCTTACCTTAGACAAGAGCAGTGTTCCGTCTAGGCGATGGATTAACCACCCCGTCACGACCCCTGCGAAGTAAGGACCGAGTCGAGTCCACGGGTGTTCCAATAGGGATGTGTAGGCTTCAAAAGGCTGGGAGAGGCTGTAATAAGTATGATGTAAATAATATTGAGAAAGTATAAAGGAATAAAATGATGGCTTTATGATTCATACCCCGGAGTATGTGGCGATGAAAATAAAAACAAATACAAACAATTTTATATAATAAATAACTTTATTATATAAAAACTTACGCAATAAGTCCCGTTAGTTATTAATCATGAGTATAAATCGCGAATCTCTTAAAACTATGATGAAAATAAAGTTTCCTGATTTTGAATCCGCATTTTCACAATTAAAAATAAATTTGCTTAATGCACCGATAATACGATGACGGAAAACATCGTGAGGAAACCTACCAAGTACTCGGAACAGATAATAGTGAGTGCTTGTAAATGGCGACATAGCTTACCACCTGTCACATTGAGTACTGACTATCAGGTCAACACGTGGAATCGAAGTGACCGAGAATTACTACCTTCGCAATTACGGAAATGGACACCCAAACCTTTTGCTACTCCGCAAGTGTTGTTGAAAGCGTTTTTGTTTTTATATACTAACTATATACCACCGACCACCGCGACGCGACTAACTATTAATTATTAATTCAAACTATTTTAATTTTGACTTTTTTATAATTAATTTGTACACCGAAGCATAACGACAGACCATGTTGAGACCCTTTAACTTAGATTAAGATCTTTTGTACAAACTTTTTTCACAAATAAATAGATTTTGATTTTGAACTATACACGACCGCGTCTCGGTAAACGTAATGTAGGACGCCCCCCTGCTAGATGGACTAATGACCTGAAAAAGGTCACTGGTAGTGGTTGGCTGAGGGCCACGAGTGATCGTGTTTTGTGGCGTAACCTTTGGGGGGCCTACGTCCAGCAGTGGACTGACATAGGCTGATTGATTAATTGACTATATAAAAAAAAAACAAAAAAAAACGACAAACGCATTCACGATCATTAACCCTTGCGGGGTAGTCAGAGGTTCAGGTGTCCATATCCGCAATTCCGAAGGTAGTAATTCTAGGGCCACTTCGATCCCACGTGTTAACCAGATAGTCAGTACTCAATGTGACAGGTGGTAAGCCATGTCGCCATTTACAAGCACTAACTATCACCTTTTTGGGGAACAGGTAGGTTTCCTCACGATGTTTTCCCTCACCGTATTCGATGCATTTCGTAAATGTAATTTTATAATACATATATTAAATTTTAGTCTCTATCACTCACTGCATACTCCGATTAGCAGTGGCGAGGTGCGCTGCGAAGGCGGCGAGTAGCAGGGCGGCGTGCGCCCGCGCATCCCCCGCCGCCGTGGCCACGAGGTGCGCCTGCGACTCCAGAGACAGGTACCACGAGATGCGCAGGCACTGGGTTCAGTATAAACAGTATTGATAAAGGGGAGGGAATAGTTTGGAAACTTATGTCTGTAATGAGGACTATAAAAGAAATTATGACTCTGCAACCCCAATATTCATGCTAAAAAGTGACTTAGGAGATGTTAATAAAGGTCGTGACAGGCATTAAATGGATTAAAGAGGAAAGTCGTGAATGTATTCGTATGTATATATATATATGAAATTTTAATCCATATAGTGTGTCTGATAGTGTTTCATGTCATGGGTGCTTGAACCTGCTACCTTTAGTTTAAGATTATTTTGTTATACTTACTACTTTTAAAACCTTTATTATACTCGAGTCAAACGAAAATTTTGAAAAAGTTATGCCAAGATATTTCAGTCTTTTAACAACTCAAACTTACAATCGCATCCAAAGGGAAATTTTAGTAAAGAAAGAAAGAAAGAAAAATAGTTTATTCACTGCATATTTACACATTCTACATTAGCACGCAATACAAACATTACAACAATACAAACATTACGACAAACAAAATGGTAACCTTGATGCAGTGTAAAGGTGCTGCCTCAGTATACGATGCAGCTAGGCTGCATCACTGGTCCTCCGGCAGCACCCGATTGTAATGTCATATCTAAAAATCCGACATAACTAATAACCTTCAAGAGTACATAATATACAGCAACAGTAAATTCACACCTTTTAACACAATTGAATAGAACACACAATGAAACCCCAGCTAAAGTCCTAATACATGTTATATACGTAAATTCACGCCTTTACACCTTAAGCAGTACACCCAATGAAACAAACTCACCCGCTGTTCGTTCGAGAAGAAGTTGTTAATGTACAAAAGGTTCCTCCACCAGTACTTTTCACAGGTGGAGTGGTCCAACTCTGGCAGGTCTAAGGGCGACGTATGGAGGGCCACTCTCGATAATACCGCTGCTAGGAATATCACGAAGGCATATGGAGGGAGTAGCCTGGGAATAAATTACTGTAGTTAGGAGTATTTCGTTATAAGGTAATTAATTTCAATAATGGACATGTTATGCGGCTGAACGATAGCAGATTGGCAAAAGGAATGTATATGATTGAAGTGGAAAGGCGGTTACGTAGGGGCCGGCCTAATAAGACATATAACAGTCAGATAGATGCACTAGAGTACCCGCCACATAAGGTGGCAGTTGGAGGCGTCGCCACAGTCGCGTAATCCAGTGTTGCCAGTAAACACGCCAAAACTAGCACTCACTGTGCCATACGGCTCGATACATTATATTGAGGTTTCATTTGTAACGATCTTTGGTTGCAGAGCTATAAACTCAAATAAAACAAATTAATATACCAAAGTCAAAAGTCAAAATATTTTTATTCAAAATAGGCCCTATCATAAGCTCTCTTTGAAAGTTATTTTATGATCTAAGTACAAATTAAAAAAACTATATATTGACAAAAGGAATATATATGAGTGAAGTGGAAGGGCGGTTACGTAGGGGCCGGCCTAATAAGACATATATGTAACAGTCAGATAGACGCTATATTGAAAAAAGGTGACGTTAGGAGTACCTATAACCGCCGAGAGTGTATGAGAGGATGTATGAATGTCAATGAAGCGAAAATGGTCTGTCAGGATCGGGACGAATGGGGATCCGTGATCTCTGCCTACCCCTCTACAGGGAATCAGGCGTGATGTGTATGTATGTATGTAATTTGAATAAATTATACTCGTATACGTACAATCTTAAGTACTTTTAAGTCTTAAGAAGAAAACTTTAGATGCAAGATCTCCTACGTGACCTTTGCCATGATTAACAGCTTTTATATGAAAAATTAAAAAATATTTGCTACCCCATGTACCCCTTGTTCATCTTTTGCCTTTTATAGACAACAAAAGATGTTATCACGTGGTTAATTTTAATATATTCATTATACATATTATATTAAATAAGTTAAAAGTTCTAAATATTCGTTTAATTTTTTTTCAGTTTCGGAGAACATCTAACTACCCATCAAGGGTAACCTTATGACTTAGTATATCATTCTGTTATGACTATTAAGATGGACACTTAAAGCACCGACAGCCATAAATAGTCCTGAATATTCATATCTTACACTAAATCACACCATAAAAGTAATACTCAATACTCATTTTACAAGAAAACGCTACTTACCGCGTATATTTTATAAACAAAGTATCACCTTTGTTACCCGACGTTTCGGCCATGTTGCAATGATATCGGATCAAGTTGCTATGAATAAAAATCGCGAGTCACTCAAATATATTATACTTAATACTCACCTGACAGCTCTGTTGACCACGAAGCACACGAATTGCATGAGTCTGCCGCAGGAGCCGTCCACGCCCACCAGTTGGGCCACGCTGTAGCGGCTCCTCAGGAAGAAGTAGTGGTGGGAGCTCAGCACGCCACTGGACAGGGTAGTCAAAGTAGTAATGTGTACATCACTACATAGTATAAAACAAAGTCGCTTTCTTTGTCCCTATGTATGCTTAAATCTTTGAAACTACGCAACGGATTTTGATGCGGTTTTTTCAATAGATAGAGTGAATCAAGAGGAAGGTTTATATGTATAATAACATCCATTAAATAGTGGAGTAGGCTATATATTTTATACCCGTGCGAAGCCGGAACGGGTCACTAGTTATTATATAAAAACTTACGCGATAAGTCCCGTTAGTTATTACGCCCCCCTGCCAGGTCGACCGATGACCTCAAGAATGTTGCTGGTAGTGGCTGGATGAGGGCCACGAAAGATCGTCTTTTGTGGCGTACCCTTGGGGAGGCCTACGTCCAGCAGTGGACTGATACAGGCTGATTGATTGATTGATTGATAAACGTTGCTTACCTCACAAAGAACATGGTGTCAAATGCAAGTGTACCAAGAATAAGGATGGTGTAGTTAGGACTGTCCGTGTATACATTTCCCGCATTATCTGAAAACATTTTTCTATCATATCAACTGCGTAAAAGACAAAAAGTATGTATATAAGGGAAAGCTAAGGAATGTACAAAGTGTCAGAGTTAACTCTACATTAGATAAAGTAACATAAGAGTTAATTTGGGAATTGATGATACCGTCATATTTTTTGCAAAGAATATTTATATTTGTAGGTAGGTTTTCTGAGGATTGTGTAGGAATATAGGTCATAAATTCAAACTTACTTGATATATAGAGCGCAACCGTGGAAACTTCGACAAATATAATCCAAAGCGTGGCCAATATCTTCAAAGCATGGATCAACGCCAGATCTCTACTCGTGATGTTCTTATTACAAATCCTGTGCCAATTGTACCTAATCGAGAAGCAAATGATCACATTCCTGCAGAACCCATTCTTCTCACACTGGTTTGTAATGGTCAAACTGGTCATGGAACTGTCTTTGGTCCTGCAATGGTCAGATTTGAGGGTAGAGCATTGCTTTTTGTACCTCCCACATCTCCGGCAGTTGTGCTTCCTTTCGTCCACTGCCACTACGTCTAACGTAATAGCCGGAGCCTTCTCTTTGGCATACTTCTTAACTGTGACCAGATTTACATTGCTAACATTGCCTATAGTCAACGCTTCAACTTTTACCTTGCTTAAATCTCTTTTAGACTTCCTGTGAACTTGACTTGTGTGGCGTCTGTCCGGGAACTTAGGCTCTGATACCGTTTGGATGTCAAAACTAGATTTGTAACTGTTTGTTACAACATATCCTAGGTCAAAAGCGGTCGCTAGTATATTAAATATTACCAAGGATATACATAGAGCAATGAGTACGATAGCAGTGGAGTCTTCCTTGATGTTGTAAGAGCTTTCGACAGGTTTCACGTCGTCGGCCGTTACAAGGCGGGGTAGCGTTTTGTTGTTACGCAAATCGTCGTTCAGGACTATGTAGAAGTTTACTAAGGTGAGCACGTCTTCTCTGCTGCAAGTGTCTGGGAGGCAGAGGCCTAGGGTTATGTTGTGGGACTGGAAAGAAATAAATACATACATGTACATTCTTTTAAAAAGAGTCCGTGCTCTGTCCCTACACGACCTTGTCTTTACACAGCTAATATAATATGGTAAAGAAACATCATGTGTTTACAAGATCACGATTTTGAGGTATAGGACTCCAAGCTCGAGCTGCCTAACCAATAGCAAATATTTAAAGACAATTGTTGTCTAATCAATTTTGACTTACAGTGAAAACACGATCATTTAAAAATTTCAACGACATTCAAAAAAATTACTTTCAATTAGTAATGATTTTTGATGGCACATGTAAGATACGAATTTAGCTTCTTAACTTTCAGACATAAAGTTCGAACTTGCTACACCTACTCCTCAAAGACTACTTACCTCCATCATATTGGGCTTGGTGACGTTGAGTTTGACCTTGACAGAGTTGTAGGAGAGTGCGTAGGGAGGGCTCCGGTTGGCCCGCTTGTCCTCAGGCTCCTCCCGGCCGATGTTCTGCCATTCATCTTCTGCGTCTGATGAGAGAAATACATACTACAAAAAATGAAATGAAATGCTTTTATTCAATATGAGGATTATAAAATCACTTATTGAAAGTCAAAAAAAACACATTTCCACCGGAAAAGTTGTCATTACAATTAGTTAATTGAAAAAAAAGTTTAATAAATTTAATTAAACTAATGGCATTTTGTAAACCAAAATCCTGCAGAGAAGAAATGCCAAGAAACTCTGCACGACTACTACTACAGGAGTTAGAAAAGAACTTAAGACTTATTTTTCCTATTAGTTAAGTATTCACTAGTTCCGGTTAATTGAGGTTTTTAAAATCATATGGTTAGAAATTAAACCTGAAAGCTTTACAAGATCTGTCCGATCACCTGAGCCACGTCGATTTTTTTTCTATAAACGATTATCGCTATTTTAAGGTGAAATTAATTAACTACACATTAGAGACATCTGGTACAAGTTGTCGACGACATGCAACACTGCCATTAAGAGCGAGTAACCTGGTTAAATTAAATTTCTTAATAATATTAAATTCTGAAATTGAAATGTGACCCTACAAATATAAGACTATTACTAAGCTACAGATACTAACTGCCATCGAAGTACTTCTCCCGCCGAACAGCTTTGCGTAGGTCTATGCTGGATGTGTCATTCCCATGCCTCGATATGTACAGCTGGTTCTAAAGTAAAGTAACAAGTATTTAAAAAGAGAATCTATATTAGTTAACTTTACTACCTATAACAGAGTTGTATAGATGCTAATGAAGCGATAGTGGTTTGTCGAGACAAAAAGGATCCGTGATCTCTGATTACCTCTTTGTCAAAACGGTGAGGGAATCAAGTTTAAAAGCGGCTTTTAGAGGCAATACGATATTATGACACCTCTTACATTATATAGTGGGTAATGTGGTCAAAGACCTACGTAATATTAACGCTGGTAACGAATCCTCAAAGCCTCCCAAAGGCCTATGAGCCATTATCTCTAATATCACACTAGGGGCAGTAAACTTACGAGATGTGAGCATTCCTGCTTCGACCCAAGCCAATGGCGATTGCCCTCAAAGACGCCTGACTGAGACCGCCCTGATGCATCCAACACTGAAAATAATACGTTACTGTGGATTTCAACTCTTTTAAATCTATGTATAATACGATATAATCAGCTGCCTTCTTCCAATGTCGGAAGTATTTAATAGTGATAGGTTGTACAATCAATATATAATTTGATTTTATGTTTTTTTTATTTCAAAGGAATTAGACAGTGTTTTTATGGGAGATATTTTAAAAACACAACGAATCAACTGCTAACCAAATATTAGCAATCACTATAACAATTATAGTAGCTATATGTACAACTCATGCACACATACTTATATTTACGCCTCTACTTCTCCAACGGTATAGACAAGAGACTATCGAATGCCGCCTTGATTGATAGTGACTAATTACTCTTGCTTAACTCACATACAAATCAATTTTTTTTCCTTTAGGGTGGACAGAATCTCGGAGACAATGTATCATTCTGGTCGTGATGGAAATATTAGAGATAGGTTACTAGTCCAACATCCGAATGATTTTATATACGACTTTACGAGAAGATAGGCAGCCAATGGCATAAACTAAGAATTTAGCTAGCATCGGTTATATATAAAATAAATTTTGCTATATTAGCATCTACATATCCCCGCGTTACATAGTCGTGAATAATAGATAGGTACTTCTACCACTCTTACATATTTACTATTACATATTTGTCAAAACGAAAGTGGTGTCTGAATCGGGAATATTAAAGGCCCGTGATTTCTACCTATCTCTAAGGAAAACATTCATCGATAGTATATCATGATCATACAGCGTGACTCCCGTTATTACTGGCCCTAGACTACGCCTAGTCAGTTAGCTCATTCACGCTTGCCTGCCTAGATCGCTGATACATGCACTCTATGGGCAACACATAAATTGTCCAAGCGTCTAATTTCACGTACGACCAAGTACTGTTATTATGGATGATTGATGATGATGGAGCTGTGTTGAGGTATAGGAATTCGATGATTCGAAACTGTTGTCTGGTATGGAATGTAGTAAATGTTTAATGTAGTTAAAAGTATAAGTTTTCAATATCTATAACTCTATCATCATCATAATTGAATAATTATTATATAAAAGATAAACTGTTAAATTAATAAAGTATATAAAGCGAAAGTTCTATAAATCAGTCATTGACTTTGATTGACATATCATCACAGTTAATTGAATATCGAACGTACCTCTTCAAAAAACTAATCGAACATAAGAAATCATGTAAATTTTATGCGATAGAGTAAACGAACCGAGATAATGAAACGTATCGTGTACAGAACTTTCATTTTCAGTCACTGTTTCACAAAAGGGTGGTATTAGAAGTACATATAACCACTGAGTACGTACTAGGACATAAATTTGTAGGCTAAGGAAAAAAAAGAGATGATTTTTCTCAGCCTATTTTTTTATAGAGAACGGGCGTGATGTATGTATGACAAAACTTACTACTATACGCCCATGGTTCGCCTTCGGAAAGGTGTTTAAAGAATACTCCCAGATGATGCCAGCAAGTCGGTCGAATGGTGAGATGAACTCCATTCTTCAATCGCGGCCACACCACTGCCAAGAGATTGGCATCAAACACACGGAACAGATCCTCGAACCGCGAGTAGCGCGATTGCTTTGTATATTTATAACGTAAACCATTTTTATTTATCTCTGATCCTTTTTTATTTTCACAAAAACACAGTCCTAATAACACCAACAACAAGAACGCGACTCTTCCACCTCCCGCCATAACTGTACCATTTTTTTATTTAGATCAGGAAGACGCGTGGGCAACGCGTGCGCTCGCAATGAGCCGAGAAACTCCAGTAATGCGAAGAAACGGCATTGTTGTCAAACAGATGCGCTGGCGCATAATTGAACTTCAATGCAAACTTTATGCGTCCGTCCAACATTGAAGCATGGCACGCAACACTTTCTATGTGTATACTATATGCATAATTTATTGCCAATTACTTGTTTCTGTTTTTATTTAAAACTAATTCATAAGCGTGACGAATATATACCCCTCCGGGGTAGTCAGTCGCTTGATAAACGTGAAAGTTGTATATTACGACAAAACTGTGTAAGGATAACTTTACCAGTATTGTTTTAGTATTGCGTGATTTATATTTGTGACTAGCACTTTTGGCCGTCAATTCAAACTTTTATTTGAAAGAATGGATTCAAATTCCCGCTTTCCTAACTTGATAGTCACTTGTCCTCACTACCTATTAATTTGAGTAGCTATCTGGTGAAAACTAGGTCTCTATTGCTCTCTGACCCTTATTAGTTGTGTACATTTGAGTATGTAAGGGCAGAATTAACTAAAATATTTTTGTGTCTATTGACCTATTGAGGTCAGATACCAAAATAAAACAAACCATGTTAGTAATTATGTTTATTCCTTGTCAAAAAGACAATAACTTACATTTTAATATCCATTTATGTACTTAGTAAATACAATTATCTATTTACGGAGAAGGAGAGCGAATGGCTGTCGGTGGGATGCCATTGCGGATTAACACCTCACACTAATAAAAAACATGCTGAAATTATACATCAATCTCAATTAACAAACGCTGTGATTGCATTATAATACAGACCATTCATACATTAGTTATCCTTAAATTACTGATTGCTACAATATTTTTATGTGGTGAGCGATCCCTTGGGCAGCCATTCACGCCGCTCGCGGTGGCCGTGGGCTTATCATCCGACCAAACTGCTTTGGCTGGACAAAACAGCTCACAGACAACCGCAGCTTAGCCAAAGAGACTGAAGAAGCGACGTTTGTAGCCCATTTTATTACCTTCAGACATAGTAATACCACAGGTAATACTATAATATCTGAGATGAGAAAATGTTCGTACAAATGCCACTTCTACAGTCGTTTCAGCTGAGGTCGCGCACACATAAACATATTACACACAACATGACATACAAATTTCGCTCTTATCTATGTACTTTAAAACTGGTGATGGATTCACATGGGCCTGAGTCGCTTGTTGGGCCGCTGACCGTCGTTCATGTACCCGCCCTGCTGTAAAGTAAAAGAAATCATTGATATACATACGCGTCTCAAAGGGAAAAGTGGCAGAAATGGGACTTTCAATAGCTCTATGTAGATTCTTATTAAAAAACTAAATTGTTTGAGTATCAAACTGAATCATTTTGTTTTTATGATATTAAGCTATCAAAAATCCCATTAAGAATAGAATTGTCGCTGATAAAATTTACACAGTTCATATAGGGCAACCTTATACAGATGAAAACTTAGAACTTGTTCTTTGATTAACTTTTAAAAGCCGTTACATCAAAAGGTAGAAGGTTGTCCCGTATGAGCCAGTGGCCAAATGGTGGCAATGTTTACCTGCGCGACATCTGCCTACAAACATCTCTTATACTAGTAGTAGTTCTGAAAATAATGCAAGAAAATACATTTTTAAATAGCAACAGAAACAAATACAACCGGCTTTTTGTACAAATCCATCACTTCCGTATATAATTTTACATTCTTCCTATTAATGTATAAAGAAATATATGCAACAAAGTATGTATGTATAAAATGTTTGAATGGATTTGTTAAAAAGTCAATTGACCAATCTGCATTTCTTTGCATATTTTCAAAACTTGGGTTAATTGATTGTGAATAAACTACTGTAATAAAATTAGTATGAGTTACTTTATGAAGCAAAAAAATACAGATAAATACAGGAATTTCAATGGAGGAGTGATAGTGAACAAACAGAAAGAAAATAAAAGCTACAAAACATATCATAACTGGTATGGAACAAATGGGAACTCGAAAATGTATCTCTAAGAAAACTTGTATCTCTTTTGCATTCATAAAGTAATATCCACCATTTCAATGTTACAAGTACTTCAGTGTTAAGTATTATTTTATGAATACATTTTAATTAACTATCACTTCATAATTCTACAAAGACAAACAAGTCCTATTCCCAATTAGTGTTAGTTAGTGCCTTTCCACAATACTGTTGCAAATAATCATATTTGTTACTCTTATAGCCATAATATCCAATGTTAGTAGTGAGTTACTATTTATTACTGCTTTAGTTAACTAATACTATCTGATTACCTTGTATACGATATATAATCGTCTTTCATAAAATTTTTCAATACATTTTTGTTCATATTATAGTTAGTATGTGCATGTATCATAAGCATTATTCAAACTGGTGGTGAACTTACAGACATGTACGCTTGGGGCATGTAGTTGTTCATGCCGCCACCGTAGCCGCCGCGGTAGCCTCCGCCGCGCGCCGAAAACGCTCCGCGACCGCGTCCACTTCCTGAAACACAAACGTAAATTAATCTTACAAACCTGATATGTAGTTCTATGCGAAGTAATAAAAGTTTAACAACACACTGACAAGCACATCTAATTGGAAGGATGTGGTGAATGTAAATATATTGAAAAGAATACAGGACTAGTCTTGTCTATTACATACTCTATGCAGCAAACATTGTGACCTATTGTTGTCCTTGGCAACCACTAAATGGTATCATGGGTACTAGTATTTCCATGTAACTACATATGTCATGTCGTATTAGATCATAAAAGATAGATACTGATCAAAATAGTTACATAATATTTAATGCGCGTATGCATAAAGAGAAACGCATACGAGTTATATGTTAAGAAAATTCGAGTAGTGTATTATAGAGAATTAGACGAAGAGTAGGACGTTTAGGACATGAGCATCTATGAGAATATTAAGCGGTATGATTGAAGCCAGAGATTTGTCAGGATCTTTGCAGGTGGCGATATAGAGTCGCAGCTTATCTAGTTTGGGACGTAAAGTGGTGAATGTATATATGAAGCCAATGTTTATCTATGCCCATGGCGTTGGTAAGTAAGTTTAAATAATATACAGTACTTGATATGACACATTCGCTTACCATTAGCGAAGTTCCCTTGGTAGTTGCTCCTGGCGTTGAAGGCGTTGTTGCCGCCGCCGCCTCGGCCTCGGAAGCTGTTGTTGTTTCTGTTCGCGTTGTTGTTCTGCGCGTTGCCCGTGCTGTTGCGGTTGTTCTGGTTCGACTGTCTCTTGTTCTGTAACGGAGAACAAGTATTAGTCATGATGTCATATAGGCAGCATCTGTATATGGAAATATAGACTCAGAGACAGGTTACCGACTTGGTTAAAAGTGGTTTTGATAGTGATAGTAGTATCTAATCGGCAAAGCAAACATTGATACATGAACTTCTCACGAATTTGATAATCATTTTATCAAAATCGTAAAATTGTTGTAAATTATAATATTACTATTATAATACAATACATATCAATAGAAAAGCCAAATATTATGAGTGCAGCCTAAAAGCGTAAAGTAACTGAGATGTATGCTATGCTATATTGCTTTCCTTCATTACTATTCATACTAGAAGAATTAGCACAAAGTTCATTACTCCCATAGTTTTATTATAACAATTAAATGTTAGTTCCATATTTATAATAACAATTTTACTTCTGAACAATACCATTTCTAATAAAATGCTTATCAAATCTGAATTAATACACACTTTGAATATGACCAAGTTACGTTTACAACGTAAAAAAAACTTTGTTCAATCCAATTACTACGAAATGTGAATATAAATACTAACTAACCACAATTTTATGACACCACATATAGGGTTTATAGGCATCTAACTCATTCTATTCTAAAAATAAAGTTCACTCTGACATGAGTGATGTTTAACATGAAAGCAGATCTCAATAATTAAATGTCTGGAGCAGATCCAAAAAGTCACACCTTTTGACATGAAAAATAATCATTGCTATGAAAATCATAACAAAGTTCCATAAATATTATTTCATAAATAGAACTAGGGCATTCATGTACTATTTTAAATTGATGTAATTATGAATTTTCTCAAAAATGTATACAAATCTATGATACTGTAAACTTTGTTGCAGTATAACATTTGTTAGGATGGATAATTAAAGAACCATTCTTTTTATTGGCAATTAACTGAAGTAAAGCTTAACCAGGAAGGTTTAGGAAAATTCCATTTTTAAAACACAATAATAGATATTGGCAACTTTATAAGACTTATCTGGTATGACACACATCACGCCTGATTCCCTGTAGAGGGGTATGCAGAAATCTTGGATCCCCATTTGTCCTGATCCTGACAGACCACCTTCGCTTCATTGACACTCCTATTCTCATACACACTTGGTTGTTATAGGTACTCCTAACATTACACATACTTTTTAAAGATAGATAATTTTAAATATATTATTCTAGTACAACTCACCTTGTTGTTATTGCTGCCTCCAGTCTTCTCCTCCTCGTCCCGGTATTTGGAGACGGTGACGAGGAACCCGTTGATGCGCAGCTCTCGGTCCAGTTTCAGAGCCTTCTCCACTGATTCTTTCAATTGGAATGTTACACGCACTGCAAAACATGATCAAATGTTAAACTGTGCTACCAATAATGTATATACGGTTTGTTATAAAATATAAGGTTTTTAAAGTGCTTTTGAGAGTGAGAATGTTATGTGTAAATAATTTTCTGACATAATAATCTGAACTTGATTTGTAAAGCTATTCTTATGTTAGTTTCTAAAAAAAATTAACTCTTTATTATAAGTTGAGGATATTTGTAAATAGTAAGGATAAATTGCTAGCCATTTATTAATGTTTACATTTCACCCTTTAACATTTCTTACAAAATACTAGACAGCAATTTATATAGGCATTACTAGCACTGATATAATACTTACAAATCTTATATTTGGCCTTGATGAACTCGTGGATCTGGGTGATCTCCCCGCACTCCGCAAAGAGGTTCTTCACATAGTCCGTTGAGGCTTCATACGGAACGCCGACCAGCACGGCAGTCTCTGACCAGCTCTCTACTGACACTGCAATCTTGTTGCCTTCAATTATGGTACCGTTTTCAGCCAGTGCCTGTGAAAGAGGTGGTATTGAGTATTCATATAAATTATTTCCCAAGTTTACTAAGTAACAATATTAGCTTCCTTATTAAATTAGTAGCAAAGGAAATCAACTTCAATATCATAGTTCATTCATATATTTAACATATAATTGCAAATTGAACTAGCCTACCAAAGAAGGCAAGCCATCGTTTATAACTTACCTATTTTGTTAGAACTCAACAAAGGAGTATTACCTTGTAGAATTGTAGTTATCAGGCACACAGTAACAACTGCTTTCGGCCTGGATACAAACTTGACCAGTAACAAAACAACAAGTGTTACATCCAACACTAGTCTGCTGTATTCCTATATTATATACCTATTTACACTCAGTTACTATACACTTATATTAATTAAATATCATAAAAAAATATTTTGTGAAAGAAAATAAGACCAAAAAATAAATCGCAATAACTTAAGAAAACCTATATTTATTATTAAACATTATCATATGTTATGGCTATTGTTAGAAATACTTATACTTTAATATAAATAATTTAAATAATGAAATGAATGATACAAATCCACAAAATTTATTTAAAAAATCATTAATTTCATAAATCAATAATTCAAATTTAAAAAAAAAACATCATAAACAAAACAAACACTTTTGCTACAATTAACCCTTGCTGGGTAGCCACTGTTCAAGTGGGGATCTCTGTAATTGCAGAGGTAGTAATTATATGGTCACTTCAAACCCATGTGATAACCAGATCAGTCAGTACTCAATGTGACAGGTGGTCAGCCATGTCACAATTTTCAAGCACTAACTATTTTACCTGTTTGAGGTTCAGGTAGTTTTTGTTACCATAAAATATGTTGCATTTAACAAATATGTTTTATTGCAAACATAACATAAAATATTCTTAAAAACCTGTAATTGTAATTTGTAACCAATTTATTGGTTTTATTTAAAATAACTTTTCTATATTTTACACTTAACAATGTTTGCCAGGTTTTACCTTTCCTGATAACCACATGGGAATAAATGTGTTAAGCATCCCATCACAGTCCTATAAGCTCTTATCATTAGCAAATAGAAAGATAAGGGGTCACAACCAATCATGACATAACTGTATATATTTCATTACAAAAAATCTGTGTTATACACAATAATCAAACATACACACTCTAACACAAATAAATTTACACATCACATATAAACAGGTGAGAAATGGTTTCTAACTCAGGTATATCAATAAAATACCTATGTTAGAACTAGTGCACTGATTGCTATGCTCAACTTCATACATTTAAGATATTTATTTTCAATATCTCTGTTAGGCAGTCGTTTAAATTAATAGTAAAAATTTTGTACTCTAGAATTTTTATAAACTATAAATTATGAACTAAATTCATTTGAATTTTCCTGTTGCTGTTACTAATAATGCTTACTTAGACATCTTAAGCATGATGATCTCTCTTTTGAACTCATCACATTTGATCTTAGGTTAATGACCCTAACTTAGATGCCGAACATGACTAATGGATTTTATTTAACGATTATTGTATGTTCCTCAAATTATAAGTGTTATTTCTTGTATGAGTCTTGTATTTTCTTCAAATTATAAGTATGAGTTTATTTTATACTGAATTTTAAAACCTTTCTATTTGCTTATGATATTGAGACCATCATATTAAAGTTAGTTGATGAAACACATGATAAAAGTGTTATAGTAATATATTTATTATGTACACTAAAATACTTCAAATACAAGTTCAAAATAGATGTATAATTATCATTTGAGATTATATGCTTATTATATTATAGTGACATCTAGTTTTTGGAGTATTAAAGTGTACATATACCATAATAACAAATATAAATATAAAGATTAATACCATACCTTCCTGTTCTAGGCCTAATAGTTGGAAAGACTGTGCTTTGATACATTTAGTACCATAGATAAGCACTAGACAGGTTTAGAAAAGGCTTAATTTAGATTTCTAAGGGTAGGTACACAAATGACTTTAATCATTACAAGTGTACACATAATTACTACTAAATTATCTTTGTAAAATAAATTCAATTTACCTTTTCCAGATTTTCTTTGTTTTTGAATTCGACAATAGCCGATAATGTCGGAGTTGTGGTCAGTTCAGTAACAATCATTGGACCACGTCTATAAAAAGAAAAAATCTCAATGTTAATTCTTAACTTGAAACTAGAGTTTCAACAGGGAGATTTTTATAATAGGATTTAAACTTTAAATATTTTTGCTCAATAAACTCACTAATCATTTGCTATATAGAATTTTAAGGAGGAATTGATAAGCTTTATGGTGAAGTGTTAAAACGATTAAGCAATGCTAAGCAAAAGGGGCTTACTTGACAGAGTTGACTTCTCCATGCTTTGAAAACAGTTCCTTCAACTTGTCTTGGTAGTCAAACAAGTATTTAGCGGGAAGGTTCTCTATGAGGAGTTTGCCAGGCTCTACTTTCTCTTCCTTCTTCTCCTCAGGCTTGTCTTCTTCCTTTTTCTCCTCACTGCCCTCGGCCTTTTCTTCTGTAGATTCCTCAGTTGACTGTTCCATGGGCTCAGACTCTCCGTTGTTGTCTTTCTGTTCAGCCAGGGTGTCTTCAGCCATGCTTTCGTTGGTTTCCTCTACTTGTTGTTGCTCTTCCTGTTGCGCAGCCTCCTCGGCTTGTGCCTTAGTTGACGCCGCCTTCGCCTTAGCACCACGACCTCTTTTGGGGGCTACCATTGCAACTGAGGGTTCTAAAATAATAAAAATATACGATAACGCGTTAATATATGAGGACATAAATAAACACTAAATTTATTAGATCAAATGCAACATTTTCAGTTTACCAAACATGCATACATTGATAGGGTTACTCGACTCAAATCTCAAGGACGAACATTAGGCGCGAAACGCCGATTCTTACGTAAATGGCGCGCAATAACGCTTGAAATCTGCGTAATTTCCATGCAAAAAAGTCAAGTAACGGTAACCTATCAAAAATCGACCGCGTCATGAGCCATGGCGTGCTCTGGTAGAAGATTCAAGAACGCTTAGCTTCCCCGAGGTACCATGACTCAAAAAAACCAGAAGATCCAGTGAGTAGCATTGAGCTACAAACTCTATGTGACTTTGGGTAAACAATAAACAGAAATACTTACCGAATAAATATAAATCGATTTAATAAAGTTTATTATGAAACCACGCCAATTAATTCCAGAAAACACAGATCAACGCGCACTCAACCGGCATCACGCAAGCGCCGCCGCCATTAAAAATAAAAATAGTTTGTTAATGTGACCATGATAAAGTCATTGTCTAGAGATCGCGCCACATACGGTGGCAGTTGGAGGCGTCGCCACAGTCGCGTAATTCAGTGTTACCAGTAAACACGCCAAAACTAGCACTCACTGTGCCATACGGCTCGAAACATTATAGGTTTCATTTGTAACGATCTTTGGTTGCAGAGCTATAAACTCAAATAAAACAAATTAATATATCAAAGTCAAAATATGTTTATTATACTATTTCAAACATGATTAATAATTAACGGGACTTATCCTTCTTATTATATATTACATATATTATGTGTTCCTTCACTCTGTCCGCAATAGACCGTTTAGTCTGTTCGACATAGGATTTCCCACAGCTGCAATCAATCTTATACACACCCTTATATCTTATATCATGAGTATAAATCGCGAATCTCTTAAAACTATTATTTCAAACATGGCACTGAGCATTGTCTTTACATATTTTTTACCGAGGTTAGATCAGCGGAGACCCTAGCTTGGAGAAGAACTAACAAGAAACTCCGGAAATCAATTTATTATAATCACCCTTAACAAACATAAAAATTACAAAGAGTGGGCAAAAAACACAACGCTGGTAATACTAAATTTACTTTTCATACAAAATAACACGCAATGGCGGAAACGTCAAATTTAGTTCCAAGTTTGGCTACTGCCACCGTATGTGGCGGGTACTCTATGATTTATGCGACTCAATATAGTTAAAAATTAAGAATATTAACAAATTGTACGAATATGTATTTAATAATGACTAAATTAATTCATTCAAACATTACAATACGTAAACGGTTAAAAGTATTTTTTGCATGAAAGAGCAACCATTGTAGAAAAAAACTTTATAAAACTGTTTAGCAAGAACATTAAATTAATTATTTAATTATATTTTCTAATTTTACTTGAATATATGTATTTGAATTGCAATTGAAAATTCAGATATAATATCGTTGATAATTTTTGGATTATTTCGTTCTCCACAATTTTAATAATCATGATTAGAAACACGATAAGAAATATAACCACTAATCAGACAGTTAAATACAATATTGTACAGTTATTTGGCTTTATTGAATATACGGTTCATCAGATTTATAAAAGCCTAGCTTTGCCTTCAACTAAACCAAACTAAAGTAATTGTTTATAGAGTAATCACCACGACCCAAATACAAAGTAATTGTAATAATTATCACCCATCATGGAAATAAACTTGATGAAGTTTACTCAATTTTATGATTGATTAAAACCTAAATGTTTCAAGTTCTTAAAGTAACGGTCCGTGAAGTAACCCTTTCTATTATTTTACAACTTTCATTAAATATACAAGATACTTTATAATATAAAATACTTCAATATAGGACAAAAATTAATTGAATTGAAAGTTTAGAGTAACCATTCGCCCATTCGCTGCTTAACCTTATCAAACCTAACCTAAAAACACAAATAAACATTCGCACGACTCACGAGTAAAAAGAACTTTTGTCTCCCTTAACTAAATACTGGTTACCTTTTTATAAATATGAGAAAAAGTGTGTTGGGATCTATATTAACTAAGTAATAACTGCTTTTACAACCTGTCCCATAATGAAGGTAAACAAAAAACAAAAACCTTTAAACACACCTAGAATAGGAGACAACACCAAATCTTTTACTGTGGAGTTTGCAAACTTGTACAAGAGCAGTGATGAAGCCGCACAAGTGCTCACTTCAAACAAACCAACAAAGGCCAGCAAAAAGAAAATGAAATCTGCAGAAAACCAGGAAAACTTACCTGTGCCATCAAACCAGAAACAGGATGTTACATCTAAGAATAAGAATGAAAAATCTAGTCCTAACGATGATTCGATGTTTCAGAACAGACGAAAAGCTGTTAGTTTTTTCACTGATAACACTAAGCAAACGAAAAGTGTATCTGAATCTGAAAATAATCCTACGGACTCTTTAGCAACCGGTGATACTATCAAGGTTCGAAAACAAAAGAAGAAGAAGACTATGGTCGTCACTCCAACTACAGCATCAGTTCCAGTGCCTGTTGTAGGGGAATCAAATATAGAACAAAGCAAGAAAGCAAAGAAAAATAAGAGAAACCACACAACTAGCTTACGAGACAGTGTGTCCGAAGCCCCAAATGCTAAGAGACACAAAAACAAGAAGAATAAACCAGAAGTAGACGAGACAATAAAGCCTAAAGAGAAGAAAGTAAATACGGCTATCACTGATGAACTTAATCATCTGAGCATTGATGATAAGGATGACGCCAGTGATATAATTGAAGAAATGACTCTAGTTGATAAAAACAAGAAGAAAAAGCAAAAGAAACTAATTAAAAAGAACAAGAATTCAAAACCTGTGATGGAAGAACTAAAAGAGATTAAAGAGGATGCAGAAAATAAAGGGGAGAAAGTTAAGTGGAAGAAGAAGTGGAATAAAGACAAGGCTTCCGTAGATGTGGAAGCGCATAAGAGAAGTGTGGTGCTGGAGAATCTTCCCTTCAAGTTCCTCGTGCATTATAAGAAGATAGTGACTGAACACTTCAGCAAGTATGGTGCTATAAGAAAAATTGGGTAAGAATTCTCTGGATAATTTTGGCTTTTTTTAAGTTTATACCCATTTTAGTGCACATATATTTATGTACTTTAATCCTTTCGAGGTGGACAACTTGAAGACATGAAAATATCTCCTTGGTCACTTATTAGCATAATATTGAGGTTGCAATGTCATCTAATTCATACATACATAATGATCACTCCTGATTCCCTGTAGAGTGTAAGGCAGAGAACTAATACAGATATTTGTTTGCAGAGTGGCTGAATTCTACACTGCAGTTACAAAGAAGATCTTCTCAGTTGTGGTCACGTTTCATACAGAAGATTCTGCTAATGAGGTAAATCAATTAATATGAAACTACTACTAGGGGTAAATTGAATGTAACTACAGTATAATCTCACTAATCCGGTACTTCGATAGATCGGTACGTCCAATAATCCGGCACCCAAACTTGTCCCGAACACATGCTATCGTATTTGTTTTTTTTTCAAGTGAGTATAGTTGAAAATGACATGATAATTGATAAATGCATACACAAGGTACTAGATTTGAATAATGATAATCGAATACATCACATACATTGATTCCCTCTATGAAATGTTTTATTTAATTCATTACCTATGACTTTTTCTCTATAATCCAGTAATCTGAACATTCCAATAATCAGGCACTCTCCGGTTTTTAATAGTGCCGGATTAATGAGATTATACTGTATTGTGAAACAAAAAACATATTGTCACTTCCATACTAAACTAATAATATTTCTGTATCCAATACTAATTTCATCAGGATAGAATAATGGTTAATCCAATTAATAGGCAAGATTGAACACCACCAATCACATTATCCTTAGAATCGTAACTCCTCTAGTTCATATATATAGGCACATTAATCTCTCAAAGGATAATGGTAGGGTAACAAAAAAGTAATGTAATCACTAACTTTGCAATTACAGAAATGTAGAGTTCCCGCCACATAAGGTGGCAGTTGGAGGCGTCGCCACAGTCGCGTAATTCAGTGTTACCAGTAAACACGCCAAAACTAGCACTCACTGTGCCATACGGCTCGATACATTATAGGTTTCATTTGTAACGGTCTTTGGTTGCAGAGCTATAAACTCAAATAAAACAAATTAATATATCAAAGTCAAAATATGTTTATTAAACTATTTCAAACATGATTAATAATTAACGGGACTTATCCTTCTTATTATATATTACATATATTATGTGTTCCTTCACTCTGTCCGCAATAGACCGTTTAGTGTGTTCGACGTAGGATTTCCCACAGCTGCAATCAATCTTATACACACTCTTATATCTTATATCATGAGTATAAATCGCGAATCTCTTAAAACTATTATTTCAAACATGGCACTGAGCATTGTCTTTACATATTTTTTACCGAGGTTAGATCAGCGGAGACCCTAGCTTGGAGAAGAACTAACAAGAAACTCCGGAAATCAATTTATTATAATCACCCTTAACAAACATAAAAATTACAAAGAGTGGGCAAAAAACACAACGCTGGTAATACTAAATTTACCTTTCATACAAAATAACACGCAATGGCGGTAACGTCAAATTTAGTTCCAAGTTTGGCTACTGCCACCTTATGTGGCGGGATCTCTACAAGGTTTGCATCCCTTACTGCAAGGCTATAATACTAAGTTATTTGAGAATTACATTGTTTAATCTTCACAGGCATTAAAAGCAGACAAGACCGAGCTAGAAGGGCAAAAGATACGGGTTAGCCGCTGTCTGCCACCAACCGATACAACACTAGTGGTGCATACATTTGGGAACCTTACTGAGCAGGCTGTGAGCTCCGCGTTCATTGGTGCTGGAAAGATTAGAAGCATAAGGATCATTCATAAAGCGAAGAAGCTTAGTAAGTTATAATATTGTAGATTTTTTAAGTATGAATGTATTTTTAGTTACTATGTAAGATTGTGTTTTACCATGATAAATTAATAAAGATGTAAATACCTTTATTTCACTCGATGTTTTGACCCAGTTGCATAGGCCGTGGTCTTGAGAAGTCTTCACAGGACCAGAACTATGCAACTGGGTGGAAATGTCGGTTGAAATAAAAATAATAATATCTTTATTAATTTATGTCATACGACCCGGTCTCGCATAGTAACTAAAATGCGTATACATTGCGAGTGTTTAAAAGTATGTATTTTTGTACTTAATGTGTGGTCATAACCATTATTAATGTATACACTTCAGTAGTATGTTTAGTTAATAGAATACTAATGCAAATCCATGTATGTATATTATTTTTTATTTACTGTTGCCCTAGCAATTTCTAAAATAAGTGTATTATTTTAATTTATATGTCAATATACATATATGTTTCTTATATGCTCTACATATATTATGTGTGTAATAAAATATAATAATTTCCAGATACAGCATTCATAGAGTTTGACGACCCATCTTCGGTGGCAAAAGCAATGAGCATTGTGCCTGAATTGAAGATTGCGGGGAAAAAAGTACATGCTAACAAGTTTGACCCTAAGAAAAAGAGTGAAAAGAAGAAAAAGTCACATGTGAAAAGCATAGATGAAGATGGTGACAGTGATTCGTCAATGGAGTCTTTGCCTAAAGAGAAGGCGGGAAAGCCAAGCAAAAATATTCCATTCGGTCTTGATTGATTAAGTGATTTGGTTATCTATGGTTAGGTATAAATATGATTATGAATATTAGAAGTTTAGTACTTTAGTTACTAAACTTGATACAAGTGAAATAGCTGTATCAGTTTTTGTATTTTATAATAATATGGTATCCAGAGCTATAGATCCCGCCACATAAGGTGGCAGTAGCCAAACTTGGAACTAAATTTGACGTTACCGCCATTGCGTGTTATTTTGTATGAAAGGTAAATTTAGTATTACCAGCGTTGTGTTTTTTGCCCACTCTTTGTAATTTTTATGTTTGTTAAGGGTGATTATAATAAATTGATTTCCGGAGTTTATTGTTAGTTCTTCTCCAAGCTAGGGTCTCCACTGATCTAACCTCGGTAAAAAATATGTAAAGACAATGCTCAGTGCCATGTTTGAAATAATAGTTTTAAGAGATTCGCGATTTATACTCATGATATAAGATATAAGGGTGTGTATAAGATTGATTGCAGCTGTGGGAAATCCTACGTCGAACACACTAAACGGTCTATTGCGGACAGAGTGAAGGAACACATAATATATGTAATATATAATAAGAAGGATAAGTCCCGTTAATTATTAATCATGTTTGAAATAGTTTAATAAACATATTTTAACTTTGATATATTAATTTGTTTTATTTGAGTTTATAGCTCTGCAACCAAAGACCGTTACAAATGAAACCTATAATGTATCGAGCCGTATGGCACAGTGAGTGCTAGTTTTGGCGTGTTTACTGGTAACACTGAATTACGCGACTGTGGCGACGCCTCCAACTGCCACCTTATGTGGCGGGATCTCTACCCGCCACATATGGTGGCAGTTGGGGGCGTCGCCACAGTCGCGTAATTCAGTGTTACCAGTAAACACGCCAAAACTAGCACTCACTGTGCCATACGGCTCGATACATTATAGGTTTCATTTGTAACGGTCTAAAAATATTTTGACTTTTGACTTTGATATATTAATTTGTTTTATTTGAGTTTTTAGCTCTGCAACCAAAGACCGTTACAATGAAACCTATAATGTATCGAGCCGTATGGCACAGTGATTGCTAGTTTTGGCGTGTTTACTGGCAACAGTGAATTATGCAACTGCGGCGACGCCTCCATCTGCCATAATATATTCAAAATTATAAATATCACAAGCTCTCTTTGAAAGTTATCTTATGATCTAAGTATAAATTAAAAAAACTATTTCAAACATGGCACTGAGCATTGTCTTTACATATTTTTTACCGAGGTTAGATCAGCGGAGACCCTAGCTTGGAGAAGAACTAACAAGAAACTCCGGAAATCAATTTATTATAATCACCCTTAACAAACATAAAAATTACAAAGAGTGGGCAAAAAACACAACGCTGGCAATACTAAATTTACCTTTCATACAAAATAACACGCAATTGCGGAAACGTCAAATTTAGTTCCAAGTTTGGCTACTGCCAGCTTATGTGGCGGGATCTCTACCAGCGTTGTGTTTTTTAGTATTACCAGCGTTGTGTTACCAGTAAACACGCCAAAACTAGCACTCACTGTGCCATACGGCTCGATACATTATAGGTTTCATTTGTAACGGTCTTTGGTTGCAGAGCAAATTTATAAATATTACAAGCTCTCTTTGAATGTTATCTTATGATCTAAGTATAAATTAAAAAAACTATTTCAAACATGATTAATAATTAACGGGACTTATCCTTCTTATTATATATTACATATATTATGTGTTCCTTCACTCTGTCCGCAATAGACAGTTTAGTCTGTCCGACGTAGGATTTCCCACAGCTGCAATCAATCTTATACACACCCTTATATCTTATATCATGAGTATAAATCGCGAATCTCTTAAAACTATTATTTCAAACATGGCACTGAGCATTGTCTTTACATATTTTTTACCGAGGTTAGATCAGCGGAGACCCTAGCTTGGAGAAGAACTAACAAGAAACTCCGGAAATCAATTTATTATAGTCACCCTTAACAAACATAAAAATTACAAAGAGTGAGCAAAAACACAACGCTGGTAATACTAAATTTACCTTTCATACAAAATAACACGCAATGGCGGAAACGTCAAATTTAGTTCCAAGTTTGCCTACTGCCAATTTATGTGGCGCGATCTCTACATGTGAGAACATAGAGTACCCGCCACATAAGGTGGCAGTAGCCAAACTTGGAACTAAATTTGACGTTTCCGCCATTGCGTGTTATTTTGTATGAAAGGTAAATTTAGTATTACCAGCGTTGTGTTTTTTGCCCACTCTTTGTAATTTTTATGTTTGTTAAGGGTGATTATAATAAATTGATTTCTGGAGTTTCTTGTTAGTTCTTCTCCAAGGGTCTCCGCTGAACTTCTTCTTCTCAATCGTTACGCTCTTATCAGAGCGGTCGTGGTCTTCATGACGTGGCATCTTGAGCAGCCGAAATGGTTGGTGAACTAACCTTGGTAAAAATATGTAAAGACAATGCTCAGTGCCATGTTTGAAATAGTTTTTTTACATACATACATACACATCACGCCTGATTCCCTGTAGAGGGGTAGGCAGAGATCACGGATCCCCATTTGTCCCGATCCTGACAGACCACTTTCGCTTCATTGACATTCATACATTCTCTAATACACTCTCGGCGGTTATAGGTACTCCTAACGTCACCTTTTTTCAATATAGCGTCTATCTGACTGTTACATATATGTCTTATTAGGCCGGCCCCTACGTAACCGCCCTTCCACTTCACTCATATATATTCCTTTTGTCAATATATAGTTTTTTTAATTTGTACTTAGATCATAAAATAACTTTCAAAGAGAGCTTATGATAGGGCCTATTTTGAATAAAAATATTTTGACTTTTGACTTTGGTATATTAATTTGTTTTATTTGAGTTTATAGCTCTGCAACCAAAGATCGTTACAAATGAAACCTCAATATAATGTATCGAGCCGTATGGCACAGTGAGTGCTAGTTTTGGCGTGTTTACTGGCAACACTGTATTACGCGACTGTGGCGACGCCTCCAACTGCCACCTTATGTGGCGGGTACTCTATTCTATTTGTAGACGAGGTCTCATTTAAATAAAAGTACATGAAAATTTAAGAAAAATTTTCATACAGTTATAATCACATCATGATTAAAATTGAAATGTTTATCAATTTAGTTTAAGGCAGAGAAAAGAAAAATTCTGACATATACTAGCATTGTTTAGTCCCTTTTGAAGTGAACAGGAATTTTTGAGAAATAATGTCAGTATCCTGACCTAGTCTGAAATGAAAATGTACCCGTACAAAACAAAATATAAATGACTCACTAGCATACCTTTTCTCAGTATATCTTAGGAAAACTAACAAGAGTAATGATAATATGTCAATCTATCACTTATATTCCACACGCTGTCACAACCCTAACAGATTTTTAATTATATTTCATGTACATACAAAATTTGTTATCATAAATAACTTAAGAATTTAACAAGAAATTGTCATATTCTTTAAAACAATGGTTTCTTTGTATGACTAAAACGTATTGTTGTAAACGTAAGTAAATGTTTTTGTTATTGTGAAATAAAGAAATTGATTATTTGTAAAATGTTTTTCATTAAATCTCATACACATACATATATATTCACGTTCTGAACCCTTTTGCGGTTGTCAGAATCTTGGAGATACAATATCTCCTAGGTCACTTTTTTGCATAAATATTGGGATTGTGATCTCATATGGAACATTGATTACAGGTTACTATTATATAGCCTTAAAGATTCCATTTACCATTTCGCCTCCTACGACATGCCGGGATGAACGCCAGCTAGTTAGCATTCTTTTTACGTCATAGCTAGCACGGTTATACTGTAGTATTATATTATCTGTGGTTATGCCATAAACGTAAAAAAAAGCTAACTAGCATAAAATGGATAAAGATTATGTTTTCAACGATTCTTCTGGGATTATATACTACATTCATTTCATTACAACTCAATATGAATATAAGTGCATAATAAATAAAAATAGTGCAAAACATAGTATTATATTATCTGTGGCAAAACTATGTTTCCGCCCGGGATCGAACCGGGGACCTTCTGCGTGTTAGGCAGATGTGATAACCGCTACACCACGGAAACTATGTTGAAATGGATGAAATTATCTAACACTATCCAAAATATCTTTGACAACATTAATTATTTTTCCTAGTTCTTTATGAACTTACTTCTTTTCATGTTAATTTGAATTAATAAACGAATTTTTCAATTGTTTATAACAAAAATTTTCAACGAACTTTGATGTATATGAACTGCAAAATTTATTCGAAGTATGAAACATTTTGCTAATATAAAATGGTAAAATAAATCAATAAATTTCTATTTTTGAGATTTTCAATGCAAATTTTCTAAATATAAATGCAAGTAGTACACGAAACTCAAAACAGTGGCGCCATCTATGACTGATCGAGTTTAGTGAAAACAATCGATAGATGTCACTCTAGGTTATATCTTACCGAATAAGAAATGATATGAAAATTAAAAATAATGAAATTTAGTGTACTATGTATACTCATAGCATTTAATATCAAGATTGTTGATGCCATGTGCCATTTTAACTAATGTAAGTGAATGGTGACTGGTTCTAAACCTATTTGTTATAAATATAATACCCCTTATAATTCTATAAATAAAAGAAGAGAATAAATTGAAATTCATTTATTGTGTCATTTAAACTTATCATAACATGCGTAACGCAATTTAATTACATTAATACTCAGGTCTCCTTAATTGATATTTACAACAATTCTCACTATAGCGAGATGTCACGGCAGGTAACTTGAACCAAAGAGTAGAAATACGCTTATTTACTACATACTATTGATTTATCAATTTGTTCTCGATTCAATTATATTACACTCACAATGTTCATGTAATAATTTTGCACGAAACGAGTTTTAAGAGACTAATATAATGCAAAGAGAATAGTCATAAAAAAAACTATTGCGCCATCATTAACCCTTGTGGGGTAGGCAGAGGTTCGGCTGACTATATTAGAAATTTCGCCAGAAGATTGTAATCATGTATTACATTATTCTGTTGAAGATCAGGTCATTAATCACAGAATATTTAGTCATTCGTGATGCCAAATTGGCTAAATATGTTCGCTTTGGAATCATATTTGGGTCTTTAATTGGAACGAACCGAAGAACAATCAAGAGAAGAATTGCAGCTTCGACTTAGTTTTTCTTCGATTGCAGCGGATGGAGGCGTTAGCGTAACCATGGCGACGGAATAACATTAATTGTAAACGCCATGGCATCAGTGTTTGTACTTTCGCCGACATAATACTGTCTGTCTTTGCATGATTGAATGGCATAATAATTTATAAAAAAAAAACACTTTACCAGATAGTATACGACATGTATTCTTTGTTAATAGATTTGAATTGCAGTGACTATTGCAATTTGACTATTATAGAACTACACCAGCCTTACGTTACCGTTCCTTGGTTCAATGTTTTGCCGTGATCTCGTTTCATTCCATACTAGTATCGTAATACCTTTAAAATGCTTAGAGCTTGCTCTTATCGTAAACAAACAACTTAAATTGTACCCACGTAGATTACAAGTAACTTGTTTCATGAAGGCGACCATATGAGGCGACTACGGGACTAGGGTTCAATGAAGTATATTGGGCGATGGGCTAGCAACATGTCACCAATGTTCCATTATAAAAGCGCAACCCCAATATTCATGCTAATAAGTAAGTAAGGATATTTTCATGGCTCCAAGGTTGTGTCCATCCCGAAAGGGAATAAAAGTCGATATTTCACTGAGCTGTATGAATAAAAATGAAGTGATAAAACCACAATTAACAGATTCATTACCATGAAATATTCACTTTATATTGGTAGTAAACTAAAATATAATGTTTTTTGAAACTATTTATTCATTTAAGAAGTAAACGTGACTTATCGTGTATATTTTATAAACAAAGTATTGCCTTTGTTATCCGATTTTATGGCCATGTTGCAATAGCCTTGGTCACGGATCAATTCACAACATCGGAAAAAAGGGAGGTTTATAAAATATACAACATACAGTTATTTTTAAACACTCGCGATTTAAACTCATTTTATTTACTATGAGAGACCGGGTTATCTCTCTTCCCGCGACCACGGCCTATACAACTGGGTCGAAACGTCGGGCAAAATAAAGGTAATCAGATGTCTTTATTAATTTATCGTGATATGACCCGGTCTCTCATAGTAAATAAAATATACAACATACGTCCCGTTTTATTGTAAAATATCTATAATTTCATAGTAATTGTTAGCTAGATAGGTTCAATTTAAGTTGCTTGTTTAACGAGGTTTCGCTACTGCTTAATAATTATTTATTTACGCAATTAACAGATCAAAAGTCACAATGTTGCAACAACATATAATCCTGGATTTCCTGACTCAGCAATTCTTGTTCACTACACATTCATTCAATGACATACCTTTGTTGATTTTATAATTTATAAGGAATAAATAATCTGATTTTGCCTGTTAAAATAGGGAAAATTTGGAATATATATGTCTATAGTCTGTTAATCGAAGTAATATAATCCATTTTCTGTGGCAATATTGAGCCCTCTCTTAGATAGCGAATATTTACAATTGATTCCAACATAATTATATTATTCATCAAGTTTTTAATATATTCTTAAGTAATTCACAACACAAAAAATAATAATTTAGATAATTAATACAGTATCAACTAAAAACAAAGGTATGTCATTTGAATAGAACGACAGCTTGAACTGTCAAAGTGACATTATTAATAATAAATGCCAAAATGACAGTTGCTAATTACTTATTACCGCGCTGAGAGCAGGATACCAATTCACTCAGCCATGACCGTATCACACAGCATTGAAATACTATTAGATTACTATTTACATCGCATCTAGGTCGAAATTTACAAACACCTTAAAATTAATTAATATTTCTCAAGACTTGTGGTCATAATATTATGTACGTTTTCTTAGCAAAAAATACCGCTCACATTTTTGTCATGCACCTTATTTGTTCTAGAATAAAGTCCAAATTCCTTTACACTTCTCAGGCGTGCCGCTGGTTCGGTACGGGGTATCTGCGAATTAAAACAACAGTCAATAACTAATACATAGTATATATGCACATTATACTGTCGTCCCAAGATCCTAAGATCTCATCACCCATTAAATTTAATTATTTTTTTTTAAGTCAAATTGAAGTTGGACCTTTGCTAGGGGGGACGTAAATATAATGCTAATTAGCTGACGTTCTACCTGGCATGTAATTAGAGGCTACTAAGGGACTATATGTAGTTGTAAACGGAATCCATAAGGCGATGGGTTGTCAATCTATCACGAATGTTCCATTTGACATCACAACTCCAAAATTCATGCTACAAAGTGACCTCTCTCCACCGCGAAAGAGATTAAATAACATACATACATACACATCACACCTGATTCCCTTTAGCGGGGTAGGCAAAAATCACGGATCCCCATTTGTCCTGATCCTGACAAACCACTAAATGAAATAATTTATGAACAATAATTAATTTGATACATTCACATCACGCCTGATTCCCTGTAAAAGGGGTAGGCAGAGTTCACGGATCCCCATTTGTCCCGATCCTGACAGACCAATTTCGCTTCATTGACATTCATACATCTCATACACTCTCGGCGGTTATAGGTACTCCTAACGTCACCTTTTTCAATATATCATCTATCTGACTGTTATATGTCTTATTAGGCCGTCTGCTTTTATTATTAATTAAATTAAATTATTAATTAGATTAAACAACATCATTTTATAAACTGTACACGTATAGTTTTAAGAGATTCGCGATTTATACTCATGATTAATAATAATTAACGGGATTTCTTTATTAGTCTGCCCGTGACCATGGCTACTGCAACGTAGCCGAAACGTCGGGTTAATAAAGGTAATTTTACTATATATAAACTTATGCGATAAGTCCCGTTAATTATTAATCACGTGTACACGTGTGTGGGACGCCCCCCTGCCAGATGGACTGATGACCTGAAAAAGGTCGCTGGTAGTGGTTGGCTGAGGGCCACGAGTGATCGTGTTTTGTGGCGTATCCTTGGGGAGGCCTACGTCAAGCAGTGGACTGTCATAGGCTGATTGATTGATTGTGTACACGTATATAATCTCACCCATAAAACGCCGGGAAGCTGGAGTCGCTGGGCAGGTGGAAGTTGGCGGGCGTGGCGGGGGATCCGCCCCCGTAGCCCGGGGGCTCCGCGTGCAGGGGCCCGCTGAGCACCGGCTCTGAGGCGGAGCGGGTGATCTTGGGCATGCCTCGTACCATGCTCTCTAGGGAGGCTAGGATTTGCCTGGTGAAGGAAAACGGATGTTGAATAACAATGACATGTTGTAAAATACATTAAGTTAATATCTTTATGATGTATATATGAAATACAATTAAACGATGAAGGAAAACATCGTGAGATTTGTTGGTTGGTTTGGTTGTTCGTGAAGCTATTGAAATAAAAAAACATTTGGGACCTCCACGGCACACACTAATTGACTGACATTTAATTCTGATTGATAATTTTAATATAATAACTTATTCATATGTAACATTTTTCTTATTTAATTTTGTAATGTATAATTATTCGTCAGTACTATTGTGTTATTTAATGTATTGTGGAGTTTCAATAAAGGATTATTATTATTAATAAACTACATAGTATAAAACAAAGTCGCTTTCTCTGTCCCTATGTCCCTTTGTATGCTTAAATGTTTGAAACTACGCAACGGATTTTGATGCGGTTTTTTTTAATAGATAGAGTGATTCAAGAGGAAGGTTTATGTGTATAATAACATCCATTAAATAGTGGAGTAGACTATATATTTTACACTCGTGCGAAGCCGGAGCGGGTCACTAGTAGTTGAATAAATAAATGTCAGTGTCAGTCAGTCAATAAAGTGTAAGTTTCTGTGGTACCTGAAGAGAGGGCGCTGGTTGCGGTCGTACTTGATGCAGTCCTGGAAGAGCCGCTTGAGCGCCTGCGGGGCGTCCGTGCGCAGCCGGTTCGCGTCCGGACGCAGCAGCCCGCGCCCCACCATCCACAGGATCTGGGGACGGGTATTATTGAAGGTACTGGAGCCTTACTCCTAATCTAATATATTATGTTTACCCTTAACATAATGTACTACTCTTACATGGAACCTAGTCCAAGCAACCAGGGACCTTATTCCACTAATGCATTGTAGGCACAATAAATACACAAATACATATAAATAAGTTAATTATGTTTCTTTATAAATTTGTTTTTCTAAATGGCACTGGGCAAAAAATCCTGAAAGCCGGAGTTTCTTGTTGGTTCTTCTCCGAGCCAGGGCTTCCGAACCAACAGTAGAATTTAAATGCTAAGAGACAACCAGTGTCAGGCAAATGTTTTGACTTTCAATGAATGTACTGTACATGTACTTATGTTGAATAAAAACATTTGACTGTGACTTTGAAGGTACTGGACTCTTACTCCACTAATGCATTGTAGGCACAATATTACTTCAGTATTACTGTATCTATACTGAAGTAATATTGCACATAGTGGAGTGCCAAAAGTGCCAAATTACGACCACTGAAGTATTACTGTATCGATACTGAAGTAATATTGGGCTTATAATGCATTAGTGAAATAAGGCCCCTGGTTGCTTGAACTATGTGAAAGTAGTAGATGTTAAGGGTAACCATAATGTATTAGGTATTTTTTCCGATCTTGCTACTTGCGTCGCGTTGATATTAATACGCTTTTTTTGTACGGCCGTTTTACAAACTTTATACTTTACCATATTTTGACAATTTAACTAAAGAAAATGTACTATTAATAGTAATATATTGTATGCCATATTGTAACTTTTTATATTTTCTCCGAGGTATCATGGAAAAAACACTTTTTAGTGATCAAACCCCCCTTTGTAATAAATATGTCACCAGTTTCATATACATCATCATCATCAGCCTGTCTGAATCCACTGTTGGACATAGGCCTCCCCCAAAAGACATATACATATTCCACCCAAATTTCGTTACCAATATTTCTACTAGAACAAAGTACATTAATTCAACACCCACCTGATCCTTATTATTAAGATGCGCGTACGGCAGTTCTCCCGCACAGAGCTCGTACAACACGACCCCGTACGCGTACACGTCCGATCTAAACGTGTACGGGTTGGGTTCTTCCATTCGGATCACTTCTGGAGCCATCCAGAGTAGGGAACCGCTTGGCTGCTGCCATTGGACGCCGCCGCCTGGAAAACGCTGTTGCTAGGTAAAGGGGTAACAGATTTGTGGCATAACGGCAAAATGTCCGTTGCCAATAAAATATAATAAGACAGGATTCTCCTGTCAGAAAATAACAACTAATAAATTCGTGTTTCCACCGTAATTTCGCAGCCTCATTTTAATTGTTATTTGGGGAAATGTCTACCCATCCCCAAAGATTTGACGCTTGGGTCCGGTTTGTAAAATAATGATATTCTAAGATATTGTTACACCAAATGAACTAGCCCCTTATAAATTACACTTAGACTTGTTAAGAATGAGATTGTTCAAAATAGTAAGCTATTCATCGCCGCAAAGGTTTTGGTTACTTAAATCATTCAATCTTTCTAATAATTATTCACATTATAATTACTAACTTACTAACACAAATACTATCAATAAAAGCCTGAGGAATTAACACCCTGAAGTCATTTAATTTCATCAATATACCCTAATAGTACAAATTAAATATTAAAAATTACATACATACAAATACATGCAATGTAACTAGATAATACTAATAGTAAGTAAATAAGGACTTGATTACAAAAGGACACTTACCGGACCATCTCACTTTGGCCGTGGCGAGGCCGAAATCCCCTATTTTGACCGACCAATCGTCCCTCAGGAATATATTGTTCGACTTCAGGTCCCTGCAATGTAAAATGTTTTCTTAAAACTCCTTTGAATATACTAGACGACTATTAAAGTAATCAGTGTTAAGTACTGTTCAAGACATATGCTAGCATGTAATATAAAATTCTATAACGATTCCAATTCCTAACAAAGAGCATACATTACTTATAAGACACAGTCAAAGATAGAACATACTAATATGCCACACAAAGATTATGTATCTGTAATACATCACATAATAAGTAATTGTATATCTAGGTAATATACCACCTTAACTCTCGTAGCACATAGTTTTAGAAAAAAAAACAATCATTTGTTTCGTTCTAGTCTAGGACGTAAAAAGAATGCTAACTAACTGTCGTTCTTCCCGGCATGTCGTAGGAGGCAACTTAAGGAATAGGGGTTTATGGAATATAGTACCCGATAGGCTAGCAACCTGTCACCAATATTTAATAAGTCATTAAAACTTCAATACACACACTAATAAGTGACCGCCATGTTATCGTGTCTCGAAGATTCTGTGTGCCTGGACGTGACTGTTTATGTACAATCTCATAAATTGTGTGTAGGTAAGGAACATTATTACTTATATCTATGTCAAAATATTCACAAGAAAAACTATTTCACTCCTCCTTTCCATCATTAATCTGTTCTAGCTTAATTCTCTCTTCATTTTAACAAAAAAAAATCAGTAATTCACCCCATACCTGTGTATAATATTCTTCGCATGCAAATAGTCCATGCCTTGCGCCGCCTGTCTCGCCACGTCCATCAGATATAGCAGCGGGAACTTCGTCTCCAGTACATGCAGGTGCTGATAGAGGGAGCTGCCCTCGCACCACTGCGTCACGATGGCCAGCGACGGAGCTGACACGCACCCCATGAATAGGACTATGTTGCAGTGTCTAGTTTTACGGAGCACCGCCACCTGTTGTTGCGAATTGTGAACTAGTGTAACTATAGTATATTCGCTTGAAGAAAATAGTGACGTCATCAAGGTCTCCATGATTTAACCAATGAGATTTTATAAGGGTTGTCTGTTATTGGTCAATGTGACTTGTTTTCTCATTTACTCACCTCTCATTGGCCAGTTGAACCTCTGAATAACATGACGTCACTATTTACTTAACGTGAATAGACTATAGCGTAACTAAGGATTTTAAACAACATAATACATAACATACGCTTCACGACTTGTTTATACATACTCCCTTTTTATTATGGCGGGGTAGTCCGAGGCTTGAAAGCCCATCTCCGAAATTTCGAAGGCATTTTAGGTATGGGTCATTCAAAGCCCGCGTATCACTAGATAGACAGCACCCAAGATTTTAAATATTATGTGATATGTTTTTTTTAGTTACGGTACTGGTTTTTTTTTGTTTTAAATAAAAATAAAGGTCATATTGTGTTTATAGTATTGTACCCTACTGAATGGTCCATTTTATAAGTATGCTAGGTACATTATATATTAAAGAACGCTTATCTAAGATGTTTTTTTTAACTTAACAGCCTATGTAAATTAAGTTGTGGTAAATTTATCATGGTAGATAGATGAACAATAGACCTTCGGCTGTTAAAATGACCCATAGTAATCTTACATCTTTACTTTTTCTTTCCACAGTAGATCCAAATCACCCTTACCTCATTCTTGAAAGCCTGCAGTTGCGCCTCGGTGGGTGTTTTGACGTTTAGAGTTTTGACAGCTACCGGACCGTGCCAATGTGCCTTGTACACTGTCCCAAAACTGCCCGAGCCTGCATCATGAAAAAGATCGTCAATCAATCAGCCTATAGCAGTCCACTGCTGCACATATGCCTCCCCAAAGGCACGTCCACGAACCAAATATAAAGAGGACCCGGCGAAAAGAGCTGTCCCCGTTACGCGGTGCTGAGTCCAAAATGGCGTGTTTTAATTGGTGCTGAGTCTAAAAATGTTTAGAAAGAAGATACCTACATTTTGTCTCACAATTAAACCGTGTTTTAATTGGTTGTAATATCTCCCCTCCATCACGCGTACCTCGTTTCACCCCGCGTAATGCCTGGTTTCCATACAAATATTGCGTAAGGCCCACTCCTCTTATTAATTACTCCATGGGCACGTCACATAGCACGATTACCAGTGACCTCGACAATCCACTACCAGACACTTTCTTCAGAACATCATTGGTGGAATCCAATCGATACACATACATACAAATCACGCCTGTCTTGACCTCAATAGAGACGGGTAAATAGAATATCAACGTACCCCATTCATCTCAATCCTGACAAACCACATCCACTTCATCGTCATCCATACGTCACACACTCGGCAGTTGTAGATACTTCTTACGTCACTCCCATTTTCTTACCAATGCGGGGTCCGATGAGTATCTCATCAGCGTGTATGACCCAGTCGTCGTAGCTCTCTCGGGGACAGAGGGTGTGCTTCCAGGACTCGTCCGCCGACCTCGCTCGAGCTCGCCGCGGCCGCCAACTGCCCGTCGGGGACGCCTGTAAGTAACATTAATATATAAGAAAAAGTATATACAGTCATGGGGTCCCATCCCATACTATTTTTT